>JAWPHD010000022.1:85000-685000 GCA_037043455.1 Cyrtodaria siliqua | reverse complement strand
CGAAGACTTGTCATTTAAAAATCGGTCGATGTCCCTCTTTGAAGCCAGTATTTTCTTCACAATAAGACCATACAACGAAACAAAAGTAAGGGTAAATAATACGACAGAAATGAGATCTATATATGTATTTGCAGCATGTACAATCTGTAATGTCTCGTCGTTGGATGGTTCACATACAAAACCTTGGAATGTTTGTCCATGACTGTTGGTTAAATTCGCAGGAGTAATGTCGTATGTGAACCAATATGGTACAGATTGAAGCATCGTAACAACGATAATTACTGTGACTGCTACTTTAATGGATACGATTGTAAATTGCCAGGCAAAATATCTGCATATCTTTCTGTATCTGTCAATACAAATTATCCATATTATTGCCACAGATGAACAGACGATCCAGTGAAATGTGAAATATAAATATTTACATCCTCCGTTCTCATTGAATGTGATAAAATAGAACTGTGTTATTACTGTACCAGCAAAGATGACACAGGACACCAAATCTGTTGCAGCTAGAGACATTAATAAGACCGTGTTGTTTGTAGATTCCCGTTGCTTGCCGTAAAACAACAACGTCATGATGTTGCCTGCTATTCCGAAAAGTGAAACGATAGCTGTATAAGCAATTACTGGAATGTACTGCGCTGTTGCCTCCTTGTTTAATTCTTCAAGACGTGCATCGTTGTTGTAGATTGTTTTGTTAACATCTTCCATATTCATCGATATTGTCCAAGAAAATGCCAACTATTTATCTAAATGAAAGATCATAAAACATTTCATTTTATGGTTATATTTGTATTTATAGGTTATTAGATTTGTAGTAGGATATATGCACGAGATCTTCTTTAAATTATTATTGCGCGACTTTAGGAAGAATTCCTGTATATATCCCAATATATATTTAATAACCTTTGTATTGCATACGCATTTTTTTAAAAAAAGACAATAATCAGAATTAAACATAGGTTTAATAATTTTATTTTCATCAATCATTATTTTTTGAAACAAAAATATGTTTGTAACATTGAGGAAGTTTTGCGAAATGCAACCAAATTAGGTACATTACTATTTTGTTCTTGTCATGTGACATATTTCCTGTGACGGAATATATGTAACTGTGCATTGCACCAATCGCAAACGAGTATGCAAAAAAGTAGCGTTAAGTACATTACAAACACAATATGACTTTACAACACGTCAGATATGGGCGAATATTGCCGTTTCCATTGACATTGAAAGTAAATATACATGTACGCAGATAATCTGAGTTAACTTAATCCCTCATCGTAATACGAATTTAGGTCAAACAATATATTGTCCAGCATCATGTTTTTTCAAAGTCTAGCTAAGGGTGTGTGTGTCAACATCAATATGCCAGTAGATAAGCTGTAGACTTATTTCAGCTTATCAATTGTGATATCATACTTACTTGTTTAACCTTGCCAGTTGTGAATGTGGGATGTATAGCTGTTCTGGAGTTTGTAAGTGCATGTGCAATAAATATGTAATATTGACTGATACAATGTGCGTTTACCTGTTGTAGTGGTCATACATATTGGGATGTGTCGTTCATCGACATAAATCCTTTTATTTAAGTGGGATTGATAAATTTCATCAACAATTTTGGCAACCCTGCTTATAGTGTGTTTGGCTGCCCTGTTTTTGGTTTATTAATGAGTGTGTAAATCGTAGCTACACCAATTATTTCTTTTTATTTTGCGGCCATTTGCTGCAGGTGGTATCATATGTGTTCATTTATGAAAAATAATTACGTAGTAATTGAGATGGCTACTTTTCGGATTTTATTGATCGTAAATGTGCAGAAGTAAATGTTCGATGGTTTTGATTTAATAGAGCATTATTCACTCAATTATGAAAATGTTCACTAAAATCAATGGCGGCAGTACTTTATTGCAGATCGGCCAAGTTTCTAACCCCGTTTAAATTTTCAACACATTGGTTTATAGTTTATATTATTATAGTTTATATTATTAATTATGTTCTTTGTGGCGTCCTACATTTATGTCAAGGTCTGGTGATCGTGGGAAAAATCAACACGTCATGGCGAAATCGTGAACAGGGCGGAGTTTGGAGCGGAACTATGCCACCATTAAATCCTTAACTCTGTATAAGGGTGTATATTTTATATTTATTTACCAATAACCTGGCCATTATTTATAATATACGAACAACTGTCGGTATGTTGACTAGTCAGTCACTGAATAATCAAGGTGAAGGTCATCTGTAACAGTATCGCGTCTTTGTTCAGCCGACATCTCGTTGGTTGATGAATAATACGATCGTGAAGACAGAGTATTCAGTTTGGTTGTTAACAACAATTCAGTTGTCTACCATTCATCCTCTTCCTCATATTGTCAGGTATGCTATTCATATATAAGTTATCTCCCTTGTCCGTAATTGCTCCATTTGCATTGCGTGAAAGGGCTCCTTTGTCAAATGTATGAGTTTCATATATAAGTATTTGTTTTTACTGTATTAAGCAGGAAATGTACATGCCTTTGTTAATAATTTGTTTGCAATATTGTAAAGGGACACCCAGCAATATTGAAGTGTCCATTTGAGTCTCGATTTATAAAACCAGTTCAGTGTATTTAAATGAAAAGTGAAGTTTTCATTGGTTTTTCTCACGCCATAGTACGTTTACGATACTATTAGCGTGATATTGATTTTAATCAACCATTAGTAATAAGACAAATGCAATTTGCTTAACACCATTTATAATAATTATAGTAATATAATAATGTAAATGCTATGTGTTGACATCTTGGCGTTTGGAATGTAAATGCGAGGTGTTTATATTTAAGCGGCTTATTTCAGTAATACAACAATCGGCAAGACCGTCGAAGAGCCCGTATGCGAGAAAAGGACCATATAAGGCACAGGGAAAAGGGGTACCTGCCGGGAAGAAGGCCACAGCCACGCGCTGGAGTTGACGGCTGAGCTAGATCTATATCATTAAGAAAATAACTCATCATCTTTGTAGAAGGGAGTATACCGTTTATTTACCAATAACCTTTTAGTGGTTATATTCAGTAATAGATCAACAAGTGTTGACCGAATAATTTAGGTGAAGGTCATTCGGAGATCAGTTTATAATCACATCACTGTCTGAATGATGCAGACATAAACTCATGGAGCAGTCGACTGCTCCATACTGCTTAATGGAATTGCGCATTGAAGCATTCTAACCAGGCGTCTGCTAAGTCAATCTCAATTTTCCTTGTATATATTACGGACAGATATGCTGATGGGGTCATTGGCGTGTCGGGAGCTGTGGAGGCGTGCCAGGGATGCATTAGTGCATAGAAAAAAAAAGACAAAAAAGAAGAAGAAAAATTCTTTGTTAACTTCACTTTAAATGTTTAATGTACATCATTCTTGCAACTTAAATTAACTTCGTGGGTAGAACCAGTATAAGCAACGTGGATTAAGTCACTTCCTCAAGGATAAATTACATGGCCAAGGCGAGGATTGAACTCTGGATTAAATATGACAGTTTTCAAATAGATGATGGATGCATATGAAAATAAAAAAGTTTTATTTGATGTAATCTGCAAGGTGTTCATTATTTTAGCAATTTATTTCAGAAATACAGTATGCCTAAACTACAGTCACAGAGCCATAAATGCTGTAAAGCAGTCCAGAGGGGCGATGATGACTCGGGACGCAGGAACTGGTTGAACCTACCAGTAAAATAGATAGGACAGCAGAATCTGGTGGTATCTCCAGAGTTCGTGAGAATATCGTTAAGCAACTGACGTCTAAGATGGTGGATTGGCTACACATTGTTACAGAAGATGCAGTACATGTGTAAATCGTAGTCGGAATATACAAGCGATACGGTTAACGGTGGATGGCAAGTTGTGGCTGAAGGAACATATGTTGTAGCGCTTACGGAAACAGGACTCGTTTTATATTTTATTATGGCTTTAAGCACAGACCTAATAACAAATAGATTTGACACTACGAAAATTATCTAAATTTCAAGTGACACAGTGCGAAAATTTCACAATGTTTTCCCCAAATCTAAACACACATATCATGAAGAGATTTAAAGATACAAGTTTCATTCATGCCAAATCCCATCACAAATTGAGTTTTCTTTTCAATAGCAGTTTTGTTCTTTCTCTTACATTTAGAGCAAAAAAGGAGTTTGACGGAAACTTTGACTATATCAAAATCTTGATTTTTAAGAGAAAAGCAAAAATTGATGACATTTTTAATTTTAACCGTCTTTTTATATAATTTCTTATTTTCAATTCAAACATAAATTATTATAATCCCATTTTGCTATTCATTGTGAATCTTTTGAATGTATTCTCATCAAAATCAGTGAATGTTTGAGAGAGGAGATAGAAGGAAAGTTTAAGGTGCCACGTGATAATTGGTTAAGATAGGAAGTTTCCTATCTGTTTGTTAATATGTCTGTGCTTTAAGTCAGTTGGGATAATAAAACATAAACAATAAAAATACAAATTGCTTTGTAAAAGTTGTCTTTTAATGTTCAACTGTTTACAAAAATTATCACCTTATTTAAGGCATACACAGCGATTCTTGAAATGTTAAAAACGGACGGCGTCCCGTTAGTGTTTCTGCCTGACTTCCGTTTGGTCAGTCATACCATTAATTGCAAGAAGAAAACAAAAGAAAAAAAAAAGACATTTTGTTTTTGCATATTACCGCAGACTTAAATTCACTTGAGAAGTTATTAGGTCTGTGATATTACTAACTGTTGATTATATTGCACTAGTTATATATTTAAACATGGCATAATAATAAGGAAACATGTATGCAAGCAACTTCAAAGTCCAAATGATACTGGATTAATAAATTCTGAGTCAAAGTTGAATAAACAAACAAAAAAAAAAAATAAAAAAAAAAATAATAAAAAGATATTATTGCCGTGTGTCGCTTTAAAATAAAACTCTGGTGTCATTATGAGGATGATGTCAATGATAACGCGGTGGTGATAACGCATATATTATTTAAGTACTATTATGAAAACAATTTCTATAAATAATACGCTTTTTGTCAACATGTTGTTCATGAAATGTTGAATCAATTGATGTTATCGTCGTCGTTTAGCTTTTAGTTTATAGTAAGGCACAAAATAGAAATAGTTGTCAAAACTATCCAGATGGTTCAAGTCGTGTGGTGAGGTGTATGTGCCGGTTGAGGGTGTTTGATATTCACGGGTTCTTAAAATACGCGAGATTGAATGTGCGTGGAGTGGGTTGTGAGTTGGTAACAATTCGACACAACAGTTTTAGGGTTTAGCCTGTCTGGCTTAAACCGTTTATATCTAGCTATAGTGTTTGGATACTCAAAATTTGTGTTATATATATACCTCATCGTCGGTGGATTTGGAACCGGTGTACATACCTTGTAACATCTGACTGTTGTTGGCCAGTTAGGTGCTTTAAATGAGGTTGTAAATGGCATTCAGGCAGTCAAAATCAAACCGTTATAACATCTTTATTTATATGAAGACAAAATAGTTTTGCATTCAACCTTTAAAACGCACAAGGACTGCAGCGTTTTTTAGGTACAGATGCCAGAATTTCGCCTTTAGTTTCTGAAAACGGCCCGTGGCTTTAATAGAATAAAGTAGCAAATTTACAGAACTTCACGATATGTTCGAATCAACCTTTTCCTGAATTCTAATACCATTTGTGGATAATTCTGTATTGAAATTATTTATTTTTGTATTATAATGGCTTTGAACGCCACCACAAACCTGAGAGGAGTCCCGTCTACACTTACTACAGTCCCCATCATAACAGAGGATTGTAGCTGTAATAGCTTTCTTCACGGTTTTAACCAGACGCGGTAAGTTTCCACACTATTTTTTTCAGTATCGCACTTTTAAAGATGAGGCTACTTCAATAATGACCTGATGATGATAATTCATATAATGTGTGTTGATTGACTTTGTTCCCTTAATCGACTCATCCGTTCCCTTAATATTCTTTTTATCAAGTTTTGATCAGGCCTTTTTTATACATCAAACATTATCAGCATTTTGGTCTGTTAGTGCGAGTGCTTTAATCAATTTGTGAAATATTTTAATTAATCTAAAGTGTAATGTGTTTAAAAGTATGTATTTACTAATTTTATTACGATTCCTGGTACAAAAATAAATTCACATAAAAAAAATGTCATTTCTGCCGTTAAACAAACACTTTTAAATCATGGTAATGTTTCCTATACTCGTTAAGTACATTTTATTCCAGTTATTAAAGCAAATACATAAGGGAGATCCTTCGGACTGAAACAAACAAACACAACCAAGAGAATAAAGTAGCCGACTCGGTGTTATTGAGTCTGTTCATGAGAGGTAATGTAGGAAGCAACATCTCTCACTCTCTCACGCCCACAAGCAACATTTCGAAATTTTCTTTAAAAAATAGTCTAATCACCCTGTAAGATGTTACAAAACTAGAATTCCTATTAGGGAACGTTGTGCATAGCAAGCAAAAATCTACAGAACTTCACGATATGTTCGGAATAACCCTTTTCCTGAATTCTAATACCATTCGTGGATAATTTTGTATAGAAATTATTTCTTTTTGCAATATAATGGCTTTGAACATATTGTGTTAGTCCAGTTCATAGCTAGAACAGTCTGACACCAAAACAAGGTATAAATAGTTCATTTAAGGTTTATTTCATCAAAAGAAGGTTCGCAAAGGATGTGATAAACATCAATGTCTCCATATTCTAGTACTACTATGACTGGGGGATAATTGTTTTTACTGGTGGAACAAAGAGGAAAGAAAAATACTTTAAGCTAATTAAGTTATCTACAAGGCCTATTTTTTCTGGGTTTAGCGTGTTTTATAGTGTTATCGTTCATACCAATTTTAGGAGAACTTGCCAACACTTTCCGACAAATCTGCATTTTTATTACCTCGCATGCAAATATCATAACTTAGTGATATACTTCTCAAAACACTCACTAAAATACCATTCAAATTTCCCTTAAAATTGAGGAACCACATAATTATAGCATTAATCTTCTTTAAGGATATATAGCTCATTTAGAAAAGTTGACGTATAAGTCGAACAAGAAATGTAGTTAAACGGTAAAACAAAAATATGCATTTAAAACAACAACGATAACAATGATAAATAGAGGCGCAGATTGCGACATAACAAACATGAACGAGCTGACGACTGCGGTACCGCCTTGAAACGGTCAGCTGGGGTTCTATGGTGCGCCATACCTCACCGTTACCTAAATTTTGTCTTAGCGTTATCCTATAGTTAAACGGTTCAGGCTATATCCTCTAACAAACTACGCAGCATTTATAGTCGAGATAAGTTTAAACACACATATAATGGTCAATGAAAACGAACCAGTAGAGTATATGGGTGTTACAATGTATTGCCAAAGTAATTTATAAAAATAATCTTACCTGTGTATGAACGCGTACATGCATTGTTGTATGTTTATTATTCATTTGACCGCGAAGAAAGTTAAAAACAGTATAGATGTAAACATGCTTATCATGTATGCAAATTATTTATGCAAATTAATTTATGATGAAATTTAGACTGTTCTCATTGGATTGTTTTATGCAAATTTATTTATGTTAACATTTTGGACAATTTTCATTGGACTATATTACTGGGAAAGCTTTTGGAACAATCTTTGGGCGGTATATAAACACACTCTGAGAACAGCTCAGACATTG
The DNA here is from genome assembly GCA_037043455.1 of Cyrtodaria siliqua. Lineage (NCBI taxonomy): Eukaryota > Metazoa > Mollusca > Bivalvia > Adapedonta > Hiatellidae > Cyrtodaria > Cyrtodaria siliqua. The sequence continues at coordinate 677,282 of JAWPHD010000022.1, read as the reverse complement.
AGTTGAGATGAGTTCTATTTAGTATAAAGATAATTTTGATTTGAATCCTATTAAAAATATGCAATATATTTGTGAGAGGATTTAGTTATTATTGTGCTCATTCATAATAACAGTGAAACTGGATATTTGGACTAAATTGGGAATTAATTTAGACTGAACTTCAATTTCAAAATAGGCACTTATTATTATTATAAATTACTTTACCAATAAAATTTGAAAACCCATATAATCTACTGGTGCGTTTTCATTGACAGTCAGTATATATGTATATGAATACTATACTGTGCAAAAATAAAAAGCTTCCCTTTTTTTCTTTCCCTTATTATATAGACAGCAAAACGGGAAATATTAAATGATGTATACAGAATAATTAGATAGACCACCACAATTTTAAACAAGTACTCCGACAGAAGGTAGATATATTATTATGTCATTTAGCGGTCCAAGTTACGTATGATCCAATATGTATAAAAAATTAAGCTCACTTTATTACACAATGTCAAAACTAAAACCAATTCATATTTTCATAGATTTGTATATGATGACAAATGTTGGCCATTTTAATTCAGAATATACAAATCAAAAACAGAGAGCCATAATGGCCATGCATCGCTCACCTAATGGTCTTTGCAAAGATGAAAATAAACAAGCTTATAATTTCATAACAGAATTAGATTATGCAGTCGATGGCGCACCATCGCATATTCCCGAGCCCGCCTAAATATAATTTAATAATATAAAGCGTTCAGGCCCAGTCTGTGTATATATGGTTATATGGTGGGATCTCTACTGTTTCCAAGTTATGACCAAGCGGGTGGGGATGGATTCCGGGGCAAAAGCTGACTGGATGGATGTATTTTTTTGTTCATGCTCATTAAGTGTTTATAAGGTTATAGGGCGTAGGTCTCAATGGTTTTCAAGTTATGATGCAATGGCTATTTCCCCAGGGGTGGGGATGGACCCTGAAACGGATGTTAGTTGGATGGTTGAATCCGTCTGTTCATGCCTAGTAAATTTATATATGGTTATAGTGTGGAATCTCAACGGAAGTTACGACACAGGCGCTATGTCCCCAGGGTTGGGGGAAGACATCGGGCCGATATTGGTTGGATAGTTGTATCCGTCTGTTCATGCTCAGTAAGTGTATAACTCTAGTTTCAAGAAACTCTTTTAATATTTTTCCTATATAATTGAATGTAAAACACGTGACCTCTCGGGTGGGACCAAATTTGATCCTTGGACAAAATTGACAGAGAACCATAAGCGTTAATAAAGCAAATGCAAAATGTTAAAAGTCTGGCTCTTGTAGTTTCAGAGAAGGATTTTTTAAAAACGTTTTCCCTATGTGTCTATGCAAAACATGCAAAATATATATTTACAAACTTTGGATCCCCGATGCGCAGCCTTTTTTGACCCTGAGGAATTAGTTTGTACAACTGTTTTAGTCTAGTGGTTGGCTATTGTTAATAAAGAAAACATTTCAGTGTTAGAAGATGTTTTAAGATTTTGAATATATATGGTGCTGGAGACCATCTTGGATATCGCATTGACCTAATTTATTTTACTATGAAAGGCACTGACCTCAGTATCATTCTTGTGAAATTTGGTCAACATTGGCAAAGTGGTTTCTGAGAAGACTTTTTTAAAAAGTTTTCCCTATACAAGTCTACGCAAAATATGCAAAATTTGTATATACAAACTTTGTACCCACGTGGCGCAGCCATTTTGTGTATAACTTTTATAGTTTGGGGGCTTTCAAACACTAATAAAGAAAACCTGTCGAAATGTGTTCAGTAGTTCTTGAAAAGAAGATTTGTTTAAGGTTTTAATTAAATATAGGGATGTCGGCCATCCTGGACGGTGAATTGACCTAATTTTGTATAATTTTACACGGCATTGACCTCAGTATTATTCATGACAAATGTGGTCAAAATTGGCCTAGCGGTTTCTGAGAAGTCGTTTGAAGCAAAAGTTAACGCCGGACGAACGACGGATGGACGGACGAACGACGGACAGAGTGACCCACAGTTGTTTTGATCTGTCGCTGCTTTTGGCTCAAGTGAGCTAAAAGGAAGCGACAAAAGAGAAATAAATTGTCAGAAATATAATGAATATATCTCCCCATAATTATTTTCAATGCTTTTGAATGACATGAAAAATAACTTTCACATAGTGGTTTACCAGGTTCGGATGTGATCTGGTTTAAAATGTGTATACGATGAGGATATAATTATACTTGCACCGGAATAATTGCAACAAAATCAATATATTGTATTGAATGAATTTTAAACGTTAACTGTAATAAAACAAAAATAATGATATTTAGAAAACTTTGCGTAAAATAGAATTTTATTATGACGGAATGGAATTAGGAAAAGTAAGTAATTTCCCATCCTTAGGAATGATTTTTCACTACAGGTGTATCATTTGCAGAAGCACACAAAACCATTGTGAGGGAAGCACAACAGGCCATTTTTAAAATAAGTCTATTGAACAAAAAAGGAAACTTCCGACTTTTTTTGCTGGTATTTCCATAGGCCAGTTTTTTTGACGGCGTATACAAGTTTAACAGCGTTTTAATAAAACAATGTTTGATGTTTGTATACACACTTAAGAGAGTACTAAATATCCCATTAAACATTTTCAAATTTGCCTAGCAATAATCTTTTATGGATGATATGGAAATTTTAAAGGGAGGTAATTTGATGGTTGTTGATAATCTAAAGCTGCCATCTACACAGTCTGAGTTATGTTTTTTGTGATTTTGGTAAGGAACACAAAAACATATTTGTTTAGACTATTGTTGGCGGTCTATCTAATTATTCTTAAAACATCATTATTTTTTTCCTGTTTTGCTGTCTAGACAATCAGCATCAACATCTGCGGACGTTTTTTTTTTTTTTTAGTATACATATTTAAATATTTTCGCTTTTATTTCACCAAAAAATCATTAAGGTCTTAACTGACCTAGTTTTTGAAAAACATTACTGTCAGAGGATGGCGCCATTTTCCCTATAAAGCTATACAGAAAATTCAAACGACATCTCCTAAATGACTTTGCCAATCGTGATGAAACTTCATAGAAAGCATCATTGTGTGGCCTTCAATCAAAATAGCTAAAATTTATGGCAATGAGAAGAAAAAATTGGAAAGATTTAAAACCACTGGTCACAATTCAAAATAATTTTAACAGAAATGATAGTTGTGATTGTCGTAAAATGCTGGCAAATAACAAATACATTTATTTAACAATACATGTTAAGTTTACCAATGTATTTCAAGCTTGATCATCACCCTAAATTATTTACCCTTGACATAATAATCTTTAATAAAATGTAATCCTGATAGAACTATGGCGTTCAGATTATGTTGATCCATGTATGGTTGTTTGCTTTTGTAGTTTCTGTCAATCATTATTTGCTGTAGCCACTATTTTACAACTAACCTGTACAACAAGTGAATAATGAATATGCGAATATGTACACATTAACGTCATATGGAAATGGAATAACTTCAGACCTAATGCATAGACCTACCACAGGTGAGCCATTTAGGAGGGCCAACTTGGCACTATTGTTTTAGGAACTAGATACTTTTACCTTATGGAGAATAAAACTGAAAATTGATATGTTCTTCTCGATTATTTATCTTTTCCTATATTCTACATAATTATAAAACTAAAATATGTATATGCGAAGTTGTGAAATGCTCTCTTGTTAATGTATATAATTGCCGTGTGTATATATGTATATATATACTGTATTGTACCTGTGTACTTATGGACCTAAAGGTCTTTTGTATTTTGAATAAATATGTATTATCAGCAGGAACAACATAAATATGGTGGGAATTTAACAAGCAACAAATCCGTGTGAAGTGTGTGAAGGTTAAAGCTCTCCGGCTATGTTTTGTTTCATGAACATGTTTATGTATACGAAATTAGTTTAAAAACCTGTTAACTTTATTTTTTTATTTTTGTATAAAGACATAAACATGCTATACAATCATCTGAAACGATGTTTACAAAACAATTATTATTGTTATTATTATATTATAGTATTATTGTTATTATTATTAAAAATAATACTGTAACATCTAGTATACTATTTGGTGTACTCATATTTTGGTTAGAAATCCATAAACCGCACTGTTAGATAGTTTGTATATAGTCGTTTCCTGATGTATACGTGTTTAGAATTATATTTGATGATCTGTCGCCATTGATATAAATGTATTTTGTAGCGGTTGCTTATGCTGTTCATATACATGAACCTAAGTTTGTTTATTTAAATCGAAATCAATACATAACAATCGACACTTACCATTCACACATTGCAATATCTGGGAAAAGCGAGATTACGATTTTATTTGATGACGTAGAAAACTTTGAACAGGTAAATTAATCCACAGGTAAATGCATTTATCAATTATCTGGCAAACGTTGTGCAGCTATACAATTCAGATTTACTTCATTTCCCCGTGCAGTCACGCAGTGGTAAAAGTAGTATCTACGTCATGCAAATCATTATTATTTTTTACATACAACTTAGTGCGGATTTAAATATAATTTTCTCTCCGGGACTATCAAGAAATGTTCATATGACGTTTAAGAGTTAAATTTGTTAATTGATAATACTACAAAAAGGGTGGCCATTCATCTTTAAGCTCGCTTTAACAATCTGTCAGTCATATCACCGTTTGTAGCAGAGAGCTCACCGATCGATTTTTATACCAAGCCTAATATGTGTGGCTTTAAGTTCCAAGGCGGTAGCCCTATTGTCAATCCTTTTGTTTTTATGATGTCTTACCTTGCCTTTCATTCATCTTTAAAGTTGTTCTTTGTTTTTATGTGTGTTTATGGTTGACTGTCGTCTTTGAATGCTACTTTTCCTGTTCGATATTTATAAAAAAAAAAAAAAAAAAAAATTATGTTCATATGATGTTTAGGAGTTGCATTTGTGAATTGATTTTGCTACACAAAGGGTGGCCATTCACCTTTAAATAAAACTGAATTACTATTTTGCATACATCCATTGTAAAACAAAATCATTTGATCATTAGGCATGTCTTTATTCGAACAAACCGATCCAAAACAAATCGCAATACATATAAATATTGAAAATAATTCCGATCAAATTAACTGTTCAACCGAATGTTTCGCCATACCAGATGTTTCAGCGGCCTTTTTGCCACTGACCGTTCCAATGCTGTAGCCCTATTGTTAACCCTTTTGTGTTTGTGATGTCTTATTTGGCATTTTATTCATTTTCAGATTTGTTCTTTGTTTTTGTGTGTGTTTGTGGTTGACTGTCGTCCTCGAATGTTCTATTTTTATATCTATATTTACAGTGTAAGTGCATGCGTTTCATGTGTATCTTGTGTGTATTGAATGCACATGGCAAATCAAGATTTTCATTTGATTTTTTTAACAGTGATGTCCTTCGAAATTTGGATGATGTGATACAATTGCTAATTATCACCCGCCGAAGGCGGAGGGATATTAATTTGGTTTTGTCCTCCGTCCGTCCTTCCTTCCTTCCATCCGTCCGTCCGGAGCCATATCTTCATAACTGCAGGTTGATTTTCATTACACTTGGTAATAATGTTTATCCTGACAGTGGGATGAGACATGGCTATTTTTTTTCCAGAATCGCCCCAGTAACGCCGGAGTTTCAATCGAAAAACGCCGGAGTTATTGCCCTTTAATTGATAAAAAATGCCTAATTCTGTCCGTCCATAGCTATATTTTGATAACCGCTTGTTTGATTTTTATTAAACTTGATTATACTGTTTATACCAATAGTGGGATGTGACAGGGCACATTTATTTCGAAATCGTCCTTGTAGTAACGCCGGAGTTATTGCCCTTAACTTGATAAATGTCCCGTTGAATTATTCAGGTTGTGGGTTCAAATCTCACTGGAGTCATATATATATATATATATATATATATATATATATATATATGTCGCATTATATGCGTAATAACGTCATGTCACTTTCTCTTTTCATACTTTCCCATTTGTAAACATATGAGAATCATATGATTTTCATATGTGTCAATATTGTTAGTGTAGGACAATGATTCAACTCCCAGTCGCTCTAAATAGTTTCATGCTTACCCTACCACTAACTAAATGAAATTGAAGGCGATTTCAAAGCAACTATTTTATATACCGACAATGTGCATGCATAAATGCATAATACTACGTTTAAGCTACCAATGAATTACACAAGAACTAATTATTATTCTTGTGATATGTTTGTAGAGGTATTATTGCATTAAGGTGAGGTAAATGTTAACCGAGAGTAAAGTGATTAAATTATAAATACATTTAATCAAACGGATAAGGACAGAAGGAGTAAACATACGAGAACGAGAATATGAGCCCAGATATGTCATCATAAAGACGGTAATGGCACGACAAGACATATGTCAGTAAGTCATATGTTTCTTTACTCGGTTTGCAAATATTGCATTTCTTATATATACAACAATACATACTATTTGCACCCGAGAAACAAAAGGATCAGAACGAAAGATGACATCTTATAGAGATAGTATGTTAATAAGTATTTGTTTAATCAAGCCTTCATGCAACGTGCGTTTTGGGACAGTGTTTCTCTGAAGAAACACCTGCAAAACGCACGTACGATAAATTTCCTAAATACTGTATTTATCGCCCCATAAATATAAGGATTGATAGCACTGTTCATCATATACGATCTAAGAGCAAGTTACGTTCCAACGCTGTATCTGTCAATAGGTGCACTGCCGAGTTTGACGACAAAATATGGAATGAAACTCACCAAATGTCCAACGATAATTGCAATCATCATAAACGGTATGCTAACCTCAACATTAACTGTTTCATGTAAGGAGGTGATTGGTTTTCTCATTTGTGTACAACTTGATGATATTCTTGGATTTTCTTTTTCGATGTCTGGATTTTCGTTTTGATTCGATGAACCAATTGTGTTATCTTCAACAATTGTTCCACTCGAAACATTTACTGGTTTCCTAAATTTGATGTTTTTCCATCCAAATATTTGTTGATGTCCCTCTCTGAAACCAGTATTTTCCTCACAATAAAACCATACAACTCTGTTAAAGCCAGGGTCATTAATAAGACCGTGTTGTTTGTAGATTCCCGTTGCTTGCCGTAGAACAACGTGATGTTGCCAGCTATTCCGAAAAGTGCAACGATAGCTGTATAAGCCATTATTGGAATGTACTCCGCTGTTACCTCCTTGTTTAATTCTTCAAGACGTGCATCGTTGTTGTAGATTGTTTTGTTAAAATCTTCTATATTCATTGATATATTCCAATAAATATGAGAAATACGTATCTAAACGCAATATAATAAAACAGTTCATTGTATGGTTATGTGTGTACTTATATGTTATTATATATGTATGCGAGAAAACTCGTGTATATATCCCAATACAAGTTTTATATAAACATGTTTATTGCTTGCGCATTATAATACAAAGCTGAATAATAAGGACAAAAAAATAGGTTATAACATTTTATTTTCATGAAAAATATGTAATTAAAAACATATACTTGCACTGCTTGCATTGTGGCTTTCTATGCCTGTTTTTATTCATATATACATGGCCATCCATGTGTTTAAATTATATTGCCTATTAATGTTGCCTTGTTTGTAGAGAATATAACTTGTCAGGGATTTCTTTATTTACACTCTCATTTTATCGGGATAACAATAGGGTAAGATAAGGTTTGGTGCACTCTAGAACCTGTTTTAAGTCCCCGACGGCATTTTTGTCACTGGCCGTTCCAATGCGGTTGCCCTATTGTCAACCCGATTGTCTTTGTGATGCCATATGCTTTGTTTCTGTTTAACTTTGTAATTGATGTTTGTGTTGATACGTGTTTTTGTTTGACTGTGTTCTGTGAATGCTACTAGTTCAATTTCTCGACACTTTGTTTACTATGTGGCATACAAATCCATGTCAAGTATGAAATAAAATATGTGCAGCGGATTTATATTGTGCGAGATCAACACCTGGTGACCTGTGAACCTTGGTACGAAGGATCTTAACGTCATGCCCACCAGGTATTGATCTGGACCAGTATAAACCCGCTGGAAATATTTATCTTTTGTCTTTTATTCATATTTCACGTTCAAACTTTGTTGTCATGTCTTGAAAACTAATTTTGAAATATGTGAACTTCGAATATATATAGAAATCGATAAAAACTATCAAATCCGAAAGGCAACTGCGATCATTGTGCTGTCTTCCTTGGTAAAATCGTAAATATGTTATCAGAATGCAACATATATGTGTAGTATTTATATACCGAACAAAAAAAGTTTAGCACGACTTTTTAGGAACATAGATTAAACATATGAACATAGATATAATTGTTTGAAGAAAATGTATGCTATTTTATTATTTTCTGAGCGAAGTATCAGAAATACCTCCTATATTTTAAAAATAACTTATTTCATTATATAAACGTATTGCTTTGAACAAATTTAATGTTTGGCATTGACACGTATTGCCCATTATGTCATTGTTTAAAAACCGCTGAAATGTATTTACAAACGATTGTTATTCTCAAACAAACACAGTCCAAATTTCGTAATTTTAAAATTATCTCCCTTTTCATTGAAATGCTAACGATTTTCGATAACCTGTAAAACGATTTTTCCATCATATTTGCTTTGTTTACAAATTACTTAGCATTATTATTGGTGATGATGATGATTTCTAAGGTTTAAAGTCCCTCTACCATATGAGCCCCTGGGAAGAATCCCCCGTTGGCTCGGCATTATGTCTGGACTATTGCGTGAGTGATTGTGTGTAGTGCTATGTATCTATCTACAGTCTACTTGAAGCAGATATAGTGCTGCCACACTGGAATACCACGCCGTAGTACGTGATACCCCACCCAGACACATTATTCTGACACCGGGTTGACCAGACGGTTTTTGACCAGACGTAGTACTACCCATTATTTGCTTGTCAGGCATGGGTTACAAGTAACTACTCCATTTTTAAAGTCTTTGGTATGACGCGGTCAGGGGACTCGAACCCACGACCTCCCGAATGCAAGGCAGACACTATAACCACTACACCACAATGCTTCGGTATTATTATTGGTCATATGTATGTCACTTTATCATTGACCTCGATCTTACACGGCTTTGTTTTTCGTCTATGGAAATGGCATGCATTTTATGCGCTAAATTTATTTTGCTCAGTACACACACTGCAGGGAATCGACTGAAAGTCACGTGTTTTTTTATGGTAGGTACCTAGGTGTTTTGGCCTCGCTTCAGTAAAAAAAACTTAAGAACTTATTCCATATTACGTCAATTTTGATTTGGAAAACGGCACAGAACCCAGAAAAGTATGCTGAATCCGCGACTATAAAGTTTATAAACGAGACTTATGCCGTTTTGAAGACTACCTCAGAAACTTTTTCAAAACAACACAATATTTCAGTGATAGCAACCACGCTCTACTGCCATAAGTATCGCCTTTTCACAGTTGATTCATGTTTTCTTGTGTTCATAGCTTCTAATTTAGATATAGCAATTCAATATTAAACGATTTATACATTGACTTAAAACAAAAGCAGATTTTCAAAACGGCATAAGTCTCGTTTATGAACTTTATAGTCGTAGATTCGCCATACTTATCTCGGTTCCGTGCCGTTTTCCAAATCACAATTGACGCAATATGAAATGTGTAATTGCGATTTGTCTTACCTGAAGCGAAGCCATAACACCGTAAAAAACAAGTCATAAAAAACACGTGACCTTCAGTCGATTCCCTGCAATGATTGGAATATGAAATACATGACGTGTGAATAAAACGATAGGCGGTGTATACATACTTATCCATACGAGTGTCGTTTTACAAAAGATATGTTTCGCTGGTGCCACGGCTTCAGTCATTAAAAAAAGACGTTTCATGCGAGAAATTTTACATTGCATCTATACATATTTGAAATAAATAATAATAATGCAGCGAGTGTATATAGAACTTAAAATTAAAACATGAAAACCAGTTAAGTTTTTCTAAAAAAAAATCATTTAAAATATATTATATCTTACCTTCAATATAATTTCTAGAATCGTATAAATATTAACTACTATCAAGCAATACATGGAGCGCGGCAAATAAATGTCTTTTATTTCTGTGTGCGTGCCCATTTAAGAGAACATTTTCTAAAACGAGGCTTAGCTTTAATGAACCTCCTATATTTTGTGAAAAATACATATCTTGGAATGGACCGACTGATGTTGTGATAACTCGTGGTCCAATCCATTTGTAAATGTTATTTATTATTGTAATTTTTATATCACATGTATTTATGTAAATAACATCAAGCAATAAAATAAATTAAACATCATTTTGTGTTAATCGACTCTTTTGTTTCCTTAATATGGTTAAAAGGTTTCGATTTTGTCACGCATTTTGTTTATCAATCATTTTAGTAATTGTTTTAGCGAGTGCTTTAATATCTGTTGCAATTAATCTAAATTGGTATGTGTTGATACAGAGTATATTGTCTTGTTTTTGCAGTGAAAATGCGGGTCAACAAACTGTCGTGAAAACAAAAACAAAAAATAGTTTTATTATTATTTAGTTCAGGGTTACAATCAAGTGTCGAAGATGATCAACTAACCGAGCAATAGTCTTGATCATCTGCGACGCTTGATTTCAAATACAAACATTACAAGCGTCGGACTGAGATTCTTCGTTCAGTACAATAGGTCTGGTCTTGAACGGTATGGTAACATCCGCGTGGTGCGCTAAAACGATGTATCCGGTCAATGAGAGATAGCAACAGTGAGAATTGAACACCAGACCCTAAGAACTAAGTCCAATATCTTATGGATAGGCAACTTCAAAGGCAAAATTATAAGCAATCAGATCTGGCTGGTTCAAACATTCGTCCGAGTTTTGTAGAGATTTAACTTATGTGTAAGTTTGGGTAAGATACAGGGGCTAGAGTGCCGACAATGCAAAATTACACATTTTGAAAATCCGAACTCAATAGACACAATATAAACGGCTTTAACCATCCAAGCCAAAACGTAAAACTGGAACGTCGAATTTATAGTTACTAACTTTACGTATACTCCATATCGGGTATTTTAATTATCTGTGAATAAACCTATAATTTTAATCAGCACATATAAATTAATTTAAAACTGAACAGCTGGAAAGAATTTGGATAAACGGTGTTTATTTTATATTTGCCGTTACTTAAAGGCACTGTCCCGCTAAATACAAACAAAGGGGTAGCGCTTTACTATAATCTAACTTCGAATACATGAAAGTTAGAGTATGGACAGGGTCACTGAAGTAATGTATAGAGTATAATCTCTTTGAGTTGGTTGATTTAAACATCGAGACGGGTGTTTAAATTAATCAACGAGATGAGACCATACACTATTTGTTCAAACGCTACTTACATTAGTAACCTGGATGTTTTCTAATCGGGTGACAATTTCATTAAAATCATATCCTAGTTACGCTTTGATACTCTCCGTGATAAAGGGTCTGATTTTAATAAAATTGTAATCTATACCACATCTATAATACTTTTAGCATTTTTTAAAAGCAAATTAATGCGTTTTGTCCATTAAATCATCATTTTATGTGTGGGTAATTTCCCTTACATACCATTTACATTTTTATTAACTCTTAAAAGCTGATAAGATGAATGTTATTCTACGGAAACGTATATCGGCCTCGTCATGTTGACATATTTTACCACTAAAATGTGTTGCAAGTCATATAAAAAGTGCCACCTTTTAAATTTTATAGCTGAAAAGTATGGTTTATGTCATTACAATCGACTATTTTTTGACAACAAGATAGAAATTAGTTCATAATGAAGTCATCTTTTTAATTTGATGTTGACAACAAGTCGACCTAAATAACGTCCAAAAGAATGCGTTTTCGTCAAGCGAATTTGGTTTTATGTATAATAATTCAGCCATACACGTCCGCCATTTTTAAAAGTTCACCGTGCAACGTACCTTTAGGATAGGTTGAGGTTACAGGACAGGTCAGGGGTTACAGTTTGGACAGAAAGGGTTGTAAGGGCTTACCTTTTGGACCGGGTTAACTTTTGTTTTCCTATATTCATTAAAATGTTTCACTGAAAATATTTCCTACACCGCTTTATACTTTACAAAGGTGCAGGCTTGCCCAGTGGTTAGCTCGGTGATTTGGCAAACTAGAGGAAACGGGTTTCACGCCTTACCGGTGCCTCTTAGATTTGTCGGTATATTCTTGTGCAAGACACTTTCCATTAACCTTATTCTTCGGATGAGGACGTATACCGGACTGTCCTGTGTATTGGAGTCTATCATCCGAGCACGTAAACGGACCATAATAATATAATCGTTATTAAGAGTAGGGCAGGGTTCCCAGAGTCCTTTGTATCCTTCACCTGGAGCTGCTTTAAATAATATATGTATTGATGAGCCGGTAAACAGTCGGAGATGTCAACTGTAACAACGTTCAAATGCTACGTTTGCCGTTTTTTATGCCATGTAGGGAACAAAGGTTTTCTAGGGAGCATGCCTTCTAACACCAAACCCCGACCAACAGCCCGCAGCTCCATATTTCACTCAGTTTTTATATTTACACCTAATTAATGGCTTAACATGCCCACCCACCCCGCCTCATTGCAGAGAACTACATTGCAGACTTTAATAAATGAAAGTACTGTGTGATCGTGGGGATGCTCCTCCACCACCACTCACACACGAAAAAGCATGTGTGATTTGCTCCGAAAATTATCCATCGAGTAGGCATGTAAACCGAGCGAACCCGCGTATCGGCGGAGCCTATCTCCTGAGCTTCCTTTCATAGGAATCGATTCGTTAAGAGTAAGAGATGGGCTATGTTTCCCCCATTCTCTCTCTCAGAGGCGGCTATAAACAACAAAAGACCTAAAAAGCTGCACATTCTTGACCACTGACCAAATGGAGTCAGATCTAACAGAGTCCTTCTTTTCTATGACGGCCGAAGCGGTGGATGTTTACAAGACTCGATTAATCGACCTAACAAAGAAATGAAGAATTAAAAAAGAAAATTAATTTACTAAGAATGTGAATTAAAGAACATATACAGTAAACTTATTTTAAAGACATATTCGCATTATTTATTTTCAGAAAATTGTTATGATATCGTAATTTTGCGATCAAATGAAGGTGTCTTCTGAACTACTTTAAGACGAAAACGTGGTAATTAAGTCATGTTAAACCATCAATTATTTCCGTAGTTATTCAGACAATATATCTAAATCCGATGAAAGTTTATGATCGTGAAATAGAACAACTTGACAGTATCTTACATTTTGTTTTCATTACCCGTTCCTTACCCGTTCCTTACCCGTTCCTACTGTTCCGATTAATAAGCAGTTTAAGGTGGCTTTTAGCCTCGCAGGATGTATGTCTGTGTAAGCCTATCAAAACTCGAGTTGAAAGCGATACAGAAATTATGAAAGTCTACAGTGTTTATTAAACTGAATGCTGATTGGCTAAATTTGTCTGACAAGGCCAAAGCAAACTAGGAGATCTGTTTTTATAGAGTGTAGTTGTTGATAAATGATATATCGCTAGGTGATTTGTTACGCTGTACTTCAAGCCTGACCGAAAAAGAAGAAGAAAGGAATTGAACTGTTAAAATTGCAAATGAATTATTCTGTTTCCTTGCAAAGTGCGTTAATTTTACATGGTAACTGGTAATGAAACCCTATTATTAGTTATTGGGTTTGTTACTGTCCCCCTACATAAATATGTGGGGTCAGTCAGTTTTATAGGGGGCGAGGCGATAGCCGACTGACCTCCTACAGAACTATGTGGGGTCATTAAGATTTATAAGGGGCGAGGCGATAGCCGAGCCCCGCTATATATCTGACTGACCCCACATATTCTTTATGGGGTCAGAAACAAACCCAATAACTGATTTATTGCACCGAGCACCTTTTTTAAGGCAAACGCCGATATTAAACTCATTTGAATGGAGCGTCAACGTCATTGAGACGTTCGCGCAATTTGACGTCATGACGTTGACGTCACGATTACAGTTTAAAAACATTATTAATTTACTTATTATGTTTGTTACTAACGCCTTAAAGAACTATTTGCAAATGATTTAAACTTTGAATCGGAATTGTAGTCCATATTGTTTTAGTGACCCTCTATGAAATCTACTGACCCACTATAGAATAATAGAGGGTCACCATGTGACCGCTCTAATCCAATGAAATTCCTGGGATTTTGTTCGAGGTGCAATAATAAAATATACATATCGCCGTGATTTCCTAGTCACGTGTTTTTTCAAGGTACCCGGATGTGATTTTCAGCCAAGATGAAGAGGGATTGTCAAGTTTTTAGTATATGTATAGAGGTACCGATGTAGATTATGCAGGTTGTTTAATTCAGTTTATATAACCGAAAGATGGTTACTATGGCAACAGAAAGTGGGAAATCTCTCAAAATTAACGGATTATGGGATATCTTGAAAAGTATTGAAGATACTTTCATCAAACTTGGTGCATGTATAGAGGTACCCATGTAGATTATGCATGTTTATTTTTGTTGATATGAACGAAACATTGACAACAACAACACAATAACCGGTAGGTGACATGTATTATGTCGATGTTGCCCAGTGATTGCTGCCCAGTGATTGTTGCCCAGTGATTGCTGCCCGTGCATACTTTCATCTGACACTAATAAGTCATTTTCTCATGTATGTTTATAAAACTCCAAGAATGGTTGATATTGGTACATGCATGTGACCATGTGTTAATATTTTGCAACTTGCTTTTTGTGCTGCAGTAAAACACCCCTTGTAAATATGTGAGCACATCTGATTTACATGTATGTGCCATATATATGCGTTTAGTTTATTTAGTCTGCATGATTTAGATGTTACTTCGTACAACTATGTTATGATGTTATTAGTTTAATCTGTTAAAACTTCGCCTTCCATAACAGGTTACAAAAACTCAAACTTTTTCTGTTCTATCTTGACCTTTTCCAGGAAAAAATGAGTGGAGGGGGCGGACCTCACTTTTAATTTAATTTAGTGGGTGTGGTGTCTAAGGCATATTTAAATATTGGATTATAGAGTAAAATAATTAACATTTTTGTGGTATTAACTGGCTTAAAACATTCCATAAGCAACGAATTGCAAGCAAAGAAAATGGCCTTTTGGTGAAAACCTACTAAGTTTGTTCAAAACGGTCAACTCGTCAGAAAATCATAGCCACAAGAGACGAACATTTTATTGTTGAAAACATGTAATTTCCATATTAAACTCATCTATGCGAAGAAGCAGAGCTAAGCATTATACGGCCATTATGACACTCTTCTTTTCCTGTTATTTATAATGTTATATAATGTATATTTTAGTCCGATTAAAAAGATGTTTAAGATTTTTAGGTATGTTTGACTAAAATAAATATAATACTAATACGCTTTTGTTATTTTTCGATCACTATTTCAAGACATAAAGAGTCATTATATTCTTATATTAGTTGATCATTATGTCTCCGCACATAGTGTGGGACACATATTGTTTAAGCCTTCGCCGTCCGTCTTGTCTGTCCGTCTGTCTGTCTGTTCACATAAGTTTTGTCTGCAATTTATCTCTAAAACCTCATGTCGGATTTTCATAAAACTTGGCAAAAAACATCAGTATCAAGGATAGTTGCGCATATCGTCGTCGCATTCCGGTCGGATGATTTTTTCATGGTATGTCGCAATCCTGACAGTTTTATATAGTAATATAAAGAAAGTTTTACATATTAATATAGAGAAAATACATTTAAATACATGATGTAGCATCATATAGGGGTCCTTCACAAAGTTGTACAAATAGTGACCCCTGGTGTCAGAATAAGACTCACCGTGGATCAAAAGCTTTACATAGAAATATTAGGAAATACATTTATAACCCTTATTTTTTGAAACCACAAGGTTAGAGCTTTGATATTTTGCATGTAGCACCATCTAACAGAATACCCTTTGCAAGTAGATCGATTCAGGCCCTCGTGGGCCTCTTGTTTTTAAGGTTATGGTCCTTTGAATGTTTTAACAATGGCCTTCCGCAATGGAAGGCACTAACTTGTTTTGTTCAAATTTCCCACACTGCACTGCCATGTCAACTTTTATCGGAATACCGATAGAAAATGTTATATTGCTCTACTCTATACATTTCATTTCGCGATTAAAATTATTTCACTTCATGACCATCAATCACTTATACATTGTGCTTCCCCAAACGCGCCGACTATCTTTTTTAAAGATATTTCTTGTCATAGTATACGACTGTGATTCATACACAAAACATATATGAAAACGTATACGTATGATGAAATTTATATCTTATATTGGTACATCATTATCAATTAGTATTGAAGTACATTTATACAATATAAATGAACTGAATGAGCCCCAAAAGAAGTTCCATGAGCGGATTTTAATTGCTTTACTGATGTAGAAATTGATGGAATATTTTAATAACAATATCCTGCATTTCGCACACGCACACGCACACACACACGCGCGCGCGCGTTTCTGTTTGATATTATTTAGTTGAACTGAAATGAGATTACATACTATTCTCACTGTTTATTTCATTTTCCGTCATTTTTTAAAATTAGTGTGCAGACCCGGGCCTAAGGGCTACGCACCTGTCACGTAATTTGGATTCTCATAATAGTACATTATTGCCGGAGCCTTTCAGAAAGCTGTGTATCAACGTCATTTTACTGTTCATAAAACAACTGTATTCCAGTAAGAATACCGGGACGCAGTCAAATCGTTATAATGCTGAAAAGTGGATCACTTGAAAGCAACAAACATAAACAAGAGAGAAAAGTAGCAGACTCTGTTTTACAGATTCTGTTCCTGAGAGGTGAGGTAAAGTAAGGTGCAACACCTCTCACACACCTAGCACCGGTTGAACGGTATTCTACTTTGAATTCACAATATTGGACTTGATGATCTCTAAGGACCAGTAAGCACAGCGTGCAATGTAACCCCCGTGAGTTCCTTTAAGGAGTCGATTTGGGCGGTAACAGATGTAAGGAAATAATTATAAAGGAGCGATAGTGAGCGCCGCAGATCTTGCATTTTTTTAAATACGAATAAGTGAACTATAGCCAGTATGTATTACAGTGCAACCCGCTCATGCTCTGGCGGCTTACTTGTATCTAAACGTGAGCAGAAGCTGAACCCGCCCACTGTCTATCGGCTTTTTTTTTTAAAACCAGAATCAGCTGTCATAACTAACATTGCTCTGATTTTCTCGGGCTTTTCACTCTACACACACTTTGCAATCAAAAACACCGCGTTCAAAAATACACAAGCCTTTCCACTGTTGTTGTTTTTTTGCCTCACTCACCCTCGTCCACCCAACGCACTTTAAAATCTGAGAAGTTATACAAATCATGTGAACGGGATTGTGTGTTTACTTTTATGTTCCCAACTTTAAAAACGTTGCGCTCCCACCCCACCCTCTACCCGCCCCACACACAAACACACTCTAAAATCTGAGAATTTATGAGATTTTACGTTGATCGACGACGAACAATTTCAGATTCTTAAATTTTTGTTGAACTGTTCTCCTTAAATGTGCTGGCTGAGCCCCAAAGCTCGTCTAAACATGCCAAAGGAAAATAACTTTGTAAACACACTGAACACGGCGGAGCTTAGTTTCTCCATATTTTGGAAATCAAGTAAGTTGAACCACATAATGAAATCACTTAATAGATATTGTAAATCTTGGTCCTATATGAAAATAAGAGCCAAACATTTAAAATCTCCCGATAGATCATTGGATGAATGAGTTGGTTCGACTATAATCAAAGGTATCATCCACGATTTGCAATGTCATTCAGTTATTGCTCCATCTATAGTTTATTTACATGAACGCAGTGGAAAAAACTTCATCTCGATTTCAAATAACAACTAGAACGAATTTGACGGCGCACCTTCTCATATACCCACGTTTTCTTTGCACAGGTCAATTCCCCTTAACCCTGTATCCATTTTACATGTATGGCACTGTAAATGAATAAAAAATTATTATGGTCTTTGTGAATTGAACCTTTGACCCTATCCCAGAGTCCAATGGTGACCCTGGAGCAAATTATACTGATATTCCAAAAATCATTACATTTTATTGAGAAAGTAAAAATAGATATTTGACCCAATTTACCTCTCTCCCCTACCCCACCCCACCCCCAACCAACCTCACTCCCCCCACCTTTAAGGTAGGAACACTAAAATTGTTTGTATCTTCAGAGGAGTATACTTGTACATTTGTCTAGTTTAAAAAAAAAAGAAAGAACAATGACAATGCAGTTGATTGAATTGTCTGTATATTGGACCTTATGACGACCCTTACAACCTCCATCCCAACACTCTACCCACCACCACCACCACTACAACACAGACACACACATACAGGAGAAAAACATATTATTCTACGCTGTAATCATTCAAAATGTTCATTTGAGACATAATTTATTAAAAAATAATTGACACGTTACCCTCCCCCACCACCCACCTCCTCCAACCCCAGGGAAGACGTCAGACTTCTAAATAATAAATCATTTGACATGCTGTGTATCTCTTTCATAGACGATATTATACCAATTTAATGTGGAAAAATGACACTGTAATTGAATTATTAGTGTATCTGATTGATGCCCCTTCCCCCAGACCCCACCGATGACATAGGAGGAAACAAATGTGTACAGTGTCATTTGAGACATAATTACAAAAAAAAAAACCAAAATCTGACCCCCCACCCCCCTCCTTCACCACCTCGCCCCAAACACTTGGGCCACCGAGTAGACTCCGGGTTTGCGAAGTAATAAAATCGTTTGATATGTTGTTTATCTTTCATAGATGATAACATAAACCAAGGTATGTGCAAAATATGAAAGAATGACAGTGTAATCGAATTTTTAGTGTATTTGACATTTTGACTCTCACCCCTAAGGGTCCCTGGGCTCAGAGCCAAAAAAATGTTGCTCTTGCACGCCGTCATCATAAGGTGAAGTTTGGTTAACATGAAACGCAAATCATACATCAACACGTGGCTTATGGCTATATTTTTTATATAGCAACAGCTAAGCAACAGTGCACTATTTTCTGTACCGTTGTCTTCTGTCTAGCAAGATGTCAAGATTTTGAACATACAGAGCCGTCGATATACACACGGGGCTTGATCACTTGAAGAATGAAAGGATTGACCGAATTTGTACGATTGAAATAGTCGAAGAAATCAAAGTCCAAAAATGAGATATAGGGTCATATAGAAACCACAGCGTCCGAACGTAATGGCATCATCGTAGGTTCGCACTGTACTGCAAACAAGGACTTGAAAATACAATGAAGGAGACAAAAAAAAAAGGGTGGTGAAGACAGGTTTGCCGACTTGGAACGGTCAGTAGGCAATAAGGCCTACTGGTTAGTAGGCATCTGGCTAGCGGGAAATATTTACCTAGGGAATTATTTCCCCGTAGTGATCACTTTTAAGTTCCTCTGAAATCTCGGTAAATCCTTGCAAGAAATGTAATATAGATCTAAAATGTATTTACCTTATGGTTCCAGATTACCGAAGTAAAACTTAATTCGCATACGCACAACCACACCTATAATCTACACGAATAGATTTCACGAAAAAAGTGAGGTCAAACAACTTTGTAAACTAACATCTGTAGTTGTGTTAACGAGGTAATCGAACTCCGTGAAATAAACGTTTCGGTCTACGTAACTCTATTTCAAATAACAGGGTTACTGATATAAATATGTTTTTGAAGATTCGACTTGACTGATTTTCTCTTCCCACGCATCAATGCATATAAGTACATTTCGGAATATAATGCGTCTTAATTTTATTTTTCCTTACAGTATGCACAGTTAGCTTAAGTGTTACGCTATTGATGCCGGGTTTCTTCGCATTTTAAAGCGACATGGGACATTGAATGTTGTATTATTTGATTTAAAAAATTGAAAATTGAGATTGAACATTATTTGCAATATTGTGTTCCGTTAGACGTCATTTTTTCACGAAGCAGTTTAATAACTTTCACTTGTTTTGTTATGTAATTCTTTAACGGTGACGAATATGACATGAGCATTTAATGTGCAATCTGTACTGACGTCATTGTATTATCGTGCGAAATGGCATAAATGTTCGCGTGTTTAATATGAAATTATGAGTATTTGAAACACGATTTGGACTTCCTCGCTCTCGCATAAGTGTGTTACAATGATAACGTATACAATGTCTTTATATAGTTTTTAATTATAAACTGATATCACCTATACCATAAAGTATGCATTGCCTAAATGTGTGTGTAACTGTAATTGCTAACTATTTAATAATAAAGATTGTATAGCAAAAGTCTTCGTAGTTTTCTTATTTAGTAAATTTAAATTTCCATATTAGCTATTTACAGAGCTAACATTTGTTTCATTAAGGGAGATAACTCGTGTGACATTGTCTTATAACAGAGCTGCTGATATAGTTGCCTGCAATGAATATTTACACATCAGATTAAAATGAATGAATAGCAGAGTCAGAGCCAGCCTTTAAAGTTAGGAGTCTGTATAGTGCTGATATTCATGAGTGTACTTTAAAAGAAGGATGGAAATCGCAGGAAGAGTTTGAGTAAATTATTCTTCTATTCAGCGTATCTGGGGCCGTTTAAAGTAAAGCTGTACAAAAATGAACAATTTTGTAAATGTTAAAGTTTGTCATACTCCTTTGTTAAATAAACATTCGTTTAATAAAGTTAGATATAAAACTATAATGGGAAGGTTAATTGCGGAAGAAATGGTATGTAAATTATATTCAAGAGAAAGAACTATACTGAACCAAACAGCTAACGCACCAGTAGACAATACCTTTAATATCTCAATAATAACAATCAATAATTGTTAATCCGAACGAGACAAATATCTTGTCAATAACGACTGTAAATTAAAAAATAATCGTTCAAATTACCTTTCTCCAACGGTACCAGTCGGCATATAGTTAGTTCAAACATTAAATGTATTGTCTACTAGTGCGTTAGCTGTTTGGTTCATGATATTTATAAAATAACAAACAAAGTAACACTAAAAAATGCAAATTGAAATATGCTCATATCGGCTCCATATTTTCCGCATTCGTTCAAAAAAGTTAGAAATAAAACTATAATGGGAAGGTTAATGGCAGAAAAAAAGGTATGTAAATTAAATTCAAGAGAAAGAACTATTTTATAAAATAACAAAAAAAAAAACACTAAAAAAAGCAAATTGAAATATGCTCATATCGGCTCCATATTTATGAAAATATGTGTCTTCTGAGTTTGTTTATAGAATACATATTTTATAATTTTATAAACTAGAGGGTTGTTAAAAGTATTCCGGATTCCCGCTTCAATTTATTATTCCAGTTGAGAGGTGGGTTACACCCTCTATGGTAGCGAATAAGCTGACATACAAAACAACTAAGAATGTAAAGAAACTGAATATACGCAATAAACGTCCAGTTTCATCTATTAGCACTTATGACTTCTCTACACTATATACAACCTTACCACATTACCTTATCAAAGACAAACTTATTGCTCTTATTCAAAAACATTCGCTATGGAAAATACTACATTTTTGGCCTGTAATAATATTAAAGAGTTTTTTTACTAACGGCAGTTTAGACAATTACACTATGTGGACTTGCCAAGAAGTTTGTGAAGCACTCATCTTCCTATTAGATAATATTTTCGTCAGGTATGGAATGATCGTTTATAGACAAATTGTTGGTATCCCTTTGGGTATGAACTGTTCACCCTTGTCGCAGATTTGTTTTTATATTATGTTGAGTTTTTCACCAGATACCCAGGAAGATGTTATTCAGGCCTTTAATGACACATCTCGGTATCTGGATGAATCCAGGAAGATGTTATTCAGGCCTTTAATGACACATCTCGGTATCTGGATGAACCCAGGAAGATGTTATTTAGGCCTTTAATGACACATCTCGGTATCTGGATAACATATTAAACATTGACAACCCTTTCTTTTCTAGTATGGTTAATAATATATACCCTAAAGAACTTCAACTTATTAGTATTTCTAATTCTAATACTAACGCTTCTTTTCTTGATTTACATCTCTCCATTGAAAATGGTGAAATAATTAGCAATATATATGACAAGAGAGATGATTTTAATGTTGATAATGTTAATTATCCCCATTTAGATGGGGATGTTCCCCGAGCAACTACTTATGGGGTCTATGTGTCTCAACTTATTCGTTTTCTAGAGCTTGTAATCGAGTTGAGGACATTAATATTCGTAATCTTTGTATAACTAACAAGAAATACCACTGTAAGTGATAAATGCCCCCGAAGTTTCCTTTGACCTCTAAGTATGACCTTGACCTTGGAGCCATGGACCTGGATTTTGTGCACGACACGTCGTTTGGTTGTGGTGACAACTTGTGCCAAGTTATTTGAAAATCCGTCCAGGCATGCAAAAGTTATTGACCGGACACGATTTGACCTTTGACCTCTAAATGTGACCTTGACCTACTTTTTGGAGCTGATGATTTTTAGCTCTACCGGCCAAACGCCTTCATTATTCATCCGATCTTTACCAAACTTTACTAGATTGTTAATAGCAATGAAAGCTCGCACAAGTTCGAAAACCAGCCAGATCGGACCAAAAACAGCGGAGTTATGGCCCTTGGTTTGTTAAAAATGCTATATTTTGCCTCGTTAATACGATAGGGCTTTCTCCTCCTAAAACGTCTTGTTGGATTTCAACGAAATTTGGCAGGAAGTATCGGTAGATGTCTAGTTGTGCATATTGCGCTTTTGTTCTAGTTTGCTGATTTATGACGGAGTTATGGCACTTCGACATTTTTACTTTAAGTTTCTTGTCGCCGCTACTCCTCCTAAATGGCTTGTTGGATTTCTCTAAAATTTGGCAGGAAGCCTCAGTATGATGTCTAGTTGTGCAAAGCATGGTATATCAATGAAATTTAGGACAAGTTCGAAAACCAGCTAGATCTAGTTAGTAACGACAGGTTATGGCCCTTGATTTGTTGAAAAATGCTTAATTGTATTTTCCTTTGTTAAATCTGTAGTTACTATATTTTTTCATCAGATCTTTACCATATTTGTTTAGAATGTTAATACAACCCCCCCGCCCCCCTCCCTCCACCCACCCCCTACCCCCATTTTTATGAAATTTCATTCATAGAATAAAGTGGGACAAATTAAAAAATGCCCATGCCAGACTAGACACAGCAGACTTATTGCCCATGATTACCAGGTGAGCGATCTAAGGCCATCCTATCCCTGTTGTTTTTGCAATGTTTTAAAAAAAACTACTGATGGGAATTTTATGTCGACAACCCTTGATATAAGACCCGTTTTAGCCAGTAGAGCATCCACAGGCCTTCTTGGGCCTCTTGTTTTTAATAGAATGGTATTTTCTTTTTAAAACAAATGCACTTAAATGTCATCTCAGCAAACGGCAAACTCGATCGTTTTTAGTTACTAAAATGTTTACAAACTTTCATTTAAGCATCATTTACCTTTTTATTTTTAAGTCCAGCCCCAGTTAGGTGAGACATGTGAATCCACGGATTTCTTGTTATATAATTGTGCTTTAAAAATAATATTTATAGTCGAAAGAATACATATAGCCGGAATACATATTTATAGCCGAAATCACCTATAGCGAATTGTCGGTTTTAACGAAGGTCCTTTTTGTCCAGCTCCTCCAGTCTTTGCTTAATATAAAAATAGCGAATATAGCACTTTCTTGGTTATAGCCAAGCACTTAAAACGGACGTTTAGTTTCAAATAAAAAACTTTCTATCTTTATTTCACTTTTCCATTTTGTTCCCTGCCTTTGCTACACCAAATAGAACTCGCTATTAATTTTACACAAACCATACATGATGCTCTAATTCCTGGAATGAAAATTGTAGAATATATTTGTTCTAATTCATTGCATTGGAATTTCCAATGCAATGAATTAAATATATTCTACAATTTTCATTCTTTTTGCCGCTCGTCGTCATAGTATATATTGTATACTATGACTTTTCTTGTTATTACTTTTGCCTTCTCGTTTGTCTGTTTGCGTGTTTGCTTTTGTGTTTTGCGGTTGACTGTCGTCCTTGAATGCTGCTTTCCCTGTCCGATATTTTTATCTTTCTTGATGGAAAACCTTCTTTTCTTGGAATTTCCACGCTTCTATTTAGGAAATAATTTCTTTTGTTTAGTATCGTAAATGGCAATTAAATTGCTATATACATGAGGAGAAGGCCAACTATTTGAGACAGTGATGATAACACAAAGACATGTGTAAATTTCCTTATTGTTGTAATAAACATTTTTGCTATGCTTGTTTATTCATAATTTTGTAAATTGTACTCTAGCGAAACTACAATTTTCTTTTAATATCCTTTATGTCTACATTTTTTCAACCTGGTTTCTATTTTACCTAATTTTACCTAAGTTTTGGTTTGAATCAGTCCTATGTTATCCTTTTTTTGCACAAAACACATCCCGAAAGACCGATGTTTAATACTAAATGGTTTCACCGCGTGGACTTTTTGTTTTCATTAACAACTGTTTGTGGAACAGAATCATCTCAATAAATGCTTAGCTCATACATGTAATATGTATTTGGCTCTAAAAGCCTAATTGACATTAAGCATTAAATTCTTTACAAATAAAGTCCTTAATGTTAGAACACATTACAGCCTTCAATTTTAAATGTCACAACGTTTGCTTAATTCAACAAATCCGTTGTTAACGTGTGTTTTAATTACGAATTGTCATTATAAACACCATGTTAACTATGTTATTGATGTAAAGTTCAATATGTGTGGGCGTGTTTCTTTGTGGTTGTTTGTTTTTGTGTTTTTAATGATGCTAAATAAATTGTAAACATTTAAGCGGGAAAACTCCTCCTCGTATAACCGGTCGTGACGTCATACACTAGGAAAGCAGGCAAAAACAGCGCCGTGTGTGTAAAAGTGTCGGAATTCTACCATCACGGTGGCGATTTGGAGGAAATACCCGTGTTTAGATTTTAAACAAGACTACATGTCTGATGATGAAACTAGCTCGAATTCATCAGTGAGGACTTTGAATGCTGTGCCTGTGCAAAGGTAGAGGTTTACTTAGTTCGATTTGTATAAAATCACGTTTTATATGTTGATTAATGTTTTACTACCAGATCAGGGGTCGATCAGTCCAAATTCAGCCTTTTGCTCAAGAAATAATATGAACATTAATAAACATGATAAATAAGAAATAAATGTTAAAATCAAAATTCATTCGATTCAATATATGCCATATTTAAAGTATATAATTTCCAGGTACCCATTGGACTTGGGAGATCATATCTATGCTATATAACGGTAAGGCCGAAACCATTCCAAAAGGCAAAGTTGAGAACATGCTTGAGGCGAGGCCGTTTGACACGATAGAGGAACTGCCATCTCCGAGACTACTCAACACTCATCTTCTGCCTAGAGAGCTGAACGAGAAAAGGTGCAAACTTGTGTATGTTCTGCGGAATCCAAAGGATGTTGCCGTGTCTCTTTACAATCACGTGAAAGGCATCAAGATGCATAATTATGATGGACAGTTTGAACATATCCTTCCACTGTTTCTGCAGGGTAAAAGTATGTGGTACCTTTCAATGCTCTATAGTTTTTGTTATATGTTTAGTTTGTTATCTACTGAAGGAAAAAAAGAAACGCGGATCTGTATTAATAATCAAATGTCTTGGCGTGCATCACATATCTTGACGTGCATTTAACTCTAAAATTATAATTTTATTTCAGTAAACAGTATTTAGGTCTGATATTAGTATTCCGCTAGTTTTGTGTGAATCTAAGTGTCAGATAAACGTTCATAAACGAAACCCAGGGTAACGTCATATAACTCGGAGAGCAAATACTAACAAGGTATTCGGTAAGAAATGGTCCTGACACATATTCGGTTTTTAGGAAGACCCCTATTTAACGACGGTTCCGCGGCGGTTTTTGCTGCTGTGCGCAAGCGCTGACGTGGATGCTTGAGACGAAAATACGCGTCATCCTGAAATGACGTAACACCTGGACGTCCTCGTTTAGAATGGTTGTTGGTCGATAAGTCTCTCTCAGACGTTGAAATAGTCTTGTTATAGTGCATTTTTGCACGCCAAGATGGACAGAAACCATACGCTGCGAAATCTGTTCAAAGCTATCTGACGGCGTCTTCACGCTCCTCTTTACGTAAACGTCGCATGAAGAAAACCTTACTAAACCTTTTCTTGATAAATGATGTCGTGCGACTTAATTAAGACAAAAATGGGCCTGTTTATGTTTCGCAGTACATATGTCCCGACCCGTGTACTACGTGCATCTGTTAAATCTTGAGGTTCATGCTTTCTTAAGAATAATTGTCAATAGGAACTGTGGTGGAGGTATCGGTGACGAATTTCGATCAATAACAAAAGATTATTTGAACAAAAAACACTTCACATAAAATTATACTGACCCTTAAAAATGTTGGTTTCTTTTTTCCTTAAGTATATACTGACGGTCAATGAAGACGCACCAGTAGATTATATGCGTGTTCAATTGTATCGCTAAAGTAATTTGTGACTTTAGTTGAACACTATACATCATGTTTAGGAATTTTGAGACAATCAGTGTTTAAAGTTGTTAATTAATGCACTTATCATTATAAATTACTTTAGCAATAAAATGTAACACCCACATAATATACTGATATGTTTTCACAGACCGTCAGTATATACGTATATAACATTTCAAATAACTATTTTGTAAAGTTTATCAATTGATTCAACAATCCGTAATTTTCTTGATTCATTAATACGTTGAAATTGTGTTGGATTCAATAAAGTACAAAGGTATTATCTTTTAATATCATCAACACTTTATCTTCTGGATTCAACACTAATTTATTTTGTCGGCTTTATCATTGTCAGTATTAAAACAATTTTCATATTGTTACTGCGTTTAGAACAACTTATATTGCTAGGTTTAGCAATAACTAGTTTACTGTGCTCACTAATACCTCTAACAATTACCTATGTTCAAATAATTTAATGTCCTAAGTTAACAATGTATTCTTTTGGGCGGAGTAAGTATTCCTTGACATCCAAAGATTATTTGTTATTTAATATCATTGTTTATTGGCAACCGAATACAACAGTTGGTTTGAATATGTGTTGGAATGGGAAACGTTAATGTCAAAGAATCCAGGCCTGCCCATCCATTTGATCTATTACGAAGATCTAAAAGAGATACTTTTCGTATTAGAACTGATCTTAAATTTTAAAGCTTACTTGCCATCATATATCATGTTCAACGGTTGAAATACAATGTTTGTCAAACTTAGTATCCGTATTTATCACAGTATTGGCTCAGGAAATCGGCCGAGCAGTTGTTTGACTGATATATTACATTTCGTGTAAGGATGTATCGAGATTGTTGAGGAACAGAAAAGCGATAATACCGACAGAAAACTATTTGTCGCTAGCTGAATGTTTCTGAATATTTAAACATTAACTAATCGGCGCTTAATTAGCTGCGTGCGTTAGCGATATCATACAACGTGAGCAAATGACGTAAATTAGCGAGTGTCGTAACATAGTTCTGTCGTCATGTTATCCATACGCTTGATAATCACTTTGTTGCATGATTACCAATGCCACCCTGTCTAACCTAGAACGCGTCAATTGTCTAACGTTCCATTACTGGTATCGGTCGAGGACATGTTAGGGAGTTAAGAAAACCGTTTTATTAGAGTAGATATTTGTAAGTTTTTAGGATAAGATATAGTGTGTACGAGACGGAAAGGACTGAAGTTTTACTTTCTCGTATCATGTTAGCCAAGAATCCTCTACTTGTTTCAATCATTCGTGAGAATGGACGACTTTCGGCGTTTTCGGACGAACAGGTCACGTTTAAACCCCGAATTTTCATGCAGATACAATCCCTGCAAATGGTATTTTGCTGATCACACAATACAAACATAAATAGGTATTTATAAGGGTATTTTACGGCACATTTGTCGAGTAACGTGCCATACAACGGTACACAGGTTTCACAACGTGTAATAAAACGGTATAATGTTTTTGAAACCGATAATTATATGTATGTACTAAAACTTTTCTTTCATCTACAACTCGGCTATACTAATATGTATTAATAAAATATAGCATCTGCTGAAGATATTCTCAAATTTTGACGCTTTTTATGTCGCCTGCGTAGCATGGCAGACATTTGGGGATGACTTTGTTCGTAGTCGTCGTTTGTTCGACACACGTTAACATGCAACCTAACCTTGGTTATACCTTGAAAATAATTTGATATATGTTTATAAAACTCCACACATATCTTCATCTTAACCAAACATTATTTATTTACACATGTTCAATAACTCTGGCTTTTATTTCTCCAGAGTCGCTTTTTTCATAAACTTAACCTAGCTAATAATTTGTCATAACATTGATCTGTAATCATGAAACTTTATACAGTTCTTTCTTATTACCAATTCAATGGAGAGTTATGCCCCCTTTCACAAAACGTTTACAACTTAAAAACCTAGCTAATAATTTGTCAAAACATTAATCTGTAATCATGAAACTTTATACATTTCTTTCTTATTACCAATTCAATGGAGAGTTATGCCCCTTTCACAAAACGAATCTACTCCATCATTCATGAATGATTTCGCCCCATGTCTTCAGGCAGGCAAGTGTTCCACCCTTCTAGTCTTTAACGCCTTTTGAAATATCAAAATGTTGTTTATGTGTACATGATTGTTTTGTGTCATTCCGTTATTTTCAGTAAGAAGAAATTGTGATGCGAGTTTGCTACTGGACAAAACTTCAAATTACAGAAAGTGTATTTCACTTCAGTACCAACAAAATAAATTTAAAAAAACATAATACATATGAAGAAGGAAACAATACCAGCAATCGGCCAATCCAATTTTTAAAGACGAAGATTATTACCATTGATGTTCTCCAAACAAATGTCTCAAACCTAGTAAAAGAAGCGTAACACCAAGAAAACTACAAAGTACAAAACGACAAGAAATAGGCTCGACTCCATTAACTCAAACACCAAAAACGAAGATAGTGTGAAATACCAAGGCGGTCCCCTGTTGTAAACCTTTATGTTTGTGGTGTCGCGTTCTTTGCTTCCTTTTTTTTTGCAATTGTTGTTTGTTTTGTATGTATGGTTTTAGTTAACTGTGTTCTGTGAATGCTACAGTTCTTGTTCGACTTTTATACCTATGTTTATAACCTGTTGGTCTTTTATACAGAACAATTTAAAAGAAATTATTCGTCTCGGCAAATCTCTTGGAATTGAGAACAAAGATGGTTTATTTGAATCAATTTCACAAAAGTGTAGCATCAAGAATATTTGAAAATATAAGGAACTTTCAGAAGCAGCTATGAAAGACGCTGTCTTTAAAGATGACTTCACGATGTTCAGAAAAGGTAAATGATTCTATGTAAGACTTATCTGTGTTGTTATTCTTTACATGACATATTAGCGTATTTATGCCCCGTGTGGTTCCCGGGGTCCCCGTTTGGTCATGGGGCAAAGAATAGGGCCACTGCACATCCCTTGGGAGGGGTAGGCAGAGGGGTAGAATCCCCCCAAATTTATGTTCATTTTATCATTTTTTGTTCATGTTCATTAAAGGTCTTCATCATGATCCCTGCATTGTTTCAGGTGCCATCTCGCTCACATCAAAAGGGAAGTGGAAGAAAAACAATAAACGTGGCTCCAGCGTAAATGGAGTTTCTACGATAGAATTTGCAGCAACTCTGCAGTTCACAGTCCCATTTTCCATATTTTATCTCGATATACATGGAGGATGAGCCTGGCATGTTCATGCCTGTTAGGCGTCATATAACCTTTCATGTGTTTGTGCGCATTATAACCCAATTCAGTTCAATGTAAGTATGTCATTCGTGCACAGAACTCGTGCACAGAACTCTCAAAACCAGACTTAGACCATATAGACAAACCCAGCAAAGAAGAGAAAGGCCTTCATCTGACATTCGAAAATAGTGTTCAGTCTCTAAACATTTATTTACCATTATCTATGGGATAGACACCGACAGGGAAAATAAGTAATCGTGTGTCAAATCGTATATGTCGAGAAATACACCATTACGCTTTATAACGAAGAAATAAATACGGCTCGTTTAATACAGCATATTCGAAAGCTCATCATCATAAGCCTAACTCTTTATCACCCGATCACAAACACTATCAATCAAGATTACATCGATTGTAACGAAAGGTCTCTCAACTTATTTTAATCACTCTCGATGTATTGTGGGTAGAACCTCGTCAACCAAAATCACGTATACAAAACAAAATAAACAACAGCAATTACAACTAAATACAGAAGCAACGCATGCGACACAACACAAATGCAATGGTTGACAATCGGGGTACCGTCTTGGAATAGACATTGACAAAAGTACCGCTAGGTTAAACTAAACTATCAAGTGCTTAACTTACCATCACTCCCAATTAAACGGTGCCATGTCAATAAGGAAATCTACTAGGCTGTATTTTCTAACAAACTAGGCATCATTAATATGCAAGTATTACACAGAGATGATCATGTATATATGAATATAAAAAGCATAAAAAAAACACAAATCAACTACTCAGAGACATGGCAGAAGCCATAGCAACACGAGAATTAACCACTAAGGGCATGACAAGACAAGATTGAAGTCAAACATTAAACGTTACCATATATTTTAGGATTTATGTAGACGTCATCATAGCGTCCAATCTTTAGGGTCATCGCACAATCAAAAAGGTAAGCATTGTGGCAATATGTGAAAGGGTCAATCGCTAAACATACAGGGCGTTGTAAACTGATAGGGTCGTATGTTCGTTTGATAAATTGTTTAACAAAGACTGGTTTATAAATTTATTTACACGGTCGAAAACATAAATATGTTGTTTTGTTTGATCTTTGGTGGTGTCTAAAGTATAGATATTTAAAAAAAATGAGATATAGGGTCCTATAGAAATCACAGCGTCCAAAGGCAATGGCATCGTTGGTCCGCAGTGTACTGCAAACAAGTACAATATTTAATTAATTATACAATGAAAAAGACAAAATACAACTGAAAGGGTGGTGAAGACAGGGTTACCGACTTGGAACGATCAGTAGGCAATAAGGCCTACAGGTCAGCTTGAATCGATTTTATGTGCACACAATCCTCGCTACTATCCTGTCTTCATCGCCCAAATAGACAAAACAGTGTAAACAAAACTACATCCCATCAAAAGGAATTTTCTAACAATAAAGTCCACATCCAGAGAAAATAAAATTAACTCGCCAAATAACGTCAAAATAACACTACAAAACTGTATATCAAAACTCTATTCCGGTGTTCAGGTCATATAATAATGTGTATGTGCTGATTAAAGTTAAGGTTAATTCGCGGTTATTTAAAATACCCGTGATTGAATATGCGTATAATGAATAAAAGTTGGTAACTCTTATTTCGATCGCCAGTTTTGGGGATTTGGCTTGGCTGATTTAAGCCGTTTATATCGTATCTATAGAATTTAAGTTCTCAACATAGGAAAGTTGTTGGCGGGATAGCTACTTTAATATTCAGAGATATCCCAATCTAATGTCCGATGAAGACATTCGTGTATATGTCTATAATTTATTTCAAAATGAGTAGATATGTTGAAATTGTATTTCAAAATAGATTTTACTGTTAGTTATGTTTAAATTAAAAAGAGTATGTGTGCTAGAATGCGTATTGTGAATCACAGATCGTGTTGAAAAATTCGTTTGTAACTGTTGGTTAAACAATCCCGTTCACAAAAACAAGATATCCTTTACTGTATCTGTAGCAACTAAGCAAATCACTTATATGATCATAGTATTTGACTAGGGCGTGTTATAACGTAATAATTGTATTTGCTCGCCACACAGAAAGAGATTTAGGAGATTTCTTCGAATTCTGAGTTTGAAGAGCAGTGATCAATAATTTTTCGAAATTTGAAGTGTTCAAGATTAAGGCGATGAATGAATGAATGAATGGTGTTTTACGGCACATCGACACATATATATGTCATATTGTGCGCAAAAACTGATGAAAGATGAAGAAATAAAGATATGAAGTAATAATTAAAAATTATTGTATATATATAAAGATAAAACTATTTACAAATAAAGGATGATATGGTAGTAATATAAACTCTGTATATATGCATATCAACGAATCCCGTCAACGGGTGTTTAAACAAGTAAATATATATAAGAACATATTATAATGATTTATAAAGCCTGATTTCTTTCAAGAAATCCAAAAGAAGACTAACATCTATAGTATCAAATAACTCTTTCATAGTATCAACATTGTAGTACATTTGCCGTATAGGAACAAAATCTACACATTTCAACAAGATATGTTTGACCGTTAACGGTGCAAAACAGGGTATACATTCTGGTAATTGCTCACCTTGTAATAAATATGAATGTGTATAACGTGTATGCCCTATCCTGCACCGGGCTAGGACAACTTCTCGACGAATTGGTCTTCTAGAAGAATGCCATTCTCCGAGTAAGGTTTAATTGAATGGATTTTCTTGTTGACTGGCAAATCCCAAGCGGCTTGCCAAGAGTTAGAAATATATGTGTTAATACAACTTTTGAAATCAGTATAAGGTAATTAGGCATTAGATATATGTAAACATAATGCTGCCTTAGCAGTAATATCAGCTCCATCCTTACCACGTATTCCTACATGGCTTGGGAGCCGCAGAAAATGATAACATTATCAACTATAAGATAATTGTATTTTTCTAAAAGTTGAAGCACGACTGGATTATCATGTTTCATATTACCCAGTATCTGAGGAGATGAAAGGGAATCAGAAAAGGTAACAAAATGATCGTCGTCAGATTCCTGAATATCTGAATATAGGCAAGTTCAGTTGTCTCAAGTTCAGCTGAAAAGACTGAGGCCTTGTCAGGCAGGCGGCTCTTTATGCTGTGTTTTTGAACAACAGCTGCTGCAGCTACCTTATCTCCATCTTTAGAACCATATGTGTATATATGTTGAAAATTACTGTATTTCGATTTAATTTCATTAAATTTGCTTTGAAAGATAGTAGGATTTGTACTGTCTTTGTTACTATTACAAAGATCAAAAATAATTATTTGTGTTTCCAAAGTACACGGTGGAATTTCTTATCTTGTGATCTGGAATGCACAGATCATAGTTATGGAATTACGTTAGTTTAATGTTAGCCTGAATATTGTTAGGATTTTAACAAAAAGTCTGGTTTAGGAGATTATGTTTATTTTTAATTCACAAATCATTGGCTGTTAACAAAATAACGCTATACGATCACATGGTGTAACGAAACTATAATATTCACCAGTGAAACAAATGTTTGAGTTTAACATAATGTCTTATATGTTTATATATATTTGCGCATAACATTGGAGACAACAACTGGTTTGGTCTTCTAAAGCACGAGGAAAATATATTTGCTAGGGATTTAATCAAAGCAATCACTTACAGTTTTATACTGCTAATAATTGTCTGTAATTGTACTAGTATACTAGTATATTCGAGGGAAAACACAACCACATGGAACTTTGAATTAGCCCATGACCATCATATCCCTAATGACTGCCCCATTATTACACATATCTACACAGTTACACCCACTTGAAATAAAACATAAACATCTACACAGTTACACTCAGTTTGAAATAAAATATAAACGGTTATACAGTTACACTCAGTTTGAAATAAAACATAACGTATATACACAGTTACACTCAGTTTAAAATAAAATATAACGTATCTACACAGTTACACTCAGTTTGAAATAAAACATAACGTACACTAAATCAAATTTCTAAGTACCAACCTAAGAATATATCAATAGTATTCTCATTGTTTTGTGTATTTTGAGCTGATTAGAGATACGGTTAAACTGCAAAATAACGAGTGTAAATCGTCTGCTCTGATTTGTGTATGTAAGGTACATGTACATCAAATATCTATTAAAATGTCTTTGTTTATTTATTGATTTATGCATTTATTTATGTATTTATTTATATTCTGATGTATGTAGTTATTTCTATATTTATTCAGTCATTCATTTATTGACTAATTTATTGACGCATATGTTTTTATCATTATAATTATTTTTGTGTTTTTTTGATTGATTGATTGTGATTGGTTTATTCATTTATTTATTTATTTTGTTTGTTTATCTTTTTATTTTTTATTTTTTTGTTGATTATTAATTGATTTTTTTTATTTATGCTTTTTTTTGCTTTTATATTTGATTTCGTTTATTTGATCGACTTATTTTATTTTTTTTTATGATATTAATTTATGTATTTATTTATTATTATTTTTATTTTACTATTATTAATAATATTATTATTATTATTATTATGTTTTTATTGATTGATTTTTTTATTCTTTTTTTTATTTATTTATTTATTGATTCATTTTTTTTTTTTTTTTTACATATATCATTATAAAAGCTGCAGACTCTCTCATCTTCAGCACCTCCGCCATTACTAACACCATTATCATTACTATTATTATTAATGATGTTATTATTGTTTTATTATTATTATTATTAATGACATTATTATACTTTTTATTATATTAATATTATTGTTATTTAATATTACTATATTATTATTTTTTTTATTGTGGTTTTTATTATGATTATTACGTATGACGAGTAACACAGTGCATTTATTTATTGATTTAATTATTTTTTTTATTTATCTATTCGCTGAATTATTTATTTAATTACAAACGCTTTAATACTCAAAAGTTAACGATCGCATCCAGTTTTATTATTAGTAGTAGTATTGTACTATTTATTTATTTCTATACTTTTTTTTTTTTTTTTTTTTTTCATTTATTTATTTATTTATTTATTTTCTTATTCATTTTTTTATCTTTTTTTTATTTTATTTTTTTTATTGTCCTAATCTATTAATACCGCAAACGTGTTACATTCTAATGCAATTCCATGAAAAATGTGCATTGTCTTCTAAAACAATATTGCACATGTAAACATTATCTCTTTATAAAGTTTATAAGTTTACAGTTGGATAACTGCCAGCACACACCAGCCAGCACACACCAGCCCGCATACACTGAATGTGGGTCATAAGTCTAGCCACAACTAGATGTACAAACACATAAGAGTAGACTGCTTCACAGCCGACATTTAAAATTAACTGTTTGAAAAACGGACATGCGCAGTGGAAAAGTCTAATGATAATAGATCATAATAACCTGTTTAAACGCCTTTACGTACAATCAAGGTATGTGGTACTACTTAGTAAAGTAACTAAAGCGTTGAAATATGTATTACAAAACTCGAACCTTATATATATTAGCCAGTATTACCAACTTGCAGAGCTAGCTAACAAAACCGTGGGGTGCTGACTCCCAATAACTCTGGCTATTAAGGGAGTAATAGCCCGTATTAGTTTTATGCTAATTAGAAACTGATAATTATGTCAGCCTTTCTGTTGAATATTGTCTCGTTAATATTTCATAAGCGCCAATTACATTTTATTTTGTTGAACAAGGCGTGATATGAACAGTGTGTTTATAGCTTTTAATGGATTAATAATGATTTTTTTTCAACTTTTGAATCAATGTACATTTCGTCAGCAACTATCAATGTATACAGGTACCTATACCTGTTTAGTAAAAAAACATATCTTCCTTATGACACCACCTTTTCTAGTGATTTTCTACTGTTCCATTAACTCACTAGTATACGACGTTTCAACATTGGTGTTAATGTGGAAAGTAAGTGGTGGTTTCATATACTATGTTTGCTTCACTGCCTCAGTCAATATTAACATACAGAATACATACCACAGACATGTGTACAGGATTAAGCATAATTTTACTAAACGTCAATATTATTATACAAATCACATTACAGATACTATATGAGTTGATGGCGGTTAGAGTCGCGGCCACTATAATGGCACCCGCTCAAGGCATGTACCCACAACCACGTACATCATCATGCATTCATTCTTATTTCATCTTTCATAGAATCTTTTTCTATTAACTCCTTTATTTTTGTTGTTTGAATATGTATATGTTAATTATATTACCGTCTTTTTAATTGTTAATTATAATTCTGACCGGTAGGGCCTTTATTAAAGTTGGAAGAACTTGTGACCCAACCCTTTGCTTGTATATGAAAGACAAGCTATACCATGTATACCGTATGGTTAAAGTATATCAACAGAATGATTTTGAGAGTGTTCATTGTTTTACTGATGGAACTAAGTAATAAAGTGTATAATGCTTGCATTAACAAGTAATTTTGCCCTGTGTGGTTACCGGCTGTAGAATTGGAACACTAAAACTCCCGCTAGTGGCAGAGGGGTATGATCCCCACCATCCTTCATGTTCATTATGTATTTGCCATTCTCTATGTATTTTTCATCATGAACGTGGGTCCATCGTAAATAGAGTATCTACTTTAAAATGTGCAACAACTCTGAAGTTCTGCAGGTTATAACGTTCTAAGCCTGTTATCCAAATGTTATCTCGATGTAAATGGAAGATTACTCTGGCATGTTCATTTCTGGTTGGTGCCATATAACCTTTCGTAGGTTGGTGCTCAATGTGATGGTCGACGTAAAATCCAATTCAATTCAGTAACCTGTTTGACACCATATGACATGTTTTTGTTCTGACGCGCCGTAACGACATGCAATTAACCATAGTTTATGCAAGATGGGTTGACTCTCTCTCTCTCTCTCTCTCTCTCTCTCTCTCTCTCGCTCTGTGTGTGTCTGTCTGTCTGTCGGACTGTCTAGATAGTTTTAAATCATACAAAAAAGGATAAAAATATCGGACAGGGAAAGCAGCATTCAAAGACGACAGTCAACCACAAAACACAAAAACAAACACGCAAACAGACAAACGAAAAGACAAAAGTAATAAAAAATGCAAACGACATCACTAACACAAAAGGGTTGACAATAGGGCTACCGCCTTGGAACGGTCAGTGGCAAAGTAGGCCACTGGGGGTAAGTTGACGTAATATTCATACTAGCTTGTATTTCGTGTCAACAACTATCTGTTTTAAAAATACTACACACTTGCATATCACGTGCACCATCTCTAAAACGGAAGTAAAACCAGAAATAGCTGTACTGAAGTTGTATTTACGTATTTTTAGGCTTTGCAAAATAAGGCAAAATATGGTTTCGTTACTCATTTCAATCG
Source organism: Cyrtodaria siliqua (assembly GCA_037043455.1). NCBI lineage: Eukaryota > Metazoa > Mollusca > Bivalvia > Adapedonta > Hiatellidae > Cyrtodaria > Cyrtodaria siliqua. The sequence goes on along the minus strand of JAWPHD010000022.1, from coordinate 639,912 downwards.
AAATGTTTATACTTTATGTGTGCTATTACATAAAACTACGAAGATAACAACAACAAATAATGATCAACTCGTTACTACATCGCGCATGTACAGAAGCTGATTATATTTTATATTGTCTAGCTCAGATGGAAGGGGTTTAACCACTCCTCCCCTATTTGCATATATGAATATACGCGTATACTTCACGCCGCGATCGCGCTGAGCAAGCCATCCATATTGACCGTGTAGACGCCTGATTATAATCTGTGAGTGTAGACAAAATTATGTTTCGATGATTTCATCTTCTCGTCATACACATCATCGAAGTGTTCGTTCTGCGCCACCGTGAACCAATTCTTCCAGTCGCCAATGTCTCCTGAAATACAAGCAGGGGTCACAATTCATATTTTGGACACGAATTTATCAAGACATTTGAGCAGAGTTCAAAGTAAATCTTCCGGTCACTTAAGACATAAAGCTCAAAACTACAATATTTTAACTGCGCAAAAGACACACTTATTTCAATCTGGAGGTAAATGTGTCAATTCGTTATGTTTTATTTCAAACTGTGTGTAACTGTGTAAAAGTTTATGTTTTATTTCAAACTGAGTGTAACTGTGTATATGTTTATGTTTTATTTCAAAGTGGGTGTAACTGTGTAGATATGTGTAATAATGGGGCAGTCATTAGGGATATGATGGTCATGGGCTAAATCAGAGTTCCATGTGGTTGTGTTTTCCCTCGAATATACTAGTATACTAGTACAATTACAGACAATTATTAACAGTATAAAACTGTAAGTGATTGCCTCCATGTAAATCTCTAGCAAATATATTTTTCTCTTGCATTAGAAGACCAAACCAGTTGTTGTCTCAAATGTTATGCGCAAATATATATTAACATATATGACATTATGTTAAACTCAAACATTTATTTCACTGGTGATTTTTTTGTTTCATTACACCATGTGATCGTATAGCGTTATATTGTTAACAGCCAATGATTTGTGAATTAAAATAAACATAATCTCCTAAACCAGACTTTTGTTAAAATCCTAACCATGTTCGAGGCATCTAACCTTAAACTAATGTGATTCCATAACTATGATCTGTGCATTCTAGATCACAAGATCAAGAAATTCCACCGTGGACTTTGGAAACACAACAAAATATGTTTGAACTTTGTAATAGTAGCATACTCCAATACAGATCCTACTATCTTTTAAAATAAATTAAATGAAACAAACACAGCATAAAGAGCCGCCTGTCTGACGAGGCCTCTATCTTTTCAGCTGAACTTAAGACAATTGAACATGCTTAAACTATATACAGGAATCTGACGATGATCATTTTGTTATCTTTTCTGATTCCCTTTCATCTCCTCAAATACTGGGTAATATGAAAACATGATAATCCAGTTGTGCTTCAACTTTTAGAAAAATACAATTCTCTTATAGTTGATAATGTTATCATTTTCTGCCGGCTCCCAAGCCGTGTAGGAATACGTGGTAATGATAGAACTGACAGTGCTGCTAATGCAGCATTAGGTTTACATATATCTAATGCCAAATAACCATATACTGATTTTAAAAATTGTATTAACACATATATTCCTAACTCTTGGCAAGCCGCTTGGGATTTGTATAGTTAACAATAAACTCCATTCAATTAAACCGTTAATCGGAGAATGGCATTCTTCTAGTAGACCAATTCGTCGAGAAGAAGTTGTCCTAGCCCGGTGCAGGATAGGGCATACACGTTATACTCATTCATATTTATTACAAAGTGAGCAATTATCAGAATGTATACCCCTATATCTTGTTGGAATGTGTAGACCTTGTTCCTATACGGCAAATTTACTACAATGATAATACTATGAAAGAGTTATTTGATACTATAGATTTTAGTCTTGTTTTGGATTTCCTGAGAAGAAATCAGACTTAGTTTATAAATCATTATAATATGTTCTTTATATATATTTACTTGTGTATACACCCCGTTGACTGGCATTTGTTGATATAATAGTGTATATTACAACCATATCATCCCTTATTTGTAAATAGTTTTGTCTTTATATATATAATACATAATTTTTTAATTATTACTTCATCTTCATTTCTTCATCTTTCATCAGTTTTTGCGCACAATATGACCTAGTCATTTGTCGAGGTGCTGTAAAACACCATTCTTTCATTCATTCATTCATTCGCCTTTAGCTTGAACACTTTAAATATCGAAACATTATTGACCACTGCCCTTTCAATCAGCATTCAAAGAAATCTCCTAAATCTCTTTCTGTATGGCGAGCTAATACAATTATCGTTATAACACGCCCTAGTCAAATACTATGATTATATGTCATTTGCTTAGTTGCTACAGATACAGTAAAGGAGATCTTGTTGGACCGCTGTGGTGTTCTATAGCACCCTATATCTCTTTTTTTTTAAACATATCTATACTTTAGACACCACCAAGGATAAGAAAAAACAACATATTTATGTTTTCGACCGTGTAAATAAATTTATAAACTAGTCAAGAAATCCCGCCTTCAAATAGCAAAACTGCTGAAAAACAATCAAAGAATATAGTTTGTTCAGATTATCATCTCATAACTATTTTAATACTGTCACAGACACAAACAATAAGTGGCAAGTAAATGCCATTCCCAAAAATAAATAACATTCCAAAACTTACAGCTTCTATTAGATTTTCGATTTCTTCTAGTTTTATCTAGACTATTATTATAACCCGAGTGTTATGGCGACGTGATTTACAAATTTCGTAAGATTATTGACCACTTCGATACAATTGTCATTAACTTTGTTAGACAGTTTATCAAACGAACATACGACCCTATCAGTTTTCAACAACACTTTATGTTTAGTGATTGACCCTTTTACATATTGCCACAATGCTTACCGTTTTGATTGTGCGATGACCCTGATGACGTCTACCTAAATTCTAAAATATATGGTAACGTTTAATGTTTGACTTTAATCTTGTCTTGTCATGCCCTTACTGTTTAATTCGCGTGTTGCTGGTGCTTCTGCCATGTCAATGAGTACTTGATTCTGTGGGCTTTTGTATGCTATTATATTCATATATACATGATCATCTCTGTGTAATACTTGCATATTATTGATGCCTAGTTTGTTAGAAAATACAGCCTGGCAGATGTCTTTATTTACACGTCACCGTTTAATTAGGAGTGATAGTAAGTTAAGCACTTTATAACATAGTTTAACCCAGCGGTACTTTTGCCACTGACTATTCGCAAGACGGTACCCATATTGTCAGCCATTGTATTTGTGCTGTGTCGCATGCGTTGCTTCTGTATTTCGTTGTAATTACTGTTTGTTTTGTATGCGTGTTGTTGGTTGACTGTTTTCTGTAAATTCTACATTTTCTGTTCGATTTTTATACCTACTTTTATCGAATTTGGCCAAACCATGTGAGTAAATACCAGTAAAATAAGTTGGTGAAATGGTCGTACCTTTTGCGCGTGCAATCTTGTAAATAAGGTATTGTGTCGTTATATATATGGAGGCAAATATTATAGAGCTCTGTACATGGTCTAGTGGTACAGCATTAGGCCCGGGATCGGAAAGTTGTGGGTTCGATCCCCGCCATGACCATATGTGTTGTGTACCTGAGCAAGACCTTTAATGTACATTTGCATAATACAGGTTCTACCCACAATTCATCGAGATTGATTAAAATAAGTTCAGAGAGCTTTCGTTTACAATCGATGTAAACTTGATTGATAGTGTTTGTGATCGGGTGATAACGAGTTAGGCTAATGATGATGACCTTTCGAATATGCTGTGTTAAACGAACCATAGATATTTCTTCGTTTTGAACCGTAATGGTGTATTTCTCGACAGAAACTCAATTTATATACGATTTGACACATGAATACTTATTTTCTCTGTCGGCGTCTATCCCATAGATATTGGTAAATAAATGTTTAGAGACTGAATACTTTTTTCGGATGTCAGATGAAAGCCTTTCTCTTTTCTTCCGGGTTTGACTATATGGTCTGAGTCTGGTTTTGAGAGTTATGTGCACGAGTTCTGTGCCATGCATACATTGAAAAATACGCTAACATGTCATGTACAGAATAACAACACAGATAAGTCTTACACGAAATAAAATTATTTACCTTTTCTGAACATCGTGAAGCCATCTTTAAAGAAATCGTCTTTTATAGCTGCTTCTGAAGGTTCCTTATCTTTTCGCATATTCTTGATGTAACACTTTTGTGAAACTGCTTCAAATAAACCGTCTTTGTTCTCAATTCCAAGAAATTTGCCGAGACGAATAATTTCTTTTAAATTGTTCTGTATAAAAGACAAACAGGTTATAAACATAGGTACAGATCCAGTTGCGTTCAAGTACCCCAAAAATGCATTCCGTTTGCGTTTCGTTTGCGTTCCGTTTGCGCTCCGTTTGCATTCCGTTTGCATTTCATTTTTATGAATGCATTTTTTAAAATGCAAATCATTTGCGTTTTTGAATAGATTCAGCGTTTATAAACGAAAATATGCTTTCATTTCAATGCACAGAACGAAAGCAACATAATGTGTGAGTTTAAATGCAAAAACCGAGAAAAACAAAATTCATTTGCGTTCGTTCGTTCAGCGTTTACCAATTGCAAATTTTCTGACGATTAAACTACGCATGATATCCAGTCATGCGATTCTTACCACGATTTGGCGACTAATGTTTGTGATCATATTGAAAAATGTCCTGTGGTTGACATTATTTGGTGGTGCACATTGATGATTATTCTGTTTTCTTCCGGGCTTATGTTATTTTCATCAAATATTTAGCATACTTAACATTATATAAAAATATGCCGTCTGATTTTACCAATATTATTTCAGTTTTATAATGAAATAATATAAAGTTTGTGCTACACAATAAATACATTTCCTATTTTAAGTCAGTAAAAATGAAAGTATGTAATCGTGCTTAAAAATTACTATTTACACAGTGTATTTCTTTATACATGTATTAAAATACTGCAAAACGCACAGCGTTTAAATCGTGACTTCAATTATATACTCAAAAGGATAATATTGAAAGTTATCCGAAATAGTGAAATGCATTTGCGTTCGTTTAGTTCGTTTCGTTACGTTAGTTTCGTTCGTTCCGTTCGTTTTCAGCGTTTAGCGTTTTAAAAAATGCATTCATCGTTCGTTTTTTATATCACTGAACGCTGAAAACGAACGAAACGAACGCAACGAACGAAATGCATTTTTAAAATATAAATCGTGCGACGTTCATTCTGCGTTCGTTCTGCGTTCATTCTGCGTTCATTCTGCATTTATTTGGGGTACTTGAACGCAACTGGGTCTGTATAAAAGTCGAACAAGAAATGTAGCATTCACAGAACACAGTTAACTAAAACCATACATACAAAACAAACAACAACTGCAAAAAAAAGGAAGCAAAGAACGCGACACCACAAACATAAAGGTTTACAACAGCGGACCGCCTTGGTATTTCACATAGCCTGCGTATCAAAACTAACAGCCGAAAGACTCAATTAAAAAGCAGACAATATATCCTATGAGTGGTTAAACAATACCCATAGCCTTTTATCGGCCGGAGTAGTGGAACCACCGAATCGAAAATTAAGTGTAGAAAACAAAAGCAATTGAAAATGTACCACCGATATCTAAATATAAATATCGGACTCCAATCTTCAAAGATCAAATAAATAGCATTACGTCAGACCCGTTACTACGCTGAGACATTGAAGCACGCACGCATGCACGCATGCACGCACGCACGCACGCGCGCACGCACACACACACACACACACACACACACACACACATACATACTTTCAAATATACATACATAAAGATAAATAAAACTAAACAAATAATTAAATACAACATTTGACGGGGTTAGATGGGTATGAAAGTTAATACTCGGACCGCGTAATTCGTTGGAAAAAACATATTAGGGACACATGTGGTCCAAGTCCGGTGCATGTACTCACCAACCGTATTACATACACAAGTGAATAATTGTATTCGTAATTTATAAATACACGAGTTATTTAAGTATCACCAGAATGGTGGTATTCTATTTTTGTCACTAGGTAGCTACATAACTATCTAGATATTTTAACGTTTTATCTAGATAACTGCAAAATATCTAGATGTCTATCAAGGGCCATATCAACAGCTAGGGTTAGTACTGTCCTCAGGGACAATATCAACAGCTAGCGTAAGAACTGACCTCAGGGAAATTATCAACAGCCAGCTTTTAACGATCCATAGGGATATTATCAACATCTAGCGATAGTACTATCCTAAGGGGCAATATCAACAGCTGGCGTTAGCACTGTCCTCTGGGCCATATCAACTGCTAGTTTTAGTACTGTCCTAAGGGGCAATATCAACAGCTAGCGATAGTACTTTCCTCAGGGGCCATATCAACAGCCAACGTTAGTACTGTCCTTAGGGGCAATATCAACAGCTGGCGTAAGTAGTGTCCTCAAGGCCAATATCATCAGCTAGCACTAGTACTGTCCTCAGAGGCCATATCAACAGCGCGATAACACTTTCCTCAGGGGCCATATCAACAGCCAACGTTAATACTGTCCTTAGGGGCAATATCAACAGCTGGCGTAAGTAGTGTCCTCAGGGCCAATATCATCTGCTAGCATTAGTACTGTCCTCATGGGCAATATCAACAGCTAACGTAAGAACTGACCTCATGGGAATATCAACAGCCAGCGTTTAAACATCCATAGGGATATTATCTAAATCTAGCGATAGTACTATCCTAAGGGGCAATATCAACAGCTAGCGTTAGTACTATCCTCAGAGGCAATATAAACAGCTATGTTTAGTACTGTCCTCTGGGACCATATCAACAGCTAGTTTTAGTACCGTCCCTAGGGGCAGTATCAACAGCTAGCGATAGTACTGTCCTCGGGCTATATCAACAGCTAGGTTTATTACTGTCCTCAGGGGCAATATCAACAGCTAGGGTTAGTTCTATCTTAAGGTGCAATATCAACAGCTGACTTAAGTACTGTCCTCTAGGGCCATATCAACAGCTAGTTTTAGTCCTGTCCCTAGAGGCAATATCAGCAGCTATCGATAGTAAAGTCCTCAGGGTCCATATTAACAGCTAGCGTTATTACTGTCCTTAGGGGCAATATCAACAGCTACGTTTAGTACTCTCCTCAGGGGTAATATCAACAGCTTAATAATGTCCTAAGGGGCAAAACCAACACCTAGAATTAGTACTGTCCCCAGGGGCCATATCAACAGCTAGCGTTATTATTGTTCTAAGGGGCAATATCAACGGCTAGGTTTAGGACTATCCTAAGGGGAAATATCAACAGCTGGCGTTAGTACTGTCCTTAGGGTCAATATCAACAGTTAGCCTTAGTACTATCTTAAGGGGCAATATCAACAGCTGGCGTTATTACTGTCCTCAGGGGCAATATCAACAGCTAAGTAATGTCCTAAGGGGCAATATAAACAGCTAGAATTAGTACTGTCCACAGGGGCCATATCAACACCTAGCGTTATAACTCTTCTAAGGGGCAATATCAATAGCTAAGTTATGTCCTAAGGGGCAATATAAACAGCTAGAATTAATACTGTCCACAGGGGCCATATCAACAGCTAGCGTTAATATTGTTCTAAGTGGCATTATCAACAGCTAAGGTTATACTTACTTTTAGTACTATCCTACAGGGCAATATCAGCTGGCGTTAGTACTGTCCTCTGGACAACAGCTAGTTTTAGTACCGTCCCTAGGGGCAGTATCAACAGCTAGCGATAGTACTGTCCTCAGGGGCAATATCAACAGATCGGGTTAGTTCTATCTTAAGGGACAATATCAAAAGCTGACGTGAGTACTGTCCTCTGGGGCCATATCAACAGCTAGTTTTAGTACTGTCCCTAGGGGCAATATCAGCAGCTATCGATAGTAAAGTCCTCAGGGGCCATATCAACAGCTAGGGTTATGACTGTTCTTAGGGACAATATCAATAGCTATGTTCAGTACTCTCCTCAGGGCGAATATTAACAGCTTAATAATATCCTAAGGGGCAATATTAGTACTATCCTCAGGGGCCATATCAACAGCTAGCGTTATCACTGTTCTAAGGGGCGTTAGTACTATCTTAAGGGGCAATATCAACAGCTGGCGTTAGTACTGTCCTCAGTGGCCATATCAACAACTAGGTTTAGTACTTTCCTCCGAGGCAATATCTACAGCTAGCGATAGTACTGTCCTAAGGGTCAATATCAACAGCTGGTGTTAGTACTGTCCTCAGGGGCCATATCAACAGCTAGGTTTAGTACTGTCCTCAGGGGCAATATCAACAGCTAGCCTTAGTACTATCTTAAGGGGCAATATCAGCAGCTGGTGTTAGTACTATCCTCAGGGGTCATATCAACGGCTAGGATTAGTACTGTCCTCAATATCAACAGTCTGTGTTAGTATGGTCCTCAGTGGCAATATCAACAGCAAGCGTTAGTACTGTCCTGAAGTGCAATACCAACAACTAACGTAAGTACTGTTCTCAGTGGTAATATCAACAACTAGCGTTAGTACTTTCATAAGGTGCATTATCAACAGCCTGCGTTAGTATGGTGCTCAGTGGCAATATCAACAACCAGCGTTAGTAATGTACTGAAGTGCAATACCAACAACTAACGTAAGTACTGTCGTCAGTGGCAATATCAACAGCTAGCGTTAGTACTGTCCTAAGGTGCATTATCAACAGCTAGCGTTAATAATGTCCTCAGAGGCACTATCAAACGCTAGCGTTCGAACAATCCTCAGGTGCAATATCAACAGCTAGTCAGTAACATGCACAGGTATCAACAGCTAGCATATGTACTGTCCATATGGAAACAAACAGCTAGTGTCTTTAACATCCACATGTGCACTATCATCAGCCTTTGTTTTAACCACCATAGAGATAATATGAACAGCCAGCGTTAGTACTGTCCTCAGAGGAAACATCAACGGGTAACATTAGTACTGTCCTCAGATACAATATCAACAGCTAGTGGTAGTACTGTCCTCCGAGGCAATATCAACAGCCAGCGTTAGTACTGCCGTCATTGGCAATATCAACAGCCAGCGTTAATACTGGCCCCAGGGGCAATATCAATACAGTGAGCGTTATTATTGTTCTAAGGGAAGTATCGACATTTAGCGTTGGTACTGCCTTCAGGGGCAATCTAAATATATATCGTTAGTATTTGCCTCATTGACAATATCAACAGCCAGAGTTAGTACTGTCCTCATGGACATTATTAACAGCCAGCTTTATTAATTTCCTCAGGGGAAGTATAAACAGCCAGCGTTAGTACTGTTCTTAGGGGCAATATCCACAGCCAGCGTTAGTACTGTCCTAAGGGGCATCATCAATATCCAGTGTGAGTAATGTCCACAGGGTCAAAATCAACAGCTAACGTTAGTACTGTTCTCAGGGGCAATATCAACAGCTAACGTTAGTAATGTCCAAAGGGGCAACCTCAACAGCCAGCGTTAGTACTATCCTAATGGGCAATATCAACAGCCAGCGTAAGTACTATCCTCAGGGACAATATCAACAGCCAGCGTTAGTATTGTCCTCAGTGTCAAAATCAATAGCCAGAGTTAGTACTGTGCTCTTGAGCAATATCAACAGGTAGGGTTAGGACTGTCATAATGGGCTATATCCACAGCTAGCGTTAGTACTGTCCTCAGGGGTAATATCAACAGCTAGCGTTAGTTTTGTCCTCATGGAGAATATCAACAGCTAGCTTTAACACTGTCCTCACTGGCAATATCAATAGCCACTTTTATTACTGCCTTAAAGGGAAATATCAACAGGTAGCGTTAATACTGTCTTCGGGGCCAATATCAACATATAGCGTTAGTACTGCTTTCCAGGGGCAATATTAACTACTACCGTAAATACCGTCCTCAGGGGCAATATCAGCAGCTAGCGTTGGTATTGTCCTCAGTGGCAATATCAAACGCCAGCGTTAGGACTGTTTTAAGAGTAATATCAACAGTTATCGTTAGTAATGTCCTCGTGGGCGTTATCAAGAGCTAGCTGTAGAACTACAATATCAACAGCTAGTCTGTAACATGCACAGGTATCAACAGCATGCTTTTGTTCTGTCTATATGGACACTATCAACAGCTATTGTCTTTAACATCCACATGAACAATATCAACAGCAGCGTCTTATAGGGATACTTTCAACAGTTAGAGTAAATTAGTACCGTCCACAAGCCACTATCAACAGGTAGCGTTAGTCCTGTCCTCAGGGGCAATGTCAACAGCTAGCGTTAGTACTGTCCTCAGAGGCAATATATCAACAGCTAGCGTTAGTACTGTGCTCAGGGGCAATATCGCCGGCTAGCGTTAGTCCTGTCCTAAAACGAATAAAGTCAGTACTACTAAACTCTACGAAAATATCACCTACTAGCTTCCATCGCTTTTGTACTGTCCTCAAGGACAATTTCAAGAATTAGCGTCAGTAAAGTCTTGAAGGACAAAATAAATTGCTTGTGTCACTTCCTTGAAACATAAAAGGAACAATATAGTCATATCCTTAAACGGTTTCTCACCAGTGTGTATGCATACTTGTCTTTTCGTTTACCTAACCTGTGTGCAAGCAATGTTTTTTCCCAAGTGAGTGCTTTTGATGAATGACCGTTCATTATTCGGGTAAGGTACAGTCATGTACTGTGAAACTGCCATCCTTCGAAGGGGATGTTAAGCCGTTGACCAGGCCCATGCACAGGAAGGGCCACACCCTATATAATTATGCTCCTTACATTCTGTGTTAATCAGTGACAACATGCCAGTAAAGCCTTCCTCGGAAACGAGGCTAGCATATCTCCCCATAACCTGAGACGGGTGGACAGAGTATATTCCCCGCACCTCGTCTTGTTCCGTATTTAGACACATATCTGACGTTTGCCTGTTAACGTTGTCGATTTGTGTTAGTTGTGTTCGGGTTTAAGTTTCAAAACACAGAATACGTGTCAGCGCGAGTTATGCCGAAATGTAAATATTCTAGTCGAACAAAAATGTTTAGGTCGATGAGGTATTCTTGTCTTTGGTGAGTTATATTCATGCACGCTTGGTTGTTAACGTTTAATCTATTGCTGTATGACGGCTGTTTATGCATGCATTGCTTGATCTCTTCATGAACCTGTCTTGATAAGGTCGACCCTGATACCTACTTATTCTAAAAGGGCATCACAGTAACTCTGTTGTAGGTACGCACATAAGAGCTACGATTCTCGCTGCTAGAATATACTAAAAGTATCAATCAAGTCACATTGTACTAAGACATCATGTTCTTGCATATAAAGCTACTGGTACTTTATAATGACAGAAAAAATGGGTGGTATTTAAACAAAAGGACGTTTTTATTTTTAAAAATGATCTGCTTTAATGCAATAAGGTTCTTTTAAATCGTGTGTCAGTACTGTCCTCAGCGAAACAATAAACGGATACAGTCAATACTAATCTCTGTAAAAATATCACCTGCCAGCTTCACTGGGTTCAGTACTGTCCTCAAGGACAATATCAACACAGATAGCGTCAGTACAGTCCTGAGGGACATAATAAACTGCTTAGGTGAATTTACTGATACGCGAAAGGGACGATATATTCATAAACACTGATATTGTACCTTAAACGGTTTCTCACCAGTGTTTACGCACACTTGCCATTTCGCTTACTTTATCATTTGCAAGCAATTTTTTTCCAAATGAGGGTTTTGGGCAAATGACCTTTCATTATTCGGGCAAGGTACTTTGAATCTTATGCCATCCTTCGAAGGAAATGTTAAGACGTAGACCAGTCCCATGTATGAAGAGCCATACCATATATATGCTCATGACATATCTCTTTGAATTTCTGTGTCAATGAGGCAATAGGCCCGTGTAGCTTTCCTCGGAAACGACGCTGCCATGATAATTAGACTAGATCGTGTGCAGTATCTATAATTAGGAACATCGGGGACAGCAACTCTCTCCTAATCTGAAAGGGGTGTGTAGAGTATGTCCCTCCCCGCAACCCCCACCTCACACACCCCACACGAACATTGTTCTTATATTATATGCAGATTCCCTATGCATGTGTATATGGTTTGATAACACATACTATACCAATAGTATTCATCAATTCACATGCAATTAATAAATCGTGATCTTGCAAATAAACCGACTGGTACATTATAGAAGGAAGAGGTGATAATTAAGCTAAAGGACAGTTTTGTTTTTTAAAAATAGTAAGTGGTAATGTCTAGGCGATGTGAGAGATGTCTCTTACTCCCTTTAAGTGTAACTATTTTAAACAGTCGGCGAATGTGTGTATTCATGCAGGATAAAATCCAAATAAGTCACATATATTAAGTTTTTATTTCGTTAAATGGTATAATATGGTATTTCTACTGTATACTCATATGTATCGGCTAATATTTCAGTTAATTCCTTGGCACTAGTAACTTCTACTTCTAATAGGGAAGTAGTAACTGCTTAGGAAATATGAATTTAAAAAAGAGCATACACACTCATATCCACGATTAATGCGTAATTGCGGCTGGTATAGCAGTTAATTAGGCACTAGTAATTTCTACTTTGCTAAAATGAGTAACTAGGCCTATTCGGAAAATTAAAGGACAATAGAAACATCATTCACATCGCCTAATATCTTAATGTATGTAGTTTATATGGCTTCTCTCCTGTATGCATACTCACATTCGACTACTGTTTAAAAAAGTTAATTGAATTGATTTGTGTTTTAAGGCGCAACAACACATGAAAGGTTATATGGCGCCTAACAGGAACGAACGTGCCAGGCTCATCCTCCATTTACATCAAGATAAAATATGAAGATTGGGCCTAGAACCTTCTTACCTGCAAAACTGCAGAATTGCTGCAAATTCTATAATAGACACTCCATTTACGATGGAGCCACATTTCCACGTTTGCATACGCGGTCTCATGATAAAGACGTTGAATAGGCATGATAAAAAATGACAAAATGAATATGAATGTGTGTGGGTAGAGGGGGAGGGGGGGGGGGGGGGTTGGGGGTGAGAGAGGTCCGACCCTTCTGTATGTGACGGTGTCTTTGTGAGATTGCAGTGGTTGTATTCTACCCCGCAACCTCACGGGGAACAAAATTAAAGTTAACAGATGACAGAGACATCGTATTTCTCTTATCAGGATATATCTCACATCACCTAGACATTATCACTTGCTATCATTTAACGAGATATAACAGAATGGCTTAATATATTTCATTCATATGGCTTCTCCCCTGTGTGTATTCTCACATTCGCCTACTGTTAACTTCCTGAGCCGTTACTACTTCCTAATTATTTTTTAAACAGAATGCGAATGTGATTATTCATATAATGCGTCAAAACTCAGTATGCAATGTTGACTTTGACGTGACAAAAACAGTTGTTGTTTTGTGTTTTGTGCTTTTTATTGTTGTTGAGTGTTGTTTGTGGGTTTTTTGGGGAGGGGGCAGTGGTTGTGGGTTGGCTGTAAATAGTGTTTTTTAAAGTTGCGCATCACCCCCTTAACTGGAAACAACGCGTGCGTGAGTGCGTGCGTGCGTGCGTGCGTGCGTGTGTGTGTTTTGGTTATTACTTGTTTTTTTAAATTGCGCCCCACACCCAATGTCGAATCCTTTATCCGCCCCTGAGGAAGGAGCATGCTCCCCAGATTTTTTTCTAAAGTAAGAAGACTTTATTTGATGGATTTATGCAAACTGGATCCGCCCATGCCCCCAACCCCTGCCTAACTAACAACCAAAGAACAATCAAAATACATACGTTTAAAATTTTAGGTGGGGGTGCTCCCGGTGCCCGCACTGGACCCACCCCTAGACCCATCCCACTACCACCTGTACACCCCAACCAACAAAAGCTTACTGTATACATATAATTATTACTTTTCAGATTTTAGCCTGGTGCACCCATACCCTCCGGATCCGCCCTTGCCCTCCCCGACCCACGAACCACTTCTCACCCAATATATTTCTTTGCCTCGGTGTAAGTTTATGTCGGGTTACGGCACTGTGCGTGAAAGTTATTACGTGAAAGTTATGCATATCATCATGACAGATGTATACATTCCATGCCGATATATTATATCCACCTTAGAACACGACATCCCAGACCATACCATGACCCGATTTGCAATCAATTGTAACTAGAAGAAAGGTATTGAAACAAAGGTTGAAGGAACGCGTTTGGACCTAAACAGAATCTTTAAAAAAAAAAAGATCTTAAAAAAATCTGATTGTTTGTTTTTGTCTAGACTTGTATACAAATATCAAAACATATCAAATAATTGCAAAACTGTACACCAAAATTAATCCTACCCCAAATTCCTACACCATGTAAGAGACCGTAGTAGACATGTATACAACAGCAGAGCATAACATTAGAGCATATCAAATAAATGAAAAACTGTACACCAGAAACAATCCTACCCCATGTAAGAGACTATAGTCAAAAACAATTCGACGCCGTGTAAGAGACCATATTCAAAAACAAGCATACACCATGTAAGAGACTATAGTCAAAAGCAATCCTACCCCATGTAAAAGACCACTATGATTATGTTTTGATGTTTGTATACATGTCTATACAAAAATATAATATAACAAAAGAAAAAGAAGTTTTTTTCTGATTTGTTTTTCTTTTTTTGTTTTCTTTTTTATGTTTATTTCCTTCAACCTGTGTATTGAAAATAACAATTTCTTCCAGTCATATTGTTGTGGTGGATGAGTGGTTAGCATACTCGGTCATACTTGCCTCTCGTCCCAGACGTCACAGGTTCGATTTCCTCGGGTAAGATAAGCCTACTATGAAAGTATGCCATCCTCCGAAGGAGGTGTGTAAAGTCATAGGTCCGTGTGTATGGAGAGCTATACACGTGGTAATCGGTTATTCGTAAACAGAACTGCACATAATAAATAAAATTGCATGTAGATAGTGGTAAAATATAAGAAACATATACATCTAATCTATTTTATAACTCTAACACAATAGCATGTGTTTTTTTCAATATCGACGTGTGCTTCAACTAAACGATTACAATAGAAATCTTCCTCCCCTTAATCTGTTATAAATGGCGTTTTCACAATACAATCGCAGTATATATGTGTTGCGTCCCTTTTGTTGTGAAACACCATTTAGGGGCTCAGACAAAGACAACAGCTGGAGCTTCGTCGGGGCATTATTGACAGGAGGGGCTTAAACAACAGCGAGTGATTTAAACCCTACTAAAGCACCCACTTGGATGAGACTTTGGAGGTCTTCATCCTTATTTCCAACACAAATGTGATATCTGGACATTTCATTATACACAGAGTTGAAAGTTTGCACACTGCAACATTTCCTGCCGACAACATCCCAAATTTCTACCCCTCTGCTGGCAAATGCTTATCATGTACACTAATTTCCAAGTCTAAGTTTTGGTTTACTGCTACACAAAGTTTTACCCTGCAGGTGAGGTCACATATGTTATCACTTTCATAAACCTGAATGAACAGTATGTTCTTGCTGTTCTTCACAAAGGTAAATTGTTCTACATTATTTTCAAGTTGTCTGCATTTTTCTCTAAGATTGCAAAACAATCGATAGCGTTGGTCGCTCACAAATTCATCCAAATCATCACTTTCGTAATATGTGTAGGGTTTGTCTAGAATCACGATAAATTCATCTGCACTGAAGCCATCACTGTCAGTTTTTTCACATGGAAAACTGCTTTCTTCTCGCTCTGGGGTCCCAAATAACTGTGTAGCAAAGAAGTCATCGAAGTCATCAATGCTCTGCGCAGCCGCTGCTTTTTCATTATCTGGAAATAAAAAAATAATTAGCACAAGAAATCTGCGGATTTTATTTTGAGAATCCAAACTCTCAAACTCTATAGACACAATATTAACGGTTTAAACAGCTAGCCCAAACCCCAAAACTGGAGCGTTGAAATTAAAGGGGTTGATGCACTATTTTCAAACACTATTTATTTAAACAAACTTTTTAATAGATCATAATCTCCTTAATTTTTCATGGCATTTAGATAATTCTTTCAGCTTTTTTAAAGTTTTTCAGAGATCTCTAAAATAAACCTTGTTTTAAAATAGTGCATCAACCTCTTTAAGTGTTATCAACTATTTTAAGAACCCGTGAAAACTCATATACTTTAAATCGGCACGTATACAGTATTATAAAATGTTTAGCGAGGTTCTAAAACTAAGTCTTTGTTCCGCCACCAACTGGCAACAAAGTTTACAACTGATGTATGCCGTTTCTAAACCTACCGATGACGAGTTATATTACATAACTTGCATATTTTGAAAATACAAACTCTATAGACACACTATAAACGGCTTTCACCATTTTACGCATATTTAATCGCGGTTTTTTTAAGAATCCGTGAAAAAGCAAATACTTTTAATAGACATATATACATTATTATATGACATGGACACAGGGTGACTATACCACATGACCTATCACGTCATTATTGCTAATTCTTGAAGAAAAAAATTGTAAACATTCGCCCACATTGAAAGCTTCAGAGTGCGATAAGATTTCTTAACCATTTTCTACCAAAGAAAGCGAAATTCGAACGCAAAAAATGTACGCTACCCTCGACTGATATTATTTTTTTGTGAAAGTTGGTACTTTTGGCAAACACTTTGGAAAACTTCTGAAAATGCACCAGAACAAATTGCTAATCCATGAAGCGTACTTAAATTTTGCGCATATTCTGAAGAAAATCCATGCATATACCCCGTTTTATCCCAAAAACATCCACAATATTATTTCACATCAGGTTTTTTTGTCAAAGAACCAGTTCGCAAGAATTAATGCATTTTTAAATATTGCTAATCCGTGAAGTCGATTATTTTAAGCTAAACCGCGAAGTCCTTTGTGTCGTCAATTATCTAAAACTTTATAAAAACCTAAGTTTTTAACGCTATATTGGCCGTCGTCAGACTTCGTCCGTCGCTGTTGTCTTCCGCCGTCATCGTAAACATTTAAACAACATCTCTAAAACTACTGGGCGATATTGCATAAGACTTCACAGGAACGATTTTCTGGGTGGTTATCTCTCAATGTTATTCAGAATCTGGCAATCAACCAGAACTCGGGTTGTCGTGCCAACAGAAGGAAAATATAGGAAGGTGGGATATAGTCCTGCAGTTTTATATTCCAGAAAAGTCCATTATAAACCCTTACTAAACACAGGGCTTTATATATGACGAGGATATGACACGGCAGTATAAACGCTTTATTCAACTGAAAAACTTGTCGTACAGGTAAGTTTATCGATTATACGCTGCATTTATCGATTTTTACTACGCTTATCGTAGCGGTAGGCGATAGGCCTCGATGTACGGCGCACCCATCTACATTGCAAACAGACATTATATATCCTTGTTTTACTGTTTTTTTATGTATGTTACTTAGCCAGAAAGCCAAATAAATAACCTTTGTAATGGTGTAATTTTATTCCAAATAACGGTTAAATAAATAGGCAAAATCTCGAGTTGGAACGGAAATGTATCGCATTTTTGCTTTTCTTAAAGCGTTTACGCACATCAACACGTGTTTATTGTTTTGGTCATTAAACATTTATTGTTTAATAAATATTTAAATAAGATGCATGGTTGGAAAGCCAAATAACCTTTCTAATGCCACCAGAAGGAAAATATAGGAAGGTGGGATATAGTCCTACAGTTTTATATTCCAGAAAAGTCCATTATAAACCCTTACTAAACACATGGCTTTATATATGACGAGGATATGACACGGCAGAAAAGCTGTATTCAACTAAAAAACTTGTCGTACAGGAAATTTTATCGAGTATACGCTGAATTTATCGATTTTTACTACGCTTATCGTGGCGGTATGCGAGAGGCCTCGATGTACGGCGCATCCATCTACATTGCATATCTTTGTTTTACTGTTTTTTTATGTATTTTACTTTGCCAAAAAGCCAAATAAATAACCTTTGTAATGGTGTAATTTTATTCCAAATAACGGTTAAATAAATAGACAAAATCTCGAGTTGGAACGGAAATGTATCGCATTTTTGCAAGCGTTTCTTAAAGCGTTTACCCACATCACCACGTGTTTATTGTTTTGGTCATCAAAACAATAAAAGCCAAATAAATAACCTTTCTAATGGTGTAATTGTATTCCAAATAACGGTTAAATGAACAGGTAAAATCTCGAGTTGGAAAGAAAATATATCGCATTTTTTTCTTTTCTTAAAGCGTTTACGCACATCACCGTGTGTTCATTGTTTTGGTTACATGTATTGTTTAATGAATATTTACATAAGATGCATGGTTAGAAAGCCAAATCAATAACCTTTCTATTGATTGATGTTATTTCGAACAATTTCTTCAAAGGTTTAATGAACGAGGAGAATCTCGAGTCGGTAAATAAAAGCGTTGCCGCAATCATCAAGCGGTTCTTTTTTTTCCAGTCCAGATAATGTTTGTGACGATAACAAAACATTTAAAAGATTTATTAAGTGAGCAAAATTAAATTATCTTTTTTAACTTTACTATAGATGTTTGTTAACAGCAACTGGTAAAATTGGTAAAACCTCGACTGCATTGTGTAAGCAATTAAGAATCGTGTGATTAATGTATTTTATTGTCATATCGATTGAGTAATAAACAAACACACATGTTAATTACTCAATCGATATGACAATAAAATACATTAATCACACGATTCTTATATATATCGGTAAAAAAAAGTAAGACCGGCAATGATAGTTCGAACAACACATTATTAGTGTTTGTTTGTTTTCTTCTCGGTTTTAAAGTCGGCTGATTTAGTCTTTTAACCAGTCTAAAATTGGTGACAAAATCTAATTGCAATGATTATAAAATGCTCTCATTTCCAAGTTAGTTGCTGCAAAGTAATTGTAAGTATCTTTTTCACGATTTGCGCGGGTTGTTCGTGTTTTTAGCACATTTTAATGATACATAGGTGGCTTTGAAGTAGAATACCGCTTAAGCCGATGCTAGGGGGCGTGAGAGGTGTTGCTTCTTTCATTACTTCTCATGAACAGACTCAATACAACCGAGTCTGCTGCTTTATTCTCTTAATTGTGTTTGTTGCTCCCAAAGGATCTCCTTTATCAGTATTTATTTTGTGTTTTGTTCTAAAACCAGGATGTGTGAAATTGCGATGAAAAAATGATGACCGACGTTCGTGCAGTTTCCTTATATTATACGCCTTTCACGCGTTTTGTATATTTGTCGATCTTTGTTTATCGTACAAATCATATGCAATTTGTGTTTGTTGTAGTTTTTAAGTGGGTTATGATTTTGATCTGAACAATATATTTTTTTTTTTAACTTGGCATTTTGAACGTGTTTTTTTTCTCTCTCCTGGATTAGCATTTTTTATACGCCTTTCACGCTTTTTGTATATTTGTCGATCTTTGTTTATCGTACAAATCATATGCAATTTGTGTTTGGTGTAGTTTTTAAGTGGGTTATGATTTTGATCTGAACCATATATATATATTTTTAACTAGGCATTTTGAACGTGTCTTTTTCTCTCTCCTGGAATAGCATGTATATTTTATGGAAGGGTAAATTTTGTTCTCTCAATTAAACCGTACCTGTTGATGATTGCAAGTAATAACATACATATTGAAATTGTGTTTATGGTGTTTTAAGTGGGTAAGTTGTTAAAATCAAAGTCTTAATAACCCACTTAAAAACTACCATAAACACAATTTCAGTATGTATGTTATTACATGCAATCATCAACAGGTACTGTCTAAGTGAGAAAACAGTTTACCCTTTCATAAAGTATACATGTTGATCCAAGATAAAAAAAAAATCAAAATGGCAAAGTTAAAAAATGATTTTGTTAAAATCAAAGTCATAATCCATTTAAAAACTACCCTAAACACAATTTCAGTATCATTTTCAACACTTTTTTTTTTCATTATCGAGTATATAAGTATATAAGGAGTATGTGTTCAGTATAATAAAATAAATATCACATCCTCTTGAGGATGCCATTGGATATTATCAACCCTCGAAATGATAATGTCGACCTCGGCTAACATTATCAACCCTCGAAATGATAATGTCGACCTCGGCTAACGCTAACGCCTCGGTCGACATTACATTCTCTGGTTGATAATATCCACTGGCACCCTCAAGAGGATGTGATATTTACATAATATGACGAATAACGGGACGTAAAACCCCATTTCATTCATTCCTCGGCGTACATTCATTGTACTCCTAATGAAAAGAAAAAAAGAAAAGATAATATAAACTAAGTAGAAAATTAATGTCTAGCTATGTGTCAAGGTGGTATTTTTTGTTGTTATTATTTGTATATAGTACTAGTTGTTCAGTGTTACTGTGTATATGTGTATATTTGTTCGTCCTTTCACATCATAAAATACCGATTGGGTTGAACATATAAAACAAAAAACAATCCATTATCTAAAATAAGCTTTGGAAACAGTAAGATTAGAAAAATTACAAGCTAAACGTTTAACAATTTTCACTTACTTGTTAAAAGCAGTAACACTAACAATAACATGTTGATAGACGATTTAGTTGAGTTGCGAGCGATTGTCTGTAATACAATATCAAATAATATGTATAACATACTAAAAGCAAGTGTCCCTCCACGTTACATGTTAATCTGACAAAAAACGCGGATTGGCTAATATTATATTACAGATTAGTTTCGAATACCCAACGTTCTTCAGCCTTCAGATAGTGTTATCACCAATGCTCATTTACAGTTCCGTTACAACCTGTAAACGACATGTGTGTGACACGGCTTTATTAGTAATGTACACATTTCGGTGTTAATATTGTTTAATGTTGTGAACTTTTTACTTTATTATTCTAACATTAATATCCGTTCATAAGTGTTCGGTTTTAATATTTATTAGTTTCTATAAACAAATTATGGAAACGGACACCGCTCCTGCAAACAACCCGGTTATGAACGGTCTTGCTTATTGGCTGTTGTAATTTATGACATGCCCGTATCACCTAGACGGATTACCAGGAGTGTTTGTTTCTCAATTTCCATTATATAAACGATTTTCAAAATCGATTTGTAAAATTACATCAGCAGTTATCACATGTCTTTTGTTGTCCTTTTCACAAATTGCGGCTTTACTTAGGTGAAGAAAAAACATCTCCCTCCGTTCATGTATAAATACCATTAATTGACCAATCATGTTATGATAACGTTTAAAAACAACGAATGAATGAAAGAATTTTCATAAATAGGTCATATTGTGCGCGAAAACTAATGACAATAAAAAAAGAAATAGTCGATTATTAAAATTTACACTAAGTGAAAAGTGTATTGAGTAATGTCTACATGTATGAGAACGAATTAGCATCTAAGCGGTACGTAACAACATTGACAGAAAGGGGAAATATTGAGCTCAACATTATTCCTGTTGTTATATTTTTATAAGTTTATCTCGGTTTCTTTAGGAATTCACCGAAGTTTAAGACGGCCATTTGTTTTCCAACTTGATGTAACAATTTCCCCTAGCGGCCTTTTTTTGCCACAGGCCGTTCCAAGCCGGTAGCCCTATTGTCAACACGGGCCCTTTAAGTGTGTGGTGTCATATCTTGTCGTCTATTCACCTTTGTAGTTGTTGTTTGTTTCTGTGAGTGTTAGCGGTTGACTGTGGTCCTTGAATGCTACATTTCCTGTTCGACTTTTATATCTACTTTTGCTTCTTGACAACAATTAAATTGCATTTTACGGTGAACACAAATAAGTTAATGACCATACCTGGATTCTCCGTGTATGGTCACATAACATGCTCTTAATGAAAGAGAATTAAACCAATTTAGTTAATGTGTGTAATTATATTAATTTAATAAAATCTCTGCTATCATTTCCTTTGATTTTTCTTTTGAAATATATTAATCAGCAAGCAGGATTGTTTTAATCGATTTCAGTATATTTGATTTTCTTTTATATCTTTTATAACAATACAATACAATACAATATCTTTTATTCACTCAATTCACATTTACATGAATATATGAGGTATGTATAACAACATTTAAATCATCATCGAGACTCATAAGTATAATAGAAGACAGATATTATAAATATAATATGACATGGTTAATTACAAAAGAGTAATGCAATTTGGTAATAGCTGGGAGAAGAAATGATCTCCCAGGTAGTCCTCATTTATCATATAACTAAAGATCTGTTTTGTATACAAATATATGGGAGAGTTCTTCATTTTTTGTTGGCAAATATAAAAGTTAAACATTCCATATTGACAGATATGTTTGATGATAAGTAACTGACTATACTTCCCGTCATTGTTTGCAAAACTGAAACTATAGTTTATTTGGTTTTATATGTCGTTTCATGTATGTGATATATTTGATATACATGTAGCTCCATACATATGGTCCAGTATAATATTTGATATACATGTAGCTCCATACACATGGTCCAGTATAATATCTGATATACATGTAGCTCCATACACATGGTCCAGTATATATAAGGTCCAGTATATATAAGAATAATAAATACTGATAAGGGAGATCATTTGCAATAAGCACAACCAATATAATAAAGTAAATAGTGTACCACGGCCTCTTATGGTTTTCGCTTGTTCCTGGTTATGATTTTGTTTGTTTGCATGGTGTTTTACGTCCTTTTCAACACATGTAAGGTTATATATTACAGTCGATTTTTTGTGATGGAGGCACACCGCAAACTTTTCCTGGGTATAACCAGTACTGTACATAACCCTGAAAATCGTTGATTGACTTGCGGACTGGTTTGTTTGTTTGCTTATTTATATGATCATTCTCAACACATGTAAGAATATATATGACGGTCGATTTTTTGTGGTGGAGGCAGACCACCCACTTTCCTGGGTAGAACCATTACTGTACACCTCCCGCCATCCGGAAGAATCGACACTTCCTCACTTACAAGTCGAGGTACCCGTGGGATACGAACGAGCAGCGGTGAAAGGTGAATATTTACAACGCAATGTCATTAACCATTCGGCCACGGAGCTGCTCCCTGGTTATGATATAATTTTCATAAACCTGAAGACCCGTGCAATAACTGCCGATATATTTCGGTATATAACTGACATATATTTGGCAGTTATAGCAAGGCGTACACAACGACTTGTTGTACAAACTATCAGAGCTATGGTATACATGTATTACATAACTTGCGGTGTGAGAGTGTAATAAAGCCATGTTATAATTTAATTCGTAAACTCAAACAGTTATCAAATATGTATATTGAAGATTATTCAATGGACTCAACTCATGTATCTTAATGTTTCAATATTAATATTATTTAATATTGTTTAAATTACATTAAACTAAATAAGACAATATGGGTGTGATTTGCGTTTGCGGCAAGACATTTTTAATAAACTCAGTATACATGACACATGATTGACTCTGCTGGTGGTAGTAAGGACTGGTTCCTGTAAATTGCCATAACTCCTTTGCGCTTTGAAGCAAATATCCGCCGATATTCCATATATTGGCACTAGTAACCATGAATCACGTCCTTGTAAACACGTTTATGGCGTAGAAATGCGCTTATAAGTCGTCAGGAACGCAGGATTTAAAATATATAAAGATTATCCTAACACGCCAATATCTAAAACAGACTGAAAAGAACTTCAGTTTCATGAAAACAGATATAATTACATATGTATAATCAATGAAAGATCCAATACGGGTATATATTTATAATTATATCTTTTTGGGAGGCTGGGTGGGGCTCACTATCGTACCTTACGATTTGTGTGCTAATGTACAGCGGTGTGTCTTGCTTGCAAACCAAACATCGAATGAGTCATTACTTATTCTTAATGTCGTGAGTAAATCAATTATTCTCTAAACTTCAAGCATGTAAAAACAGCATAAGCAATCTTAGGTAAAAGGCGTATGTATTCAGGCAGATAATAAACACAAAATTAAAAAAAAAAATACGTGTTTTGGTCTGATCCAAGTCCAATCGTGGGAGGAGACATGTCCTCCAGGTTCAGCAACCAGTGATGGAAGGAATACTTCTGAAAAAGACAAACAACTTTCTTTAAAACAAATGTAAAAACAAATATTCCACAAAAAGGGGATATGTATGCATGCATGTAGAAAGCTATACAATATACATGCATATGTATGTAAGGAGGTAAATGTAACCTATTCCATAGAAAACAGTTATAATCATGTGAATTAGTTCTCGACGGTATATAAACTATATAAATAATGTATGTAGTATTAATATATGTACATATTATAGCACAGTGGAGGGTGGTGGGAGGGCACACACAAGTAATCTATTAACAGCATATGCGAAATATGCGATTTATACTAAACTCTCGGGCCTACTGACCTCGAAAAACAGTATAAATCGCAAATACTCGAAACAAATAATGCTATACATAGAAAGCGTCTCCGTGGCCGAATGGTTAACGACTTTGCGTTGTAAACCTTCGCCTCTCACTGCTGCGGGTTCAAATCCCACTGGGAGCTTGACTTGTAAGTGAGGAAGTGTCGATTCTTACGGATGGCGGGAGGTGTACAGTACAGGTTCATGAAAGGTGGGTGGTCTACCTCCACCACAAAAAATCAACCGTCGTAATTATATAACCTTGCATGTGTTGAAAATGACGTAAAACACCGTACGAACAAACAAACAAATGCTATACATAGACGTTAAAGGGACACACGGCAATCTTGATTTTGTAAAAAAACTCAAGGCGTCCCGTTAGCTTTTCTATATAACTTGCATTTGTTCAATCATTAATAGTAACTATAACAAATTGTGTTTGCATATTATTAACTGTTGATAACATTGCACCATTAATATATTTAAACTGTTGGTAGAATAAGACGAGCAAATGAAAACTTAATTTATTTAATTATATGCAAGCAGGTTTAAAGTCTAAACGATACTGGATAAATAAATTGAAACTAAAAATTCAAGATCGCCATGTGTCCCTTTAAGTAGTTATATATATAAACACAATACACGGAGCTATGCGACTTTCGTTTAACCAGGAAACGAGTTTCTCGCGGGTTTCGCTGCATAATAAATGCATGTTTATAAAGAATGATCAGAAAACAGCGATATTCATAAAGTGTATAACATGGCTTAGACAACAGCCTTTAATTAAATATATGCCAAGTCAGGAACTTCTTACGCCAAGGCTAAGTGGGTACAGTGTGTGCTTCTTGAACACGTAAATACATAGTTATAGTCGGTTTCTGGCTTCCAATGTACGACCAAACATACAGCCTGCAACCGATTCCTCCTGGAACTGAGTCTGAAACGGAACATATAATGGCGGAGCAGTTCACATTTTTCGCAGGTGTGCCAGCAGTGGTGGAAAGTAACCAAATTGATCATTTTGATTACTCATCCCGGCTAATTTGATAATAGCGTGATCAGAGATATAAAACACAATCTCGTCATTAAAATTGTGAAAAATAAACAATCATACCTTTCATTACCCGTTGATAGCGTAATGTACTTTTTAGTATCACGACACCCCTAAATGAAATAATTGTTAATGCCAGACGTTCGCTATCAAATATCTAGCAGAGGCTCTCGACGGTTTTTTTCAGAATTAGCGATATTTATCTAATACGCTAATCTGTGCTAATTGGGATCGTGTGCCATTAATTATGTTTATATATCTTTACAACACGAATAAAGAGCTCATCTGAGCGATTACGTCCTCAAGTGATACTTGTTAATGACTAAATACAAGCTAGCAGACGGAGATAACAGAAAACGATTACGAATGATTTCCCTTAACCGACCCAGGCATGATTCACAGAGCTTTATCGATATATACGAGTTAGCAGTTGCAGAGAGCTGTATTTGTGTTGTGCATCGGAATTTTTATAGAAAAAAGACAATATGTCGATAAAATTATACACAACGTCGGTGACAACAAATAGAGAGGTAAGGGCGATAATGGATTATATGTTTAATTGGTCGTGAGGAATATTAATTAAAGAAAAGCTGCCCGTAAACTGTTTTGTATGGCGGAAGTGTATGTATGTTGTGTATGTTTTGGTGCTTGACTGCATGTGTGTATTAAGATATATTAAGACGGCATATTTTGTAGCTTGTATTTATGTTTATGCTAATTTCTATATTTTTTTTATAACTTGTATTATTTAGGTTTTACTTTACTCAGTAAAGGTATTTCGTTAAGTGTGCTCTGTCGTGTTGCAGATAGCACATACGGTCTGGTCTATACATGAACTCTGGCAGTAAGTACAAAGAGGTTCCTGAGGAAAATTACCAGACTATACATGCTTGGTACGATAAGCAGTCATAATTACCAGACTATACATGCTTGGTACGATAAGCAGTCATAATAATGGCCCGGGCAAAAAAAACAATATACATTTTAACTTAAAATATAAACTTAACATGTATCTACTACTACTGCTGCTACTGCTGATGCTACTACTACTGCTACTACTATTACTAATACTAATACTACTACTGCTACTACTGCTACTACTATTACTAATACTACTACTACTACTGCTACTACTATTACTAATACTACTACTACTACTGCTACTACTATTACTAATACTACTACTACTACTGCTACTACTATTACTAATACTACTACTGCTACTGCTACTACTGCTACTACTATTATTAATACTACAGCTGCTGCTGATGCTACTACTACTGCTACTACTATTACTAATACTACTACTGCTACTGCTACTACTGCTACTACTATTATTAATACTACAGCTGCTGCTGATGCTACTACTACTGCTACTACTATTACTAATACTACTACTGCTGTTACTACTGCTACTGCTACTACTGCTACTGCTACTGCTACTACTGCTACTGCTACAGCTGCTGCTGGTGCTACTACTACTGCTACTACTATTACTAATACTACTACTGCTGCTGCTGCTGGTGCTACTACTACTGCTACTACTACTGCTACTGCTACTACTGCTACTACTATTATTAATACTACAGCTGCTGCTGGTGCTACTACTACTGCTACTACTGTTACTAATACTACTACTGCTGCTGCTGCTACTACTGCTACTACTATTAATACTACTACTACTGCTGCTACTACTACTAATACTGCTACTACTATTACTAATACTACTGATGCGGTTGCTGCTGCCGCCGCCGCCGCCACCACCCCAATACCACCACTACCACTACTACTACTAAATAATAATAATGATGATGATGATAATAATTCAATTGTGTTATTGGTTTAAGTGAAATAACAGGGTTGTAACAATCAGAACGACCAGAACATAGTATAGATTCATGTATAGCTGAGAATGAGACATTAAAATAGTGAATAGGGAATGCAGATCATGAATTCAATATATAGAACTTTATGGTCACTAGTCATTCTTAATTCAGTTCTCTACAACACATATCACTTTTACTGACATTATAGTCATTACTACTTACAAAAACAGAAATGCTTCTTGTGTAGGGTCAGTACACTGATATTTTAATGTGTTTGTAGAAATAATATATTGTCAATTTACCAGTGATTTAAAATCAACACTGATACCTCCACTATAGTATGATCTGATACTTTTATTTCCCAATTCCAACACGCTTAAAAGCCCGTGAGGATACAACACACAATTTCACAAAGCATGGCAACAGTGTAGATATTGCAAACATATAAATGCAGTTTAATTGACAGGCACAACAAACGCTCACACATGAATGCTTGCAAACACGCACGCACGCACACACGAACGCACGCACCATGGCACGCAGCGGCACATACACACACACGTGCAGCAATGTATGTATGTATGTATGTATGTTAACTACATTCATACACACTAATTGGTCGTGCGTATCCTCATTTTGAATCACGTGAACGATGAACTACAAACTTGAGATGACGCATACTTAACTATACTGAACAAAACAAATTTAGCACGACTTTTCAGGGACATAGATTGAACATATTAACATTGATATAATTGTTTAAAAATATTAAAAATGCTAGATAAGGCTGGGCTTTTCAAAAAATTGTGTCATTGTATTATTTTCTAAGGCCAGAAAAAAACACCTGCGTTTCTGGTTACTCAGCTGAAAAAATAGGGTAGGTAGGTAAGTATTTTTTTTCTTTTCTTTTTTTTTTTTTTGCCCATGTGGTTTTGACGATGTTAATGGACCGATGTCAAAGGTATCTTTAACTTTGTCAAGTAGTCTAGTTAATTTGTAGTGATTAGGAAAATAACCTCATGATATCTAACTTGTTTGTTTTGAATAAAATAAATTGAAAACATATTTTCTGTCATTATGAGTTTATTTGTTGACGGACGGCAAACGGAGTGACAGGCAAAAAGTGATCACAATAGCTCCGACCCTGAGAGTTACATCTTACATCATGTACATGTGGCTGTAAAAGGTTGGTTTTTATCATATCCTCAGGCTGGGATGTATTGGAAGAACAAATCTACTGGCAGCATGTCATGATTAATGTTTTTCATAAACTTATGCTCTGTCCCATGGTTGCATTTTCCAATTCTAATAGCCAAAACGGACGCGCAGTGCACCATGGAGGCGGCCTGTTTTAGCTTATGTTTCGTACTAAATATTTTCGTACATTACCGATTCGTACCCACTTTTTTCGTCCTTTTTTATTTTTTATTTTGTATGATAAAAAACTGTAGGGTCGGCGTCAAAAAATAGGGACGGTCGGGTAACCAGAAACACAGGGTTTTTTTTTCTGGCCTAAGCGAAGTATCGGAATTACCTCCCATATATTAAAACAACTTATTTAATTATACAAACGTAATTTAATGTTTGACATTGACAATAATTGTACTGTTATTCCCAAACAAAAACATCCCAAATTTCGTAATTTTAAAAATGCCTCCCTTTTCATTGAAATGAGAACGATTTTCGATAGCCTATAAAAGTATGTTCCCATCAAGTTTGCCTCATTTTTATCACCGACTGTGTTTACAAATGACTAAGTCGCATTATTATTGGTCATTTCTATGTGTATCATACACGGCTCTGTAACTCGCCTATGGACATGACATACATTTTATGTGCTAAATTTATTTTGCTCAGTATATAAGTATTTTAAGTGTGTGTTGATATCCTATCAATGTATTTACTGATGACATTTTGCTATCTTTACATTCCATTGAAAATAAAAACAAAGCGTTTAGTTTTGAATAAACTGCACTTTTCAAGAAGGTGGGTCTAAAATGCGCATGCGTCTAATTATAGACAATGGCTAATCACTGACAGTAGTTGTCTATCTTGCACAGTTTTAACAGGATAGCGTAGCAAATCCAGGCTTATAGTTCGGTTATATCCGTCCGTCTGTCCGTCCGTTGACGCGTTGTGATGTTTTGGTTAACGTTTGTGGTTAAAGTTTTTGTTTTTCCTCTTTTCTCAAGAACGAATTGTCGGAAAGCATTGAAACTTGGCACACATGTTCATTATCATTACACAGTGTAGTGTTATATGACCAGAACCTAACTCTGTCAAGTATTTTACCTGAATTATTTTTACATAGATTTTTTTATCTCTTTTATTCTCCCAAGGCACTATACTATACATGTTGTACTATACCATACATGTTGGTACTATACCATATATGATTGTACTATACCTTACATGTTGGTACTATACCATACATGACTGTACTATACCTTACATGTTGATACTATACCATACGTGTTGGTACTACACCACACGTGATTGTACTATACCTTACATGATGGTACTATACCTTACATGATGGTACTATACCATACATGTTGGTACTATACCATACATGATTGTACTATACCTTACATGATGGTACTATACCATACATGTTGGTACTATATAATGTATACATTTATACATAAAAATTGATCTGCATTTGTACACGTTTATGCGTAGTGAATGGCGGATATTTACCATAATCCCCATACACATGGAATTTGTCATTTACTGCCGGCGTTTAAAATCCTTAACTAAGCCCGTAGTTTGAATCCTGCAAGAGGGCCTTGTTACTATGGCAGTTTAATTACACGTTAATCATCTTGACGCCTCATAGCCCTCTCTCATTGCGATAATTAAAGATGCTGCTTGTGATACTCTGGCAAGCGAGAATGGTATAAATTAATAAACGTAGCCTTTTTAACGAATATGTCTGTTATTATTTATGACAATACATTATTTATGCTTGGCGGGTTGAGTGTGTCGCCGCGTGGACATAATAGTGTTACTTGCAAAACACATATACATTATCTGCATTTTGCGTCTGTAAACAAGCGTTTCAGGGTTTTCTGGTTTGCCAGATAAAAGAAAAATTGTTTTTATATACGACTGGTAGGAAAGCACATATACTATGTTAGGGAAAACGAAGGTGAAGCGATACTTTACAATAATAATAGAGTGGATTTGAGAGGAAACTATCATTACTTCATAGTTTACCTATCTTGGGCAATACATTTACTGCATTTTTGAGTCTTGCTATTTTGTTGTAGATTTATAACCAGCAGAACCACTTGTTTACTTATTTGAGGCAATACATTTACTGCATCTTTGAGGTTTTGTATTTTACAACATTTATGTAGGTTTACAACCAGCCGAACCGCGTGTTTACCTATATGAAGCAATACATTTACTGCATCTTTGAGGTTTGGATTTTATTGTAGGTTGACAACCAGCCGAACCGCGTGTTTACATATTTGAAGCGATACATTTACTGCATCTTTGAAGTTTTGTATTTTATTATAGGTTTACAACCAGCCGAACAGCGTGTTTACCTATTTGAGGCAATACATTTACTGCATCTTTGAGGTTTTGTATTTTACAACATATTGTAGGTTTACAACCAGCCGAACCGCGTGTATACCGATTTTAAGCGATACATTTACTGCATCTTTGAGGTTTTGTATTTTATTGTAGGTTTACAACCAGCCGAACCGCGTGTTTACCTATTTGAGGAAATAAATTTACTGCATCTTTGAGTCTTTGCATTTTATTGTAGATTTATAACCAGTAGAAACGCGTGTTTACATATTTGAAGCGATACATTTACTGCATCTTTGAAGTTTTGTATTTTATTATAGGTTTACAACCAGCCGAACAGCGTGTTTACCTATTTGAGGCAATACATTTACTGCATCTTTGAGGTTTTGTATTTTACAACATATTGTAGGTTTACAACCAGCCGAACCGCGTGTATACCGATTTTAAGCGATACATTTACTGCATCTTTGAGGTTTTGTATTTTATTGTAGGTTTACAACCAGCCGAAACGCGTGTTTACCTATTTGAGGAAATAAATTCACTGCATCTTTGAGTCTTTGCATTTTATTGTAGATTTATAACCAGTAGAAACGCGTATTTACATATTTGAGGCAATATATTTACTGCATCTTTGAGGTTTTGCATTTTGTTGTAGGTTGTAGGTTTACAACCAGCCGAACCACGTGTTTACTTATTTCTTGTCTTGCTATTGTGTTATAGATTTATAACCAGCAGAACCACTTGTTTACTTATCTGAGGCAATACATGTACTGCATCGTTGAGGTTTTGTATTTTATTGTAGGTTTACAACCAGCACGACCGCTTGTTTACTTACCTGAGGCATCCTGAGGCAACACCTTTTCTGCATCTTTGAGTCTTGCTATTTTGTTGTAGATATATAACCAGCCGAACGGCGTGTTTTACCTATCTGAGGCAATACATTTACTGCATCTGTGAGGTTTTGTATTTTATTGTAGATTTATAACCAGCCGAAACGCGTGTTTACATAACTGAGGCAATACATTTACTGCATCTTTGAGGTTTTGATTTTATTGTAGGTTTACAACCAGCAGAACCGCGTGTTTACATAATTGAGGCAATACATTTACTGCATCTTTGAGGTTTTGTATTTTATTGTAGATTTATAACCAGCAGAACAGAATCAAACATGTGTTTGAAGCCAAAAGCATCACGTTTGAAGAAGTAGACCTATGCCATGATCAGGAACAAAGAGATCTGATGAGAGAAAAGGCGGGCATTCCCACCCTTCTTCCGCCCGCTATCTTTAATGGGGATACATACTGTGGGGTGAGTTATCTGATGCTTCCACCCAGTATGTTATATATATACTTCTTGAATGAAAATAACGGAAGTGAAAGTAGGGAATTACTACAGTTTGACCTAATGCCAAATTGTAACAATCTACAGCCCCGATAGTTCTTCCTAATTTAAGGCATTCATTTTACAATTAAAAGTCATCTCAAAGCAGTTGGTGCATCTAAAAATAAAGTAAAAAAATATCTTTGGGAGGAGCGTTCCCACCACCACCCCCCCCCCCACTCCCCAACCACCCCAACTCCTATACTACTATACTTTATGCTCCCCCCCCCCCCACACACACACACTCCCCAACCACCCCAACTCCTATACTACTATACTATATGCTCCCGTTCCATTCCACGAGTTACATGTGCCATCGTCTGAAAAATCCTGTGCAGGACCCTGTGCTTCTTAGCCAGAATGAATGTTATATTCATGTGTGTTGAAATAATTGATTACTTCTTTTTTTCCCCAATGCAATGCCGCTTTCGCCGGTATAAGATGCTATGGAATGCGTTACATGTTTGTTTGAGATAACTCGACAAATTCCACCTATAAAAACAGTATTAAAGTTCAGAAATCCCTGACATAGTAATGCTATAGGCACATAGTTAAGATTTCTGCAATCTGATATTAACTGATGCCAGTTTAATGAAATTATAAATTAATAATATATCACGTAAAATCATTTACTGTGTGTAATGACATTAAATTGTAATTTCTGTTTTACAGAATTTTCAAGAATTTGAAGACGCAGTTGAAGACAATTTATTGAAAGAATTCCTTAAGTTACAATGATGAACATTGTATTGTATATGCAGATGTAAGTACTTAGCAGTCAAGCAGAAACATCCCTTGTTAATAATTATGTAGATGTAGGTACTATACAGCCAAGATGGCCGCGATAGTATAATTGTAATTCGCCTGCTTAGTGAGATACGCAAGTATTAGTACGAGTACTATAATAAGCCATTATGTAAAATCATCATATACATTGGATTTCTTTTAATTCGATTAGGAAAGAAGCTACATAGCTTAAACAAATAACTCTCGATGGCGAAAGACAGAGTAAGCGTATATTTGGTATGGGAGTAACCCAGACAACTCGGCACGAACACACGTGTCCGAGAGGACGACCAGAGAACCCTCTCATTTATAACTCAGAGAAGGTAATCGAACCCGGGTGGCACCGGAAACAAGGGAACGTTAACAACAATAGTTGTCATAGATGCATTTGATATAATGAGGACTTTTGATTTTAGTGTTATCTAAAGTATGTGTCAGGTTAGAAATACTGTCGAAATCTTTAACAATTTGACCAACTGCCTGTGCTAGAATTAATCATACAACATCTAATATTAACGCATTTATATAAACAACCATGGACCATAAACCACGTACACATACAGCCATGCACAAACCACGTACACACGCAGCCTTGCACCATAAACCACGAACACAAACAGTCATGCACCATAAACCACGTACTCACACTACCATGCTCCATCAATCACGTACACACAATATCATGCTCCATAAACCTAAAACACACACAACCATGCACCGTAAACAATGTACACACACATCCATGTACCATAAACCACGTAAACACACAGTCATGTTCCAAAAAACACTATTCTCTGTAAACTACGTACACATATCCATTCTCCAGAAACCACGTACACACAGCCATGCACCATAAATCACGTACAAACATTCATGTTCCATAAACCACGTAAACACACAGTCATACGCCATAAATCAGGTACACAAACAGCCATGCTCCATAAACAATATACACACACAGTCATGCTCCATAAACCACGTATACACACAGCCTCGCTCCATAAACGACGTATACACACAGTCTTGCTCCATAAACCACATACACACACAGTCATGTTCCATAAACCACGTACACACACAGTCATGCTCAATAAACCACGTATACATACAGCCATGCTCCATAAACCACGAACACATATAGTCTTTCTCAATAGACCACGTACACACACATTCATGCCCCATAAACCACGTACACACACAGTCATGCTCCATAAATCACGTACACACACAGTCATGCTCCATAACCACGTACACACACAGTCAGGCTCCATAAACCACATACACACACGGCAATGCTCCATAAACCACGTATACACACAGCCTTGCTTCATAAACCACGTACACACACAGTCTTGCTCGAACAACCACATACACACACAGCCATGCTCCATAAACCACGTATACACACAGCCTTGTTCCATAAACGACGTATACACACAGCCATGCTCCATAAACCACATACACACACAACCATGCTCCATAAACCACGTATACAGACAGACAAGCTCCATAAACGAAGTATATCCATGCTCCATAAACCACGTAAAGACACAGTCATACTTCATAAACAAGGTACACACACGCATGCTCCATAAACAATGTACACACACAGCCATGCTCAATAAATCACGTACAAACATTCATGTTCCATAAACCACGTAAACCCACAGTCATACGCCATAAATCAGGTACACAAACAGCCATGCTCCATAAACAATGTACACACACAGCCATGCTCCATAAACTATGTATACACACAGCCATGCTCCATAAACCACGTACACACTGAGGCATACTCCGTAAACCAGCTACACACACAGTCATGCTCCATAAACCACCTACACACACATCCATGCTCCATAAACTACGTACACAGACAGCCATGCTCTATAAACGAAGTACATCCATGCTACATAAACCACGTAAACACACAGTCATACTACATAAACAAGGTACACACACGCATGCTCCATGAACAATGTACACACGCAGCCATGCTCCACAAACCACGCACACACACAGCCATGCTGCATAAGCGACATACACACACAGTCATGCTCCATAAACCACGTACACACACAGTCATGCTCCATAAAC
Source organism: Cyrtodaria siliqua (assembly GCA_037043455.1). Classification (NCBI taxonomy): domain Eukaryota; kingdom Metazoa; phylum Mollusca; class Bivalvia; order Adapedonta; family Hiatellidae; genus Cyrtodaria; species Cyrtodaria siliqua. The sequence goes on along the minus strand of JAWPHD010000022.1, from coordinate 604,803 downwards.
AATGTACACAAACAGCCACGCTCCATAAACCACGTACATACACAGTCATGCTCCATAAGCCATGTACACACACATCCATGCTCCATAAACAACGTAAACACAGTCATATAAAACAAGTACACACACAGTCATGCTCCATAAACCACGAACACACACAGCCATGCTCCATAAACCACGTACACACACAGTCATGCTCTATAAACCACGTACATACACAGTCAAACACCATAAACCACGTACACACATTCATATAAACCACGTACACACACAGTCATGCTCCATAAACAACATACATACACGGTCATGTTCCATAAACCACGTACATATACACAGTCATGCTCCATAAACCACGTACAAACACAGTTATACTCCATAACCCACGTACACACACTGGCATGCTCCAATAACCAAGTACACACAGTCATGCTCCATAAAACACGTACATACACAGCCATGCGCCATAAATCACGTACACACTAACAACCATGCACCATAAACCACGTACACACATAGCCATGCATCATAAACCACGTACACAAAACATTCATGCAACAAAAAGCACGTACACACACTACCATGCTCCATACACCAAGAACAAACACAGCCATGCACCGTAAACAATGTACACACACATTCATGTACCATAAACTACGTAACCACACAGTCATGCTCCATAAACCACATACACACTCAACTATATTCCATAAACCATGTACACACACCACTATCCTCTGTAAACTACGTACACACAGCCATGCTCCAAATACCACGTACTCACAGCCATGCAACATAAATCACGTAAAACCATTCATGTTCCATAAACCACGTAAACACACAGTCATACTCCATAAATCAGGAACACACACCGCCATGCTCCATAAACAATGTACATACCCATCATGCTCCATAAACAAGGTATACACACAGTCATGCTCCATAAACCACGTACATACACTGTCATGCTCCATAAACCATGTACACACACAGCCATGATCCATGAACCACATACACATATTCATACTCCATAAACCACGTACACACCCAATATTCACTATAAACAACGAGCACACATAGTCATGCTCCATAAACCACGTACACGCTCAGTCATGCTCCATAAACCACGTACGCACACAGCCATGCTCCATAAATCACGTACACACACAGTCGTACTCCACAAACCACGTACACACACAGCCATACTCCATAAATTACGTACACACAGGGTCATGCTCCACAAACCACGTACACACACAGCCATGCTCCATAAACCACGTACACATACAGTCATGCTCCATAAACCACGTACACGCACAGTCATGCTCCAAAAACCGAGTACACTCACAGTCGTGTTCCAAAAACCAAGTACACACAGTCATGCTCCATAAACCACATACAAAAACAGTCATGCTCCATAAACCACGTATACAAACATCCATGCTCCATAAACAACGTACACACACAGTCGAGCTCCGTAAACCACGTATACACACAGTCGTGCTCCATAAATCACGTACACACACAACCATGCTCCATAAACCGAGTACACACACGACCATGCTCCATTAACCACGTACACACACAAGCATGCTCCATAAACCAAGTACACACACACAGTCATTCTCCATAAACCAAGTACACACACAGCCTTTCTCCATAAACCACGTACACACACACAGCCATACTCCATAACCCACGTACACACACACCCATACTCCATAAACCACGTACACACACAGTCATGCTCCATAAACCACGTACACACACACAGCCATACTCCATAACCCACGTACACACACAGCCATACTCCATAAACCACGTACAGACACAGTCGTACTCCATAAACCACGTACAGACACAGTATGCATATGTACATTTGAAACTGAAGCCCATTGGGATGGTGGATGGGCAACAATCACTCTTCAAGTTCGAAGTCAGTTCCTTTAAACTATCAGACCATCATGCTCACTGTCGCGTAAGCTTACACAAACAGGCTTTTGTTTTTCTATATAACGTTACCACACCTGCTTTATGTTTGTATTGTATTTATTTCAGATGGTGCTTTTTAACAGTTTAGACCAAAATCAAAATCATGCGGCAAATATACGGAAATACTGCGACAAGTCTGAATAAAGCGAGAGATGGAGTGAAAAGGAATAGTAAAATTATGAGTTGTTTATGAATGAACACCGACTTTCGTTATAAGATGTCAGTCAGTGAATTCTGTAAATAAAGACCAATTGCAAAATAAAATGCAGGTAGTAGTTCCAGTAATTCCAGTGCCAAGTTTGTTTTATAAGATTGTACGAATGACAAGAACGAACATTTAAATGTACTCATAATGCTTTGTATAAAAATGTGTAACTTTAAAAAAAGAAAAGAAAAGAAGTTCATTTGGGCTTCGAATAAGTATTCAGCTTGTGCTTGCTCCGATAATTTTATTTTGTATATATACCTGTAGAACATGAAATAGTACCATCCTGCGCAAAATGTTGACACAGCTGTGCCATTCACACGTTTTATGGAGTGAATCACAGGGATATAACGAGTTAAAAAACTGAATTATATCATGTCTTTATTCATAAACAAACCGTGACAAAATATTACTTGGAGCTATTTCCCGTTTTTTTACATCTGTGTGCTTTTGTCAACTTATGGTAATTTTATCATACTATTTCTATTGCTTAGCTTTAAATCCAGACACGCACTGAGGTATTGATTCATGTAGATATACCTAGTGCGTGTAATGGTTAATAAGAAGTATCCATCTCATCTTGCTTGGTGTTGTCAAGGAGGTCGAACATGTTTTGGTTTTCGGGATTGTTTACTAGGAAAAAATAGTATTATCTGAAAAGGATGGCGGATATCCTTAAGGATGGCGGATATCCTTATATCAATCATAAGCTGGAAATACTTAGCTATTTCATTTCAACTGCTGATCGAATTTTCATGAACAATGTGACAATGCAAATATCGCTAGTCTGAGATAATAACCACTGGGTTTGCAAAATCCAAGTTGGCCATCGATTAAGGCTTTAACGATGAGTTTGGTGCAAAGCACACAAACTTTTTATCTAATTTCAGATGCGATACCGCCCCTGTTGCTCAACATTTAAAACCACTGTGTCTGCTCTAAAGCTTTAATTTATCAATAACTTACCACAAACATGAGCTGCATGTGGTCTAACCAAACACTTACTGCACGGCCGCCCAAAATGCGTTTACAGAAATAGTTTTCCTTGTAAATAATATGATCAGCAGATAGAATCTCAGTGGTAACTCCAATAGTCCTACTCATTGATTTTCCATGTTCAAATGTATTTGTTTTACCAATTTTGAACAATAATATATTACTGTAATTATGCCTTCATAAATGTTGTTCTTGTGTTTTGATATTTTTACATCTATGCCGAATTAATTATGCTCATTAATGTTTTTGTGTAAACCTGAAACATATTTCGTTGTAAAATATGTTTTGTTGTATTTGTTTGTTTGTATGTATTCCTGCTGACACGCCAAAGACCTTATTGATATTATACTTAGTGTTGTTCAATTGATAATCTATCATTGCGTGGTCCGAGTATTAACTGTCATACCCCATCCAACCCCTTCCCCAACAAGCGAAAATGGGGTTGGCTGTGGTATGAAATAAAACCTTTATTTCGGATTAAAAAGTTTGCATATTGTTAAATTAAAACATTTAACAAGAACTTTTAAACATGTTATCACATTGTTTTAATAAAAAATGTTTTTAAACATGTTTTATTGTCGGAATATCCGTTTTAAAATCCTGTTAATGTATAAGCTTTCCAGTCGTTTATTTGAATTAAGGCGGGACCACGTAATGATATATTAATCCAGATTACCAACTCCAACATACAAATGAGTTGCTCCAGTGAAATGGGGGCAGCAATGGGTTGGCCTTGTGCTGTGGATATGGACGTTTTGTTTTTACCTAGGGAAAACAACTGAGATCTAAGACATATACTGATATATATAAACCATTAACCCCATAATTCATAGAGGGGCTATTTTTTATTGTTAACATTTCATGGTAAACGTATCCATATTGTACACTAATGGATGGTGAAATGGCGAGCACCTATAGTATGCATATCCTACCCTTACATATCTAGAATTAGCAGAGGGACCATTAACCAACCAGGGAGAGATGTAATCCACTCTTACCTTATGTTATCCATTCCCTTAACTCTAGAATTAGTGGAAGATCCATCTACTAACCACACAAATATGCCGACCATGCTCTTATCGTAAAACAGGTACGTATCGGACCAAGACGATTCGAACGGCGGTATTGGGTGATTCAGACCAGTTCACAGGCTCATTCGGGTCGTTTATTAATGCATATTAAAGGCGGACAAATTACACATTACCATTAAAAAAAAAAAAAATTTTTTTTTTTTTTTTGAAAAATACATTGGCCCGTATGCTTATATAGTATGTTTGCAGAAACTTTAGTTAAAATTGATTGAAGTCCAATAAATCTCATTCATGGATTTTAGAATGTCACCTCTACGGCCCAAATTTTAAAACAGCCATACGATAATAAGGTTCTGACAGACTTGACAAGCTTTGCAAAACAAACATCAAGGTCAGTCTGTGTGGCTTTAAGGCAGAATAGCACTTAAGCCGGTATTGCACCCTTATATTACCTCTAATGAACAGACTCAATAAAACCGAGGCTGCTACTTGTCACTCTTGTGTGTGGATGTTGCTTCCAAGGGATCCTATTTTCAGTATTTATTTACCCAACTTAAACGACAATGCATTAATACATAATATAGCTGTGGTGTTTTAGTTTTGGTCCGACGTGTCTTAAGAGTTGATCTAAAACGTTCAAATGGAGCTCCAATCCGATTCGTGCATGGTCCGAAACGTCTGTAAGTCATATAATTATATTATGTTTTATTTTTAGGAACTATAAAAGAAATATTAAATGCCTTGGAAAGTTGTGATGACGTTAACACATCTCAAAATGCTGGTGCTTGTCTATTATTCATTACGTGGTCCGAGTATTAACTTTCATACCCCATCCAACTCCTTCTCCAAGAAGGGAAAACGGGGTTGGCTGGGGGTATGAAATAAAACCTTAATTTCGGCTTAAAAAGTTTGCGTATTGGAAAATTAAAAACATTTAATATGTAATTTTAAACAGATTATCGCATTTTTCCAGTAAAACATGTTTTTAAACGTGTTTTATTGTCGAAATATCCGTTATAAAATCCTGCTAATATAAGATTTCCCATAGCTTAATGGAATTAAGGCGGGATCACGTAATGTCATATAAATTGAATGATGTATGTAATATCACAACCATACTGTTTTGAGCTTGAAACGAAATAAACTAATATAAATTCTTTCGCGCAAATGATATTGCTACTCGTGTAAAATGTATAAATGCCTTTTATATGCGTTTACAGTTGCTACTTTATTTTAATATTAAGTTGTATTTTTTCCTTTTTGTAAATACGTTTTGATATGATTGTATAAATAAACAATCTTACATATGTTTGATTTTCTTCTGATTGTTTGTTTGTTTGTATGGTGTTTTACGTCATTTTCAACACATGTTAGGTTATATATGACGGTCGATTTTTTTGTGGTGGAGGCAGACCACTCACTTTCCCTGGGTAGAACCAGTACTGTACACCTCCCGCCATCCGTAAGAATCGACACTTCCTCACTTAAAGTTGAGCTTCCAGTGGGATTCGAACCCGCAGCTGTGACAGGCGAAGGTTTACAACGCAACGTCGTTAACCATTCGGCCATGGAGACTGATTGTTACAACTTACCAGAACATTAAACATGATTGTCGTACGGTTGGTGAAATTTCCTTGATGAATGCAATCAAATCGTTTAATTCAGAATAACTAAAGGGGCGGAGATATTTAACTTTAACTTTAAATAAATGGAAGTTATATACCGGTAGTAATTCTGACAGGGTCACTAAGTACATTCGGGATCAAAGCAACTTGAAAAATCTATAGAAGTGGCCAGACTACAAATCAGATAGACTATGTCTAGTGGCCAGACTACAAGTCAGATAGACTGTGTCTAGTGGCCAGACTACAAATCAGATAGACTATGTCTAAGCTCGTTGCTTATTTAAATACCTTAATGGACTACGCCCATCTCGGTGTTTAACACGCCCATCTCGGTGTTTAACACGCCCATCTCGGTGTTTAAATAACTCGCTAAGACCAGACTGCATCTATTACGTGATGGTTTGATTTGCGCTATGAGCCGTACATCAGCACGTTTTTCTGCGTCTCCGAGAATGTCTGCAATAATATAATGACAAACTCCATCCCTTGTAAATTAACATATGTAGTGAGCGTTCAATATAAACTATTGTTTTCAAAATTATTTATCAACCGCTGTGCATCCGTATTTGTTAGCTCTACTGGACATATGCGATGGCGTTTCGTCAGTCGTAAAATATCTACACTTCGTCCAATGTAAACATATACACATTTCAACACGCGTCTTCTCGAGAGCCACTGCTACGGTGTAATTCATATTTCGTTCTTATGTTCCTATCGTGATGCATCTTTAACTGTAAACAAACGATGATGGTTATACGTGACTTCCTGTCGTTTATTAAAATAGCCATGTAAAACAGTAGAGCTTCATCAGGCCCATTTGGGTCGCTTGCTTTTATTAAAGGATATCAAAATGCCTATAGATAAAGAACATGATCTTGGCGACTGAAATGAATATATAATGTAAATGATGCAGACGACTGAAATGAATATATAATACACATGATTTAGGCGGCTGAAATGAATATATAATGCACATGATTTAGGCGGCTGAAATGAATAGATAATGCACATGATGTACATGATTTAGGCTTCTGAAATGGATATATAGTGTACTTGATGTATGCGACTGAAATGAATATATAATGCTCATGATCTAGGCGACTGAAATGCGATTTCCACAACAGAAGTAGTAGCTTTCCACCATCTTTCACGTTCCGCGGGAGTGTGTGATGGGATATATACTCAGTCTATAGAGTGTGATTGCCACAACAATAGTAGCAGTATTTCACTAGCTCTCACACTCTGTCATAGGGTGTGGTTTACCCAATAAAATCTTGAAAGTGATAAACTGGGCCACTTAAACTGAATACACTTCCAAAACGATCAGGTTTTGGTGAGGTTTTTGTGTGGACAATTGACATGTCGCCAGTACTTAGCTATCTCCGCCCTATTGTTGATGTCGGAGTATATTGACAATAGTTTATATAACATAGTTGCACGTGCTTTATACACGTGCTGTTGTTTGTCGGAGGTATCGTTCTGGTTTGATTGGTTGAAATGGAGAAATGATTGACAACTTGTAGTATAGCGTCGATTAATCCTGGTTGCAGGCACCAGAAGCTTTAATGTAATATAGCGACGTGAAAATATCTAACTCAAGAATAGTCTTTAATATGTATTTTATTAAACTACTATCTAATTATATTTCACAATATAACTATACACAGTTAAAAACCAGAGTAAATATTCAACTTTGATTAAATGTACAAGTTACAATTCGTAAGCAGTTCTAACGTTCAAAAAAGTGCGAGCTTAGCCGTCAAAATGAATCTGAATTAATATCTATCAATCTGTAAGTATCTCTGACCAGCCTATAAGAATCTGTAAATATGTAAGGATCTGCCGAATGAAGGCAATCTCGTATCTTATATAGCGTGGCTATGTCCCACCTTTGAACTGTCACGTGTACCCTCGACCATGAACTCTAACCTCCGAAACTGGTTCTAGGACGCCACATTTGGGGTCGATCGTACAAATCTCCTCTTTTTGGAGTAAACAAAATATTTAACTTACTTTCCAAAATGCTGATACAGGGTATTTATATAATTCTCCCAAAGTTGCCCCGGTCATTTTGTTGTTACGTTCACAAAAGAAAAAGTTGTTCTGCTGCTTTATAGATTTCACACAAGCATTTGACTCCATATGGAGAATAGGCCTATGGCGAAAACTCCTAAATAATGAAATTAAAGGCAAATTCTTCCGTATAATGTATCAAAACATTAAATCATGTGTGACCATAAACAACGACACCTCGAATTTCTTTGTGAGTCAATGCGGAGTCCGTCAAGGTGAAAATTTATCACCGATAATGTTTGCTATCTTTTTAAATGACTTACAGGAGTATTTGCTTAACACAGGCCTAGAAGGAATTAGAGTTGAACCCCAAATAAATGTCTTTATAAAGATTATAATACTACTATTTGCTGACGATACCATTATCCTAGGTGAGAACCCCGAAAGTTTCCAATTAAGTCTAAATAAATTCTACGAGTATTGTCTATCGTGGAAATTAAAAGTAAATTACAGCAAAACTAAAATAATTGTCTTTGGTGCCAGAAACACAAACCGTTTCTCATTTAACATAGGACCGGAAAAAATCGAAATAACAAATAAATACAAATACCTAGGAGTTATATTTACTAACTCGGGTAGCTTTCTAAACACAAGAAAACACTTGGCCGAACAAGCCAAGAAAGCGTCATTTCTACTTTATCGGAGAATCAATAACCTAGACCTACCCTTAGACCTCCAACTTAAGTTATTCGACCAAACAATTCTACCAATATTAACCTACAATTGCGAAGTTTGGGGATATGAAAACTTAGATATAATAGAACGTGTACATACTGATTTTTTAAAAAGAATTACAAACAGTAAAAAAAGCACCCCTTCTTACATGCTATATGCGGAATTAGGCAGACACCCAATCGCAGTCACTATACAAACGAGAATGATAAACTTTTGGAATAAATTGATCCTAGGTAAACAAACAAAACTTAGTAATTTATGTTATGAATCAATGGTTAATTCAGCTAATTACGAATACAAGTGGCTAAAATACATTAAAAATATACTTAACAACACAGGAAATTCCGATATTGGACTAATCGCCATTTATTGCAAAGCAAATATGTCCATCGATCCATTAAAAAAACTTTAATCGACCAATTTACACAATCATGGAGGGCAGACCTACAAAATTCGTCCAAAGGGCGGAATTATAACCTATTCAAAGACGACCTTTTATTTGAACCATATCTAAAGTTACCGAGAAACTACTATATTAATGTATTCAAATTCCGAACAACTAACCATAGATTTCCTGTCGAAACTGGTAGGTTTGAGAATATCCCGTACAACTTAAGGCGCTGTACTCTGTGTGACTCTGATATTGGCGACGAATTTCACTATCTCTTAAAGTGCCCTCATTTCGACCCTCTGCGTAAAAAGTACATTCCACGGTATTTTTACCGTCACGCTAATGTTATAAAATTTAAGGAGCTTCTTACTCATTCGTCAACCAAAATACAAATCAATATATGTGTCTTTGTCCGAATTCTATTACAATCTGTTAAACAATAAGTATATAAATATATATATTTACATGCTTCACATTTGAAGCTGCAATGTTATTCCATGCAACTGTTATCCCCCTAACTTTTCCCACCATATCAAGTGGGGTTTGTGTTATCCTTTTTAATTCAAACTTAGTAATTGTATAATTTGTTGTATGCATAATAATTCTCTCATGTTGTAACTCATGTTGCCTGAGATTGTACATAATAAAAGATTGTTCTGTTCTGTTCTGTTCAACAGACAAACCTCTACTTAACTAAAGGTTATGGTCATACTGTTACTAAATATATACTTGATTGGATTAATTAACTTTCATGCGCATTAGTCATGAACTTTCAGAGGAAATGGTCAAACCCAGGCCTCTACACAAACAACGTAATTAAGCTACTTTTGAGACAAATGACAGAGGCCGTGAATGAATGTTGGTCACCTAGTTTTTCATGTACATGTTATGATCAGCCATGGTTGCAATATATTATCTTACTTTAAGACCCCGAAGCTCACTATAACACAAACTGGCGACATGTTAATTATCATTTACAGTGCAATAGCTGAAGTATATATGTGCAATAATTTCACGCATATCACCTATATTCCTTTTATAAGTTTGTATATTATGACATAATTATCTTAAAGTCATTAACAGTAGTTTTAATAGTGTCTATTCTTAAACTCAGTATACTGATTATTTTAATATGTGCCATCATTTTAAAACAGTTTGTTTTAATGCTTTTATCAAACTGGTATTAATCATATTAAGCATAATATGAACTTAGGTACTACCTTTGAAACGGGCAAACACTCTAGTCACCTTGGTAGAACTTGTACCTTATCACAACTTGTTAACTATCGTACAATAATATTTATTTCGGTTAAAGATCACACACATTACACATACAATTTCAAAAGTAATGTATACCCGTACAGTCAAGATTAAAATTAATGTTATGTTTTAAGTACGTGTATTGTATTTTACAATATTTAAAATTTTAATTTATGTTTTAGGAGCACACTTTTGCTTAAAATATTTTATTTTTTTAAATACATACATATTTATAATAAAAAAAAATCATATTTGGATGGCCCATAAAAGGCTAAGGTTTATTTACAATGGTGTCCATGTTTTTGCGAAATGTTAAACTTCTGTAGTTTGTTACATATGTGTAATTAAGCTAGCTCAAACCAAATTTAATAACGCTATAGTGCCTTAGGGTCCATAGAATTATCGGTAGTAAAGAATCATTCTCTGTTTAAATCCAATTTTCTAAGCTGATGGATTTTAGATTATTTTAAATTTGCCAGGCTTGAGGTTATATCATATAAGCATACTTTTATGCAGTGAAATGATTTGGTGCAATGTATCACTTGACGAAGCGTAACACCTTTCATAAAAAAAATCTGTACTGACCGAATGAAGTGTGTGATTTTTTTGATATTTTTTAAAAAGTAATCATCAGATAAGTTTGGCACTTCTAGGGATACAATGAAGTGATGTTAATATTGGTGCAAAATAACCTATTGAATAATTCACAGTTATAGGACAATAAATTTAGAAATTTTGTCATCCAGTTAAATCTGAGTGTAAATTTAAATCAGAAACTAAATAGATATTTTCCTTTCATTTTAAATTCAGACGTTTTACCTCCTGCACTATGCTTAATATTAGTCTAGATAATATTGTCTGTGATATGTAAGATATGTTTTTATATGACATATATTCGCAGACTATTAAATAAATGAATAAAACATCCTATAGGTAACATTTTGTTAAAAAATAGCACCGAAATGTGTTTTGGTATAACATATTTTTTATATTTTTAATAAATGGTCCCGGATTAAAAGCTACAAATCCCATTGATGCAACTTTTGATGCAACAAGTCTGCTATATGCATGGATTAATTCCTGTAAAAACCGATAAGCTGAACCTGAACTGTGTTAAAATGAAACAACTGAGTTATTTGTGACAGTATAGTTGTGAAAGGGAAAAAGTATGACAATAGAGTTTAAAGTTTAACTGGGGGCATTCAAAATTGTGCAAGGCATTTTAGAAAAAGAGAAAAAATCAAAATAGAAAGTAAAATAAAGAATTGCTAATTTTTTAAACTACGAACAAAATAATAACGAGGAATAATTAATTACAATTGCATCTTCTCGTCGATTCTCGAGGCCGATTTAGTTTTTAAAGATGGTGGCCTCCATTAAAAACAAAATACCATTTTTTGGGTGATGATAGATTTTTTTGGTTAGTATAAGCAATGATTTTTTTTTCTTACAATTTTGTTTTACTTTTGATGTTTAGTCTTCGTGTATATGTTATCTATAGTCGTGCACACACATGTGTACATGTTATCTATAGTCGTGCACACACATGTGTACATGTTATCTATAGTCGTGCACACACGTGTGTACATGTTATCTATAGTCGTGCACACACGTGTGTACATGTTATCTATAGTCGTGCACACACGTGTGTACATGTTATCTATAGTCGTGCACACACGTGTGTACATGTTATCTATAGTCGTGCACACACGTGTGTACATGTTATCTATAGTCGTGCACACACGTGTGTACATGTTATCTATAGTCGTTGTCGTGCACACACGTGTGTACATGTTATCTATAGTCGTGCACACACGTGTGTACATGTTATCTATAGTCGTGCACACACGTGTGTACATGTTATCTATAGTCGTGCACACACGTGTGTACATGTTATCTATAGTCGTGCACACACGTGTTATCTATAGTCGTGCACACACGTGTTATCTATAGTCGTGCACACACGTGTTATCTATAGTCGTGCACACACGTGTTATCTATAGTCGTGCACACACGTGTTATCTATAGTCGTGCACACACGTGTGTACATGTTATCTATAGTCGTGCACACACGTGTTATCTATAGTCGTGCACACACGTGTTATCTATAGTCGTGCACACACGTGTTATCTATAGTCGTACACACACGTGTTATCTATAGTCGTGCACACACGTGTTATCTATAGTCGTGCACACACGTGTGTACATGTTATCTATAGTCGTGCACACATATGTGTACATGTTATCTATAGTCGTGCACACACATGTGTACATGTTATCTATAGTCGTGCACACACGTGTGTACATGTTATCTATAGTCGTGAACACACGTGTGTACATGTTATCTATAGTCGTGCACACACGTGTGTACATGTTATCTATAGTCGTGCACACACGTGTGTACATGTTATCTATAGTCGTGCACACACGTTTGTACATGTTATCTATAGTCGTGCACACACGTGTTATCTATAGTCGTGCACACACGTGTTATCTATAGTCGTGCACACACGTGTTATCTATAGTCGTGCACACACGTGTTATCTATAGTCGTGCACACACATGTGTACATGTTGTCTATAGTCGTGCACACACATGTGTACATGTTGTCTATAGTCGTGCACACACATGTGTACATGTTGTCTATAGCCGTGCACACACATGTGTACATGTTGTCTATAGCCGTGCACACACGTGTGTACATGTTGTCTATAGTCGTGCACACACGTGTGTACATGTTGTCTATAGTCGTGCACACACGTGTGTACATGTTGTCTATAGTCGTGCACACACATGTGTAATGTTGTCTATAGTCGTGCACACACATGTGTACATGTTGTCTATAGTCGTGCACACACATGTGTACATGTTGTCTATAGTCGTGTACACACATTTATTTGTCCTAAGTATTTTAAATGTCAATCTCATGTTAGAAAAGTTCCAGTACTGCAGATAATCTCAATGACTCATTATCTAGAAACGTGTGCAGATCCATGTTTTAAATTTTTAGAGTGAGTGAAATCATGCAGCAACATGGCACTTTGTTAATACTCTCGCATTCATAGATTTATTTATTATTTAATATTTTTGTGGTTAGAGCTGGGTGGGGATGGTGGAGGGAGTATGGGGAGCCGTGGCCGGGGTCTGCTTAAAGAAATATAAAAATATCGGACAAGGAAAGTAGCATTCAAGGAGCACGGTCAACCACAAAACACAGAAACAAACACGCAAACAGACAAACAAGAAGGCAAAAGTAATATTAAATGCAAACGACATCACAAACACAAAATGGTTAACAATAGGGCTACCGCCTTTTAACGGTCAGTGGCAAAGTAGACCACTGGTGGTTTAAATCGATTCTAGGGTGCACCAAACCTCACACTTACCCTATTAAAACGGGACAGTGTAAATAAAGAAATCCCCGCCATGATCTAATCTCTGACCAACAAGGCATCATCAATAGGCAATATAAGTAAAACACAAATATGCTCGTGTAAATATAATACCAAAAAACAATAGTTTAGAAAGCCACAATGAAGGTACTCAGTGACTTGGCAGAAGCCAGAGCAACAAGAGAATAAACCATTAAGGGCACGACAAGAAAGACCATAGACAAACATCAAACGCCACCGTCCCAATGGGATTTAGGTAGGCGTCATCATAAGGTCCACAGCCTGTCCGGTCATCGTACAATTAAAGAGGAAAGCAAAGTGGCGAACTGTAAAAGGGTCCACCACCAAGCATGCAGTGGTATTTCTACTAGAAACCAAAGAGCACCAGATTTCGATAAAAGTAGTACCATTTACAAGGCTGTAAAGGGGCAAAAGATCCGTAAAGTGACAAACTATTGATAAATATGTAAGCGTTGGTAAACATTAAATGATTTTAACTTAAGTATAAGTAATACGCTGTTTTTGAACGGATTTGATCCTGTACAAAATAATGCGCATATGTCATAACGTAAACAAGCCAGTACATGAGGTTGTGGGTAAAAGCCGTACCGTACCATACTAACCGAAAAATAACGAAAATAGCAGGTGCGTAGTACGGAGAATACCGAAAGTAGCAATGAAGAATCTAATAGAGATTATCGGTGTATTATCAGAGTATGAAGGAGGTATATAACGACAAACGATAACATTTACTAATTTATTTATACAATGTCTGCAAAATATTGATTTTGATGTAATTAAACTTTTTTAAATAATTACACTCATTACATGCACATTTGAAGAGTAAATAATTTTCCATTCAATTTCAATTCAAATTCAAATTCTTTATTCGGCACAAACATTACAATGTTTTTCGCCAATACAATATAGGCGGATACAATTCAATATATTCAATAATTCGATTACCATGATATTTAATTGAAACCTTTTATCACATTACATCATGCTAACTATCAAAGGCCGTTCATAAATTCGCGAGTAGAAGAGATTATATAACTATATACCGCAGACATCTCTTTATCAAACCATACAATTATTTTCATCAAAGACGATGTATTTTTTTTATTGTATTTTTTATACTTATCCTAATTCAATGAAGTTTGTATTGTTTTAGCCATATCGCCACCGAAAACGTCTTTGCAGAAATCCTATTTTTCAGACATTCAAGGGGCAATAACTCTGTCATGCATGCTTGAATCTGATTGGTTTTCGGAAGGAACCGAGTTCATGTATACGTATGTTGTGACCAACATTCTATAACATTTTCAGTTTACAATTATTCCCAATTGACACTCATAAAATTGAAACATTCCTACATAACTTCATTTTTTTATCCACCGCCGATTAGGTGGAGGGATATAGAATTACCGTTCGACTGTCGTTTCGTCCGTTCGATCCCATACCCCCAACACACAACTCCCCATCCCTCCCACACACAATTAATTATATCGAAGTACTTTGCTCGTCATCTAGGCGCTGCCTATTTCATATTATTATTATATACAATGTACATGATACAGACGACTGAAATGAATATATAATGTACATGATGCAGACGACTGAAATGAATATATAATAAACATGATTTAGGCGGTTGAAATGAATATATAATAAACATGATTTAGGCGGCTGAAAAGAATATGTAATGAACATGATTTAGGCGGCTTAAATGTACACGATTTAGGAGGCTGAAATGTACATGATTTAGGAGGCTGAAATGTACATGATTTAGGCCGCTGAAATGAATATATAACGTACTTGATGTAGGTGGTTGAAATGAATATATGATGCACATGATCTAGCCGACTGACATGAATATATAATGCACATGAGCTAGGCGGCTGAAATTAATATATTTATAATGCACATGAGCTAGCGTGGCAGGGCATAACATCATTCTGGTAAAAAACCCAACACGTTTGTTTATTTCTACACATGTAGAAGTCCTCTGAACGCGTTCGTTTTATTGGATAATTTTATTGATTACATTAGGGAGTAAGTATACTTACTAATTACATGCACTGTACGTCTTACTCTCGAAAATCACCCATCTACTCAAGTTTACCCTTACTCCCCTAAATCACCCACCTACTCAAGCTTACACATACTCTCCTAAATCACTCACCTACTCAACCTAACTCGTACTCTCATAAATCACCCACGGACTCAAGTTTACCCGTACACTCCTAAATCACCCACCTACTAAAGCTTACCTGTACTCTCCAAAATCACCCACCGACTCAAGCTTTCCGGTACTCTCCAAAATCACCCACATACTCAAGCTTAACCGTACTCTCCTAAATCACCCACCTACTCAAGCTTACCAGTACTCTCCTCAATGACTCACCTATTCAAGCTTACCCGTACCCTCCTAAATGACTCACCTACTCAAGCTTACCCGTACTCTACTAAATGACTGACCTACTCAGGCTTACCCGTACTCTACTAAATCAACCACCTACTCAAGCTTACCCGTACTCTCCTAAATCACCCACATGCTCAAGCTTACCCGTACTCTTCTAAATGACTCACCTACTCAAGCTTACCCGTACTCTCCTAAATCACCCACCTACTCAATCTGACCCGTACTCTCCTATATCACCCACCTACTCAAGCTTACCCGTACTCTTCAAAATCACCCACCTCCTCAAGCTTACCCGTACACACCGAAATCACCCACCTACTCAAACTTACCAGTACTCTCCTAAATTACTCACCTACTCAAGTTTACCCGTACTCTCCTATATCACCCACCTAATCAAGCTTACCCGTTGTCTCCTAAATCAACCACCTACTCAAGCTTACCCGTACTCTCCTAAATGACTCACCTACACAAGCTTAACCGTACTCTCCTATATCACCCACCTACACAAGCTTGCCCGTACTCTCCTAAATGACTCACCTACTCAAACCTACCCGTACTTACTCTCCAAAATCTCTCACCTACTCAAGCTTACCCGTAATCTCCTAAATCACTCACCTACTCAAGCTTACCCGTACTCTCCTAAATCACCCACCTACTCAAGTTTACCCGTACTCTCCTAAATCATCCACCTACTCAAACTTACCCGTACTCTCCTATATCACCCACCTACTCAAGCTTACCCGTACTTATTCTACAAAATCACTCACCTATTCAAGCTTACCCGTACTCTCCTAAATCACCCACCTACTCAAGATTACCCGTACTCTCCTAAATCATCCACGTACTCAAGCTTACCCTTACTCTCCTAAATCACCCACCTACTCAAGCTTACCCGTCCTCTCCTAAATAACTCACCTACTCAAACTTACCCGTACTATTCTAAATCACCCACATACTCAAGTTTACCAGTACTCTCCTATATCACCCACCTACTCAAGCTTACCCGTACTCTCCTAAATCACCCACCTCCTCAAGCTTACCCGTACTCTCCTAAATCACTCAACAACTCAAGCTTACCTGTACTCTCATAAATCACCCACCTACTCAAGCTTAACCGTACTCTCCTAAATCACCCACCTACTCAAGCTTAACAATACTATCCTCAATGACTCACCTACTCAAGCTTACCCATTCTCTCATAAATCACCCACCTACTCAAGCTTACCCGTACTCTCCTATATCACCCACCTACTCAAGCTTACCCGTACTCTCCTAAATGACTCACTTACTCAAACTTACCTGTACTCTCCTAAATGACTCACCTACTCAAGCTTACACGTACTCTCCTAAATCACCCACTTACTCAAGCTTACCCGTACTCTCCTAAATCACCCACATGCTCAAGCTTACCCGTACTCTCCTAAATGACTCACCTACTCAGGCTTACCCGTTCTCTCCTAAATCACCTACCTACTTAAGCTGACCCGTATTCTCCTATATCACCCACCTACTCAAGCTTACCCGTACTCTCCAAAATCACCCACCTACTCAAGCTTACCCGTACTCTCCAAAATCATCCACCTACTCAAGCTTACCCGTACTCTCCTAAATTACTCACCTACTCAAGCTTACCCGTACTCTCCTAAATCACCCACCTACTCAAGCTTACCCGTACTCTACTAAATCACCCACCTACTCAAGCTGACCCGTACTCTCCTAAATGACTCACCTACTCAAACTTACCCGTACTTACTCTCCAAAATCACTCACCTACTCAAGCTTACCCGTACTCTCCTAAATCACTCACCTACTCAGGCTTATCAGTACTCTCCCAAATCACCCACCTACTCAAGCTAACCCGTACTCTACTAAATCACCCACCTACTCAAGCTGACCCGTACTCTCCTAAATCACCCACCTACTCAAGCTTACCGTACTTACTCTCTTAAATCACTCACCAACTCAAGCTTATTCGTACTCTCCTAAATCACTCACCTACTCAAGCTTACCCTTACTCACTCTCCTAAATCACTTACCAACTCAAGTTTACCCGTACTCTCCTAAATGACTCACCAACTCAAGGTAACCCATACTCTCCTAAATCACTCACCTACTCAAGCTTACCCGTACTTATTCTCCAAAATCACTCACCTACACAAGCTTACCCGTACTCTCCTAAATGACTCACCTACTCAAGCTTACCGTACTCTCCTAAATCACCCATCTACTCAAGCTTACCAATACTCTCCTAAATCACTCACCTACTCATGCTTACACTTACTTACTCTCCTAAATCACTCACCAATTCAAGGTTACCCATAATCTCCTAAATGACTCACCTACTCAAGCTTGACCGTACTTACTCTCCAAAATCACTCACGTACTCAAGCTTACCCGTACTTTCCTAAATGACTCACCTACTCAAGCTTACCCGTACTTACTCTCCTAAATCACTCACCAACTCAAGCTTATTCGTACTCTCCTAAATCACATACCTACTCAAGCTTACCCGTACTTACTCTCCAAAACCACTGACCTACTCAAGCTTACCCGTACTCTCTTAAATGACTCACCTACTCAAGCATGACCGTACTCTCTCTCCTAAATCACTCACCAACTCAAGCTTACCCGTACTCTCCTAAATCACCCACCTACTCAAGCTTACCCGTACTCTCCTAAATGACTCAACTACTCAAGCTTACCCGTACTTACTCTCCTAAATCACTCACCAACTCAAGCTTACCCGTACTCTCCTAAATCACCCACCTACTCAAGTTTACCCGTACTCTCCTAAATGACTCACCTACTCATGTTTACCCGTACTTACTCTCCTAAATCACTCACAAACTCAAGTTTACCCGTACTCTCCTACATGACTAACCTACTCGAGCTTACCCGTACTCACTCTCCTAAATCACTCACCAACTCAAGGTTACCCGTACTCTCCTAAATGACTCACCTACTCAAGCTTGACATACTTACTCTCCAAAATCACTCACGTACTCAAGCTTACCCGTACTCTCCTAAATCACTCACCTACTCAAGCTTACCCGTATTTACTCTCCTAAATCACTCATTAACTCAGGCTTATTCGTACTCTCCTAAATCACTCACCAACTCAAGCTTACCCGTACTCTCCTAAATGACTCACCTACTCAAGCTTACCCGTACTTATTCTCCAAAATCACTCACCTACTCAAGCTTACCCGTACTCTTCTAAATCACTCACCAGCTCAAGCTTACCCGTACTCTCCTAAATGACTCACCTACTCATGCTTACCCGTACTTACTCTCCTAAATCACTCACCAACTCAAGGTTACCCGTACTCTCCTAAATGACTCACCTACTCAAGCTTACCCGTATTTACTCACCAAAATCATTCAAATAGTCAAGCTTACCCGTACTCTCCTAAATCACTCAATAACTCAAGTTTACCCGTACTCTCCTACATGACTCACCTACTCGAGCTTACCCGTACTCACTCTCCTAAATCACTCACCAACTCAAGCTTACCCGTACTCTCTTAAATCACCCACCTACTCAAGCTTACCCGTACTCTCCTATATGACTTCACTACTCAACCTTACCCGTACTTACTCTCCTAAATCACTCACGTACTCAAGCTTACCCGTACTCTCCTAAATCACTCACCTACTCAAGCTTACCCGTATTTACTCTCCTAAATCACTCATTAACTCAGGCTTATTCGTACTCTCCTAAATCACTCACCAACTCAAGCTTACCCGTACTCTCCTTAATGACTCACCTACTCAAGCTTACCCGTACTTATTCTCCAAAATCACTCACCTACTCAAGCTTACCCGTACTCTTCTAAATCACTCACCAGCTCAAGCTTACCCGTACTCTCCTAAATGACTCACCTACTCATGCTTACCCGTACTTACTCTCCTAAATCACTCACCAACTCAAGGTTACCCGTACTCTCCTAAATGACTCACCTACTCAAGCTTACCCGTATTTACTCACCAAAATCATTCACATAGTCAAGCTTACCCGTACTCTCCTAAATCACTCAATAACTCAAGTTTACCCGTACTCTCCTACATGACTCACCTACTCGAGCTTACCCGTACTCACTCTCCTAAATCACTCACCAACTCAAGCTTACCCGTACTCTCCTAAATCACCCACCTACTCAAGCTTACCCGTACTCTCCTATATGACTCCACTACTCAACCTTACCCGTACTTACTCTCCTAAATCACTCACCAACTCAACCTTACCCGTACTCTCCTAAATCACCCACCTACTCAAGTTTACCCGTACTCCCCTAAATTACTCACCTACTCATGCTTACCCGTACTTACTCTCCTAAATCACTCACCAACTCAAGTTTACCCGTACTCTCCTACATGACTCACCTACTCGAGCTTACCCGTACTCACTCTCCTAAATCACTCACCAACTCAAGCTTACCCGTACTCTCCTAAATCACCCACCTACTCAAGCTTACCCGTACTCTCCTAAATGACTCAACTACTCAAGCTTACCCGTACTTACTCTCCTAAATCACTCACCAACTCCAGCTTACCCGTACTCTCTTAAATGACTCACCTACTCAAGCATGACCGTACTTACTCTCCAAAATCACTCACGTACTCAAGCTTACCCGTACTCTCCTAAATGACTCACCTACTCAAGCTTACCTGTACTTACTCTCCTAAATCACTCACCAACTCAAGCTTATTCGTACTCTCCTAAATTACTCACCTACTCAAGCTTACCCATACTTACTCTCCAAAACCACTTACCAACTCAAGCTTACCCGTACTCTCATAAATCACTCACCTACTCAAGCTTACCCGTATTTACTCTCCTAAATCACTCATTAACTCAAGCTTATTCGTACTCTCCTAAATCACTCACCAACTCAAGCTTACCCGTACTCTCCTAAATGACTCACCTACTCAAGCTTACCCGTACTTATTCTCCAAAATCACTCACCTATTCAAGCTTACCCGTACTCTCCTAAATAACTCACCAACTCAAGCTTACCCGTACTCTCCTAAATGACTCACCTACTCATGCTTACCCGTACTCTCTCTCCTAAATCACTCACCAACTCAAGCTTACCCGTACTCTCCTAAATCACCCACCTACTCAAGCTTACCCGTACTCTCCTAAATGACTCAACTACTCAAGCTTACCCGTACTTACTCTCCTAAATCACTCACCAACTCAAGCTTACCCGTACTCTCCTAAATCACCCACCTACTCAAGTTTACCCGTACTCTCCTAAATGACTCACCTACTCATGCTTACCCGTACTTACTCTTCTAAATCACTCACCAACTCAAGTTTACCCGTACTCTCCTACATGACTCACCTACTCGAGCTGACCCTTACTCACTCTCCTAAATCACTCACCAACTCAAGCTTACCCGTACTCTCTTAAATCAGCCACCTACTCAAGCTTACCCGTACTCTCCTAAATGACTCAACTACTCAAGCTTACCCGTACTTACTCTCCTAAATCACTCGCCAACTCAAGCTTACCCGTACTCTCCTAAATGACTCACCTACTCAAGCTTACCCGTACTTACTCTAAAAAATCACTCACATACTCAAGCTTACCTGTACTCTCCTAAATCATCCACCTACTCAAGTTTACCCGTACTCTCCTAAATGACTCATCTACTCATGTTTACCCGTACTTACTCTCCTAAATCACTCACAAACTCAAGTTTACCCGTACTCTCCTACATGACTAACCTACTCGAGCTTACCCGTACTCACTCTCCTAAATCACTCACCAACTCAAGCTTACCCGTAATCTCCTAAATCACCCACCTACTCAAGCTTACCGTACTCTCCTAAATGACTCAACTACTCAAGCTTACCCGTACTTACTCTCCTAAATCACTCACCAACTCAAGCTTACCCGTACTCTCCTAAATGACTCACCTACTCAAGCTTACCGTACTTACTCTCCAAAATCACTCACCTACTCAAGCTTACCCGTACTCTCCTAAATCACCCACATACTCAATCTTACCGTACTTACTCTCCTAAATCACTCACCTACTCAAGCTTACCCGTACTCTCCTAAATCACCCACCTACTCAAGCTTACCCGTACTGTTTTTAATGACTCACCTACTCAAGCTTACCCGTACTCTCCTAAATCACCTACCTAGTCAAGCTTACCCGTACTCTCCTAAATCACCCACCTACTCAAGTTTACCCTTACTCTTCTAAATGGCTCACCTACTCAAGCTTACCCGTACTCTCCTAAATCACCCACCTACTCAAGCTTACCCGTACTCTCCTATATCACCCACCTACTCAAGCTTACCAGTACTCTCCTAAATAAATCACCTTCTCAAGCTTACCCGTTCTCTCCTAAATCACCCACCTACTCAAGTTTACCCGTACTCTCCTACATGACTCACCTACTCGAGCTTACCCGTACTCACTCTCCTAAATCACTCACCAACTCAAGCTTACCCGTACTCTCCTAAAACACCCACCTACTCAAGCTTACCCGTATTCTCCTAAATGACTCAACTACTCAAGCTTACCCGTACTTACTCTCCTATATCACTCACCAACTCAAGCTTACCCGTACTCTCCTAAATGACTCATCTACTCAAGCTTACCCGTACTTACTCTCCAAAATCACTCACCTACTCAAGCTTACCCGTACTCTCCTAAATCACCCACATACTCAAGCTTACCCGTACTCTCCTAAATAACTCACCAACTCAAGCTTACCCGTACTCTCCTAAATGACTCACCTACTCATGCTTACCCGTACTCTCTCTCCTAAATCACTCACCAACTCAAGCTTACCCGTACTCTCCTAAATCACCCACCTACTCAAGCTTACCCGTACTCTCCTAAATGACTCAACTACTCAAGCTTACCCGTACTTACTCTCCTAAATCACTCACCAACTCAAGCTTACCCGTACTCTCCTAAATCACCCACCTACTCAAGTTTACCCGTACTCTCCTAAATGACTCACCTACTCATGCTTACCCGTACTTACTCTTCTAAATCACTCACCAACTCAAGTTTACCCGTACTCTCCTACATGACTCACCTACTCGAGCTGACCCTTACTCACTCTCCTAAATCACTCACCAACTCAAGCTTACCCGTACTCTCTTAAATCAGCCACCTACTCAAGCTTACCCGTACTCTCCTAAATGACTCAACTACTCAAGCTTACCCGTACTTACTCTCCTAAATCACTCGCCAACTCAAGCTTACCCGTACTCTCCTAAATGACTCACCTACTCAAGCTTACCCGTACTTACTCTAAAAAATCACTCACATACTCAAGCTTACCTGTACTCTCCTAAATCATCCACCTACTCAAGTTTACCCGTACTCTCCTAAATGACTCATCTACTCATGTTTACCCGTACTTACTCTCCTAAATCACTCACAAACTCAAGTTTACCCGTACTCTCCTACATGACTAACCTACTCGAGCTTACCCGTACTCACTCTCCTAAATCACTCACCAACTCAAGCTTACCCGTAATCTCCTAAATCACCCACCTACTCAAGCTTACCGTACTCTCCTAAATGACTCAACTACTCAAGCTTACCCGTACTTACTCTCCTAAATCACTCACCAACTCAAGCTTACCCGTACTCTCCTAAATGACTCACCTACTCAAGCTTACCGTACTTACTCTCCAAAATCACTCACCTACTCAAGCTTACCCGTACTCTCCTAAATCACCCACATACTCAATCTTACCGTACTTACTCTCCTAAATCACTCACCTACTCAAGCTTACCCGTACTCTCCTAAATCACCCACCTACTCAAGCTTACCCGTACTGTTTTTAATGACTCACCTACTCAAGCTTACCCGTACTCTCCTAAATCACCTACCTAGTCAAGCTTACCCGTACTCTCCTAAATCACCCACCTACTCAAGTTTACCCTTACTCTTCTAAATGGCTCACCTACTCAAGCTTACCCGTACTCTCCTAAATCACCCACCTACTCAAGCTTACCCGTACTCTCCTATATCACCCACCTACTCAAGCTTACCAGTACTCTCCTAAATAAATCACCTTCTCAAGCTTACCCGTTCTCTCCTAAATCACCCACCTACTCAAGTTTACCCGTACTCTCCTACATGACTCACCTACTCGAGCTTACCCGTACTCACTCTCCTAAATCACTCACCAACTCAAGCTTACCCGTACTCTCCTAAAACACCCACCTACTCAAGCTTACCCGTATTCTCCTAAATGACTCAACTACTCAAGCTTACCCGTACTTACTCTCCTATATCACTCACCAACTCAAGCTTACCCGTACTCTCCTAAATGACTCATCTACTCAAGCTTACCCGTACTTACTCTCCAAAATCACTCACCTACTCAAGCTTACCCGTACTCTCCTAAATCACCCACATACTCAAGCCTACCCGTACTCTCCTAAATGACTCAACTACTCAAGCTTACCCGTAGTTACTCTCCTAAATCACTCACCAACTCAAGCTTACCAGTACTCTCCTAAATGATTCACCTACTCAAGCTTACCCGTACTTACTCTCCAAAATCACTCACCTACTCAAGCTTACCCGTACTCTCCTAAATCACCCACATACTCAATCTTACCGTACTTACTCTCCTAAATCACTCACCTACTCAAGCTTACCCGTACTCTCCTAAATCACCCACCTACTCAAGTTTAACCTTACTGTTCTTAATGACTCACCTACTCGAGCTTACCCGTACTCTCCTAAATCACATACCTACTCAAGCTTACCTGTACTCTCCTAAATCACCCACCCACTTTATGTCCAATAAAGGTCCGTCCGACCAGAAGCCCCGTCCCCACCCACCCCCTACAAAGAAAAGATCCCAGTGACCTTTACCCATATCACTAAGTATAGAAAGTAGGTCAAGGTCGTTCATGGTGATCTACTTTTGGTCAAAATATGCCGGACTCAGGTAACTGAATTCGTTGTTTTGAAGAGTGTAGGATTTTCCGCGACTTAGAAACGAGCCTAATGATCTCGAAACCTTAACCAAGTTGTGACATACATACGTTCTTTTGGTCGGATAAGGGTAACAAGCTATGTCCCATCAACTGACATAAACACGTTTACCTACATACCCACTTCTGAAATCCTGGAGGAAATTATTTTTTAAGGATGTCCTAAGTACTCGTTAATATGTGTACAATACGACATGTGAATTCATTAAATTGAATGTTGTTGAAAGGCTCAACACATAACTTATGTAGGGCCGCCTTAGAGACAGGAGGATACATAGCAGCCCGGAACCAGCTTTGGGAATCATAGCTCATATGGTCTTCTAGTCTGTACCTACCATAGCACTATACAATTTCGGACAAGTTCAAACACCAGCTAGATCGGATTACTAACACCAGGACTTTGCCATTCTCCAGCGGCCTTTAAAAAGCATAGACGCTGAAAAATGCGAATCAATTCTTAAAAACTGGACATCTTAAAAACAGTCTAAAGTGTATGTTTATTTTAATCAATCAACTAGTTTTATTCCCTCTGTCTTATGCATTAGGGTTTGTGTCTTACGTTGATGACAAAGACGATCGTACTCGTTCTAGAAACCGGGCTGACTGAAATTTGAACACACGGATGATCATGCCTCTTCTGCGCTCCTCTACATGCATCATGCCTCTTCTGCGCTCCTCTGCGTGCATCATGCCTCTTTTGCGCTCCTCTGCATTCATCATGCATCTTCTGCTCTACTATGCATGCATCGTGTCTCTTCTGCGCTCCTCTACATGCATCATGCCTCTTCTACGCTCCTCTGCATGCATCGTGCCTCTTCTGCTCTCTTCTGCATGCATCGTGCTTCTTCTGCTCTCTTCTGCATGTATCATGCCTCTTCTGCGCTCCTCTGCATTCATCATGCCTCTTCTGCGCTCCTCTGCATGCATCGTGCATCTTCTACTCTCTTCTGCATGTATCATGCCTCTTCTGCGCTCCTCTGCATGCATCGTGCATCTTCTGCTCTCTTCCGCATGTATCATGCCTCTTCTGCGCTCCTCTGCATGCATCATGCCTCTTCTGCACTCCTCTGAATGCATACTGCCTCTTCTGCGCTCCTCTGCATGCATCATGCCTCTTCTGTGCTCCTCTGCATGCATCATACCTCTTCTGCGATCCTCTGCATTCATCATACCTCTTCTGCGCTCCTATGCATGCACCATGCCTCTTCTGTGCTCCTCTGCATGCATCATGCCTCTTCTGCGCTCCTCTGCATGCATCATGCCTCTTCTGCAGTCCTCTGTATGCGTCTTATCTAAAGGCTTCCGTGGCCGGGATAGTAAAGACGCTGCGAAGAAAACGTTCTCGCCTGTCACCGTTGCGGGTTCAAATCCCACTGGGAGCTAGACCTGTGAGAAAGTCGGTTCTTACGGATGGCGGGAGGTATACAGGAATATGTGGGTGGTCTGCCTCAACAACAATACACACTACAATGTGCTGAAAAATTACGTTAAACACCAAACAAAAAAAAAAATCGTTTAAACTTACTTATTTTACATCGATTGAAAAGAAAGCTCTGTAGCACCCCATAATCCTCCCTCCGAATAACGCTCCCCGGGGAGTTTTATACGGAGTGGATGTATACTCAATCCGCATGAAGCTCCCCAGCTTGAATAAGAACAAGACATAAATAATAAGAAGAAGAACAATACATCAATAATAATAATAATAATAAAATAATAATAATAATATTTTTATAATATTGTTATCATCATCATCATCATCATCATCATCATCATCATCATCATCGCCATCACCATCATCATCATCATCATCATCATCATCATCATCTTCTTCTTCTTCTTCTTCTTCTTCTTCTTCTTCTTCTTCTTCTTCTTCTTCTTCTTCTTCTTCTTCTTCTTCTTCTTCTTCTTCTTCTTTGTCATCATCTTCTTCTTTGTCATCATTTTCTTCTCTATCATCATCATCATCATTATCATCATCATCATCATCATCATCATCATCATCATCATCATCATCATCAATTATTTCAAGATTTTGTTGTGATTTTGCAGAGTGTACTATCATCGCATGGTACAGAATATTGGACATTTGGTATAGACAATAATTACTGGCAGCTTGCTATAACATTGCTTCATCAGTACAGTGAAGTGCTTCTAAAAAATATTGAAGCAATTTTGTTATATAACTATATAAAAGTTTTAAATATCGCTATAAATTTTTGTTTTACGTATTACGAGTACCTTGGGTACCTTGGTCAGTGAGGAGGATAATTTGATGATGATGATGATAATGATAATGATGATGATGATGATGAAGTTGATGATGATGATGATGATGATGATGATGATGATGATGATGATGATGATGATGACGACGATGATGATGACTGACTGCTGCTGCTGCTGCTTTTGATGATGATGATGATGATGATGATGATGACGATGATGATGATGGTGATGTTTATCATCATGATGATGATGATGATGATGATAAAGAAGACTGACTGCTGCTGCTGCTGCTGCTTTTGATGATGATGATGATGATGATGATTATATTTTGCTTGTTTATTACGATGATGTTGTTCATCATTTAATTAGGGAGCTTTATGCGGAACGTTTGTCGACTAGCTCAAACTCATATGTACATGTATTCCGCATAAAGCTACAGGGGAGCTTTATTCGGAAGAAGGGTACGTATAAAGCTCCTGTGCGGTAGACGGGTACGCATAAAGCTCCTGTAGAGCTTTAAGCGGATGTAAGATACGCATAATTTCTCCCCGGTGAGCGTTATGCGGAGGGAGCTTTATACGGTCTAACAAAGCTCTCTTAAATCGTCTAATCTCTCTCGATGTCTTCTCGAACCCAGGGACAACTCATATGGTCATGGCGGGGATCGAACCCAGGGACACAACTCATATGGTCATGGCGGTGATCGAACCCACGACTTGTAATCCATTGATTAAAGATCCATCTAAAATACCGTCTAACATAATGCGAAACTAACACCCAGGCGAGACCACAATCTAACTGTCTAGACTATACAAAGACATGTCATTTAAATAAAAGAAAGTTATTCGTCTATTGACTATTTAAAATCCGATTGTCTGTTGCGTTTTAGAATTGACAAATACGTGTCGTGTTCCAACTATACAAAACAGCCAGATACAAAGCCCACCACAATACGCATTATCATTTCTTTAACCTGCTATGGTGATTATCGCTAATGATTTTAATATTTAATATGTTGTATGCACTTAAATAAACGGTACATATTACATTTGAATTAATGAATAGAACCAGATATTTATATATAAACTAATCCATCCAACGTTATTTCCAAAGACGCTAGAACCATATAATTATCGAACTTATTACATACAAAACTATACTGAGCAAAATAAATTTAGCACATAAAATGCAGGTCAATTCCATAGACGAGGTACGAAGTCGTGTATGTTCGTGGGCCAATGATAAAGTTACATAGATATGTCACTTAATAATAATATAAAGTCATTTGTAAACAAAGTCGGTGATAAAAATAAAGAAGCAACTGTGATGGGAACATACTTCTATAGGTTACCGAAAATCGTTCTCATTTCAATGAAAAGGGACGTAATTGTAAAATTACGAAATTTGGAATGATTTTGTTTGAGAATAACAATCTTTTGTGAAATATTTTAGCGTTTTTTAAACAATGGCAGAATATGCAAATAATAAAGTTGTTCAAAGCAATACGTTTAGAGAAAATAATAATTATCGATATGCATATGTTTGACCTATGTCCGTAAAAAGTCGTACTAAACTCTTTTGTTCAGTATATTTCCGAGAAAGATTTGATTGTACCTTTCTTTGATATTTCTTTATTTATTTCCATTATAAATGTCTGTATTTATTTATTTGTTCTGATCACCTGCTAACAAATTTATTTCAAATACATTTGCTCAAGTCGTTATTTTACAAAAGGCATGACCTGTTTTACGAGTCGATAAACTACTTGAAGTTTTAAGAACATTTGTATTGTATAATGTGGATATTTACAAACCTTTCAAAAACAGACCGTTTAATTCAAAATGAATTCATTTGATGACGTACATATTGATTTGTATTGATTTGATGGTTAGCTGAATGGTGTTTTGCGTCATTTTCAGCACATTTTAGGCAATATATGACGGTCGGCTTTTCGTGGTGAAGGCAGACTGCCCACTTTTTCTCTGGACCAACCAGTATTGAATACTTTCCACCATCCGGAAGAATCGACATTTTCTCAAAAGTCGAGCTCCCAGTACGATTCGAACCCATAGCAGGAGAGGCGAGAATGTCCTGGCTATGGAAGCGCTTTACATAATAATTTATTACAGCATGTAAACATGTTCATTCAAAGTGGAGGGCTGGCGTGGCGCAGTCGGTAGCGCGGCGGGCGGATTTGTAACCGGAGACCCCGGGTTCAATCCTCCATGGTGCCACTGAGTTCCGTTGGGCAAGACACTTTCCCTTAGCCTCGTCCGTCGGATGGGGACGTAAACCGGGCGGTCCCGTGTATCGGTATATCCTCCGAGCACGTTAAAGAACCATAGGAATCTATTCGATAATAAGAGTAGGGCAGGATTCCTATGTATCCTTCCCCTCTCTCTGGGGTGGCCCTAAATAACCTATACTGTGTTGATGAGCCGTTACACAGCATTCAATTCAATTCAATTCAATTCATTCAAAGTGATTTAATAACACAGTAGAACAGGGTCGCGAAACCACGAGACATTTTGATCGGTTTCACGGCAAAAGATTGTAAGCAAAGTGCTCGACTCAGGTAATTTTCTTCTTCATAACTTGTTTAATCCTTAACGAATTTTGTTCAACTAAAGCACACATACCATTATAATGGGGGCTCTGTCCTCCGCCGCAAAATATAATTCGATTCATTTAGTACTTACTGAGATTAGCCCTCCCAAAATGTACAAGGTCATAGATTTCTTTCATTTCAAAGATTTTGGGAGGGCTAAGGGAGGGCTAATTATCCCTCCCAACATGTACAAGGTCATAGATTTCATTCATTTCCAAAAGTTTGGGAGGGCTGGAGTGCTAATCATCCCTCCGAAAATGTACAAGGTCATAGATTTCTTTCATTTCCACGATTTTGGGAGGGCTAAGGGAGAGCTAAGGGAGGGCTAATTATCCCTCCCAAAATGTACAAGGTCATAGATTTCATTCATTTCTAAGATTTTGGGAGGGCTGGAGGGCTAATCATCCCTCCCAAAATGTACAAGGTCATAGATTTCATTTATTTCCAAGATTTTGGGATGGCTAATCTCAAAAACTACTGGATAAATCGAACTGCCTTTACGGGCAGAGGAAATACCTCTATTTGGAGGGGTACGTGCGCTTTAGTTGATACAATTCGTTAAATATTAAGAAAGGTATGAAGCACATACCTACCTGAATCGAGAGCTTTGTTTACAATTGTTTGCCCTGAAACCAATCAAAAATCACGTGGTTTCGCCGCGCTGTAGTCGGCAGCTTCTGTATTCCCATGTTATGTAATGTTGCAATATTCCACACTATCACCACATCCGACAGACGTGCCTGGCTGATGCCGGCAAGAACCTTGTTTATTCATAGATTTTCAGAAAATCTTTGATTTCAGTTTATTACAGAGCCTCTAGTTGTAGTCCAGCATATACAAACACTTGTTTTTGGCATTGAATACTGTAATAACAGTTGCGTTTACTGTCCACAACAATGACAGTCGTAGAAATGTTGTAAACAATTGCTTATTTTGTTCAAACAAGGTTCGATTTTATCAGTTTTTAGCTCTACCAGAGCTTATGGGATGCCGAGTTGTCCGTCGTCCGTCCGTCCGTCCGTCGTCCGTCGGTAACTTTTGAATCGTTAAGACGATAGGGCCTTTATGTTTTATCCGATTTTTACCAAACTTTGCCAGATTGTTAATATTGGTAAAAGCTCGGTCAAGTTAAAACAATAGCCAGATCCAACCAGTAACAACGGAGTTATGGCCCTTGAATTCGTTAAACATGCTTTACTTTGCCTCGTTAATACGATAGGGTCTTCATTTGTCATCCGATCTTTACCAAATTTTAACAGATCGTTAATATCAATGAAAGCTCGGACAAGCTCGAAAACCAGCTATGTACATGTAGGATTAGGAACACCAGAGTTATGTATTATTGAATTATTGAAAAATGCCATTTTCAGCCTTGTGGTCTCACACCTCAATTAATTTTCTCACAGGGTTACTGTACAGCCTTTTCCAACATCTGAGCTTCAAAGCTGGGCAACTGAAATTGTTGTTGGTTCAATATCTTCAGTATAGCCAAGACCAGTAATTTAAAACAATAAAATACATAAGTTACCCCTGCTGTTTTTTTTCTCGCTCATGTTTATGTGACCCCTATGAAAATACAAAATTAATACACATCTAGCTGAATATGTGGTGCTTCGGTCAAACACTTTTGAAATTTGAATGAAACCTCATTTCAACGTGGGAGTTTCTGTATCATCTGTCTTTTACACTGCATATGCATCCTAACGCAAAGAAAAACCTTTTTTTTCAAATAAAAAATTGCCTAAAATTGAGAAAATAAATAAATATAATTCCTGTTTTCCTTTTGTCTCTAGGTACGTGAGCTTTAAGGGGAGATAATAGAGGTGTGAGACCTTGTGAATACTCTAGCACCTTCATTTAGTATTCGATCTTTCCAAAACTTGGCCAGATTGTTAATATCAATGAAAGCTCGGACTAGTTTGGAAACCATCCAGATCAAACCAGTAACACCGGAGTTATGGCCCTTTTTCAATATTTAGTAATGTACATTGGAAATCCCAGAGGTCGTGGATTCAAATCTTACTGGAGGCATATATATTTTTTTCATAGGAAACCTTGGTTCATGGGTTCAGAAAGCGTCTCCGTGGCCGAATGGTTACCGACGTTACGTCGTAAAACCTTCGCCTTTCACCGCTGCGGGTTCGAATCCCACTGGAAGCTCGACTTGTAGGCGAGGAAGTGTCGATTCTTACGGATGGCGGAAGGTGTACAGTACTGGTTCTACACAGGAAAAGTGGGTGGTCTGCCTCCACCACAAAAAAAATCGACCGTCATATATAACCTTGAAAATGACGGAAAACACCATACAAACTAACATCAGTTTTTTGGTGTGTTTTTTTTTTCATTATTATTTTACTCTTAAGAAACATTGGTTCTTTTTTCTTTAATTGGGATCTTAGGGGCCCTTGTTGCATCAGTTTTACATAGAGTTATAGGGAAGAACTTCAAAAATATTCTTCTCTGAAACTACAAGAGATAAACGTTTAATTGTTTTATTATTTATTAGCTGCTTATGGATCCTCTACAAAGTTTGTTCAAATGGTGACCCTGGGGTCAAATTTGGCCCCGTCCCACGGGTCACAGTTTTAAATAGACTTATGCAGGGAAACATTTACAATATTCTTCTCTGAAACAGGGAGTAAGTATACAGGGAAAAAGAAACGGGTTCATAAACGCTCTAGTTTGTCGAGCTAGAACGCCGCCATTTACTATTTTTATTGATACAGGTAAATCGATCGTAAGCGCGTTACATTTGAAAAGTTAAAATTTCAGCCAACATCTCAAATTAGGCAGTTTTTACAGCCTCTTTTTTACGGCTTTCTGTTATAATCAACATCACGAAATTACCTTCTTGACAAAGATAAATATGTCTACAATTCACTTTTTGTTATTATGAATGCCTATGATAACCCATACTTCGTATCTCGTTTGCAATAGCTCCACATCATTTTTAATTTAAAAATTTCAGCTGATATCTCAAAAGGAACATTTTCATCACCTCTTTTTAGGCTTTGTCTTATAATCACCACCATGAAATTACCTTCTTGACAAAGATAAATATGTCTACTATTCACTTTTTGTTATTATTAATGCTTAAATGACCCGTAGTCTCGTATCTCGTTTGCAATAGCTATGCATTTTTTAGTTGACGCTAATACAGGACCTCCCATCTTACCCACTATCAACGATTCGACCCTCAGTTCCATTTTGCTAAGTCCGATTGAGGAAAAGAAATTCTTGAAACCCTACCACTAGGAAAAGCTGTAGGTCCAGATACAATTAACAACCGTGTTCTTAGAGAACTAGCTATCGAACTATCTGAATGAACCTTTGTGTACGTTATTTAATCATTCCCTAAGGGATATCCTTGTGCCATTAACTTGGAAGGAAGCCCACGTTTGTTCAATTTTCAAATCTGGAGACCAATCAATCGTGTCCAACTACAGACCTATAGCACTTCTTAGCTGTGTTGAAAAGGTTTTAGAAAAAATCATTTTTAAACACGTATTTAACTTCTTCCAAACCAATAACATCTTAACTGCATTGCAGTCTGGATTTGCTCCAGGTGACTCAACAATTAATCGGCTTGCATACTTATACAATTTCTTCTGTAAAGCTCTAGATTCTGGAAAGGAAATAAGGGCGATTTTCTGTGATATCAGCAGAGCCTTTGATCGTGTTTGGCACGAGGTAATTATTGCAAAACTGAAGGCTGCTGGTATCACAGGAAATCTCTTAAAATGGTTCCAAAGTTATCTTAATGACAGAAAACAACGCAATGTAACCAATCGGAATGGAATGACATTAAAGCCGGTGTTCCCCAGGGATCCATCTTAGGGCCACTTTTATTTCTACTTTATATTAATGATATTGTTATAGACATCAATTCAAACACTCGTCTTTTCGCAGATGACACGGGCCTATTTATTGTTGCAGATAATCCTATCGCTGCTGCAAATACACTTAATTCTGATCTACTAAAAGTATCACAATAGGCAGATCAATGGCTTGTTACATTTAATCCAGCCAAAACCAAATCTCTCCTTATTTCACTCAGAGTTAATTTCATAAACCACCCGCCTGTATTCATGTCCGATCAAATGATACCTGAAGTCCAGGACCATAAGCATCTCGGTGTCTATCTGTCAAATGATCTATCCTGGCACAAGCACATTGAATATATTAAATCCAAAGCATGGCAAAGGATTAATATTATGCAAAAACTTACATTTAAACTTGTTAGAGTTTCACTAGAAACCATCTATACGTCATATATTAGACCTATATTAGAATACGGTGATATTCTATTCGATAACTGCACACAATACGAAAAATATGAGTTAGATAAAATACAAAATGAGGCTGCTCGAATAGTAACTGGAGCAACGAAACTTGTTTCCATTGGCAACCTTTACAGATAAATCGGTTGGGAAATTCTTGGAAACAGGCGCCGTAAACACAAACTCATCATGATTTATAAAATGGTAAACCATTTAACCCCAACTTTCCTCTCTGATTTAGTTCCTACTTCAGTCGGTAACATCTCTAGTTAAAACATACGAAATGCCATGAACATCCAAACTATTAATGCCCATGCAAATTATCACTACGACTCTTTTCTCCCCTCTGTCATTCGCGAATGGAATAGCTTACCTGAAGATTCACGTAAGGCCGAAACAATGTTTTCTTTCAAACACTCACTTAATCGTGATAGTAATAACATTCCATTACACTACTACTTCGGACAAAGAAACCTTCAAATACTACACACTAGACTGCGTTTAAACTGCAGTTCCCTCAACAACGACATGTTTTCCAAAAAAATGGTCGATTCGCCTTTGTGTACCTGTGGGCTCGTAGAAAACGCTGAACATTTCTTTTTTTACTGCAATAAGTACACCGATATAAAACATGTATTGCTAAATCCAATTCCCCGTCTACTAAACACTACACTGAAAACACTTTGGAGATGAAAATGTATCCTACGACACAAACATACTTATCTTCAGCGCGGTACATAATTATATAAAAAACTCAAAACGATTTATCTAATAGTTCGGTTCATTATTTCTGTTGTTATATTCTTAAACCGACAGCACCCCCTCGCATGTGTCAATCCCCACTTACCCCAGTTTCAAGCAACGATATAACATGACAACTGAATTGTATTCCCTTTCAGTCGATTTAATATTTCAAGTCGTTATTTTTTTTCTTTCGTTTTGTATGCCTTATTACTCTACTATCTAACGTTTCTTTCACTAAATTGAACAATCTATGCTGGAATATGTTAAAACTATTTTTGTTAGCACTACTCATTGCTCATACTCACTTCCAGAATTTATTTCGCAAACGTATCAAATTACTGCTGTTAAACATGCCATCAATTGTGTACAATTATTATCATGCCTAGGAGAAGAACATCATAAGTAATTTACTTTCGTTCTAATCCTTTTTCTTCTATTGTGTACAAATACTACGTTGTAAGAACATGTGAAATAAAATATGTTTAAACCAATAGCTATACACTGTCACCATTTTTATTTGGCGCAGAATGGCGCCATCTTTGTTACACGGAACCATCTGGTATAAAAATGTGCTTTTATTCATGCAAACAAATACACACTCTGTATCAGAGGACACAATGTGAATAAATAATACTTATGTTTACATTTCGCACCTTTATTGAGTTTGTAAGTGTAATAATTTATAAGAATTTGCTGTTTTTCACACACGCGCGAAACAACCGACAGTAGTCATTTTCACGCAGTAGTGAAACACACGCGCGACAACATAAAACGGCACGATCTCCACGCAGAGTTATCACTCCTTGCAATCACATATATCTCTGCTAACTACTAAATTACAAGATTTTGGTAAAACCTGTTAAATTGGAATATGTTTGCCTGAAACTTATTTATTTCTTGTGTAAATATAATTTTCAGGATATCTGCAAATCAGATGTTGCAAGATTTGAAATAATACATGAAAACAATTTAGTTTTAATTGGGACTATTTTACTACAAAAAAAATACGTACTTAGGTCTCCTCAATCGAAACGCATATGTAAACATTTCAAACCAAAGCTCGATAGCAGAAAATTACTAAATAAAATTAACTCATAGAAATAAAAATTGAAATTATTTAATATAGGTCTATATTTTATCTTTGCAGATCACGCAAAAGGATTTATTATAAACATCGTCATAACCTTTTTGAATAATCACGTGACCTAACCGTTCGCCCTAATTCCTTTGACGTTGACAGAGAGTCAAATGAGGAACGAGTGTACTCTGGGAAGAGATTGAAAACGGCAAAACGATCCGTTTCTCCTCCTTGTATACTTACTCCCTGTCTGAAAGAACAAGATCCAAAGATGTAATGTTTTGTATTTACCATCAGCTTATTGTTCTCTACCAATTGTTTTAAATGGTGACCATGTGGTCTAATTTCGCCCCGCCCCATGGGGTCACAGTGTGACATAGACTGATATTGGGAACAACTATAAAAACAAATCTTCTTTTCTGAAACTACAAGAGCTAAAGGTTTTATATTTTGTATTTATTATCAGCTGATGTTCCTCTAAATGTTTGTTCAGATGGTGACCCTCGGGTCAAATTTGGCCCCACTCCAGAGGTCATATGTTTTACATAGAGTTACATAGGGAAAAACTTTAAAAAATAGTTTTCTCTTAAACTACAAGAGCCAGAGGTTTAATATTTTGTATTTACCATTAGCTTATGGTCCTCTGCCAAGTTTATTCAAATAGTGAACCTGGAGACAAATTTGGCCCTGTCCGGTCACATGTTTTGCATAGACTTATATAGGGACAAACTTAAAAAATCTTCTTCTCTGAAATTACAAGAGCCAACGGTTAATTTTATTTATTTTTACTTACACTCAGCTTATCGTCCTGTACCAAGTTTGTTCAAATAGTGACCCTGGGGTCAAATTTGGTCCCGCTCCTGGGTTACAGGTCAAATGTGGTTTGAGTTTATATTAACGAAAGTTTGATTTGTTTTAAAGAACACCAAACTTGAGCCAAACACGTCCCTCCCCCTATATCTTGGTAATTGAAGACACTTTATAAAAACAAAACAGTTTGATACTGCCATACTTGACACACACCTCTATCCCCCACCCCGCCTCACCCCACCACGGACACCATATAGCAAGTAGAGCGATACAGGCCCTCTTTGGCATCTTGTTGAATTGTGTCATGAATTGTGTCATGTTAAGAACAAATCACAGATCTTGAAAATGAGGGGTTTATTAGCAGTTATATGTGATTATAATAATCTAGAAAGGTTTCCGTCAAAACACGGTGTTCTTCTAGAATACGGTTTCAGTTGAACTGACACGGTGAAACATTGCAAACCATACGACTAAACTTGAAATCATTCAAAGTAATGACAAATTATTTGACAAAAATCTGAATTCTAAAAAAGTGCATCCACTAAGAATTTCTTCAAATAGATGTTTTTGCCAAATTTATGAAAAATTACGATAAAAATTAAAGTGAATGTAAATGCACAGTTCTTAAAAGCTTGGGGGGAAAAAGGGGAAAAAAATCAAAATCGAACGATAAACAAAAAAGATATGCGCATCAGAAGTTTGTTGGGAACAGCAATTATGAGGACTATGACGTCATAAATCCAAATTACCATATATGAAATATTGATTGTTGTTGCCGTATTTCTATTTAGGTATTTATTATAATGTGTGTGATGTTGGCTCGGGGTTCGGGGTTCGGGGTTCGACATTCAAACCCAGTTTGGTATTCAACATTCGAAGTCAGTTCGGGGTTCGAAATTCGAAATCGGTTCGGTATTCAACATGCAAAGTCAGTCCGGGGTTTCACATTCAACCCAGTTCGGTATTCAACCCAGTTCGGGGTTCGCCATTTGAACCCAGTTCGGTATTCGACATTCGAACCCATCGAACCCAGTTTGGTTTTCAACATTCAGAGTCAGTTCGGGGTTCGACATTCGAACCCAGTTCGGTATTCAACATTCATAGTCAGTATGGGGTTCGACATTCGAACCCAGTTTTGAATGTCGAACTGGTTTTGAATGTCGAACCCCGAACTAGATTCGAATGTTGAATACCGAACAGGGTTCGAATGTCGAACCCCGAACTGACTTTGAATGTTGAATACCGAACTGGGTTCGAATGTCGAACCCCGAACTGACTTTGAATGTTGAATACCGAACTGGATTCGAATGTCGAACCTCGTTCCGAACTGGGTTCGAATGTCTAACCCCGAACTGACTTTGAATGTTGAATATCGAACTGGGTTCGAATGTCAAACCCCGAACTGGGTTCGAATGTTGAATACCGAACGGGTTCGAACGTCGAACCCCAAACTGACTTTGAATGTTGAATACCGTACTGGATTCGAATGTCGAACCCCGAACTGGGTTCGAATGTTGAATACCGAACTGGGTTCGAATGCCGAACCCCGAACTGGGTTCAAATGTTGAATACCGAACTGGGTTTGAATGTCGAACCCGAACAGACTTTGAATGTTGAATACCGATCTGGGTTCGAATGTCGAACCCCGAACTGGGTTTGAATGTTGAATACCGAACTAGATTTTAATGTCGAACCCTGAACTGACTTGAATGTTGAATACAGAACTAGGTTCGAATGTCGAACCCCGAACTGACTTTGAATGTTGAATACCGAACTGGATTCAAATGTCGAACCCCGAACTGGGTTCGAATGTTGAATACCGAACGGGTTCGAATGTCGAACACCGAATATGGTTCGAATGTTAAATACCGAATTGGGTTCAAATGTTGAACCCCGAACCGTCTTTGAATGTTGAATACCGAACTGGATTCGAATGATGAACCCCGAACTGGGTTCGAATGTTGAATACCGAAATGGATTCGAATGTGGAACCCCGAACTGGATTCGTATGTTGAATACCGAACTGGGTTTGTATGTCGAACCTCGAACTGGATTCGAATGTTTAATACCGAACTGGGTTCGAATGTCGAACCCCGAACTGGGTTCGAATGTTCAATACCGAACTGGGTTTGAATGTCGAATCACGAACCCCGAACCCCGAGCCAACTCCACACGCATTTTATTATATAGCTTCAAGTAATGCAAAATAATATCTGTTTTCGCCTAATTGGAAACACCTAAATCGTTGGTTAAACATTTTGTATTTCAGCATTTTATAACATGCAGATTGGTACAGTA
Organism: Cyrtodaria siliqua; assembly: GCA_037043455.1. NCBI lineage: Eukaryota > Metazoa > Mollusca > Bivalvia > Adapedonta > Hiatellidae > Cyrtodaria > Cyrtodaria siliqua. The sequence continues at coordinate 565,706 of JAWPHD010000022.1, read as the reverse complement.
CTTAGTTAATAGGATTGGAACAATAGACCAACTCCTACAGAGTTTCTCTCCTTGGTAGTTAACCAATGCAATTGAGGTTTGCGGTAAAATCGTTGATGGGACCTATGCCAATATCAGAAACAGTGTGATCTTGATAATCGATAATTTAATTAATATATTTATAATTTGGACAATGACAGAACATTGTATTTATTCAAATATTAAACATAATCCATATACTTTGATGACGAATTTCCATTGATGGTGACACTGCAATTCTTTTTGTTTAATTCTTACAAACTGACGAAGCGGAGTAAACGTTGGCCTCTGAAAGTACATCCTGAACATAATTATACAGAATAATGGATGTCCCGAACTGTCAATTAACCCTTAATCCGCAAAGCACGACTATAATAGCCTTTGCGTCCATTGTAAACCCAGATCAGCCTGCTGATCAGGGTTTACACTGTCCGGCAGCTGATCAGTCATTTCCCCCAAAACACTCCTTTACATAAATGGAACGGTCTTAATTCAAAGAAAGAACAGTCCATTATGTCTTTGTAGCGGGTTAAGGGTTAATTTACTTTAGGCCACGCCCCTGGTTACGTACTCGTCATACGATACTCTGCATGTTTATAATTTATTAGAAAGTCGGAGCTCGTGCTGGATGACGTATTAGAAAACGCAACATGTGTTTAAAATTACTGGTTGCTTTTATGGGAATAGCAAATTTAGGTAGGAAAGTTTTCTGTTTATAATGAGATATTGCATGTTTCTTTTAATTATAATAACCTAATTGTACCGCAATCGATAAGGTATATAGTAATGGGAAATCATGGACACCTCCAAACGGTGACAAGACATTACACTTATGCCTCATATAAAACCTGCATATATAGCATTTTAAGGACATTTCCTACAGTTTTTTTCCCTATGAATAGATTTCCATTAAATAATTAGAGCTTCCCGTTTTAAATATATTTCACCTTTAAAAATAATAGGTCGCGGACTTGGTTTTTGAGATATCTTAAGATTAGTGTATGATTATTCTACATTTATGGCAAATCGACATGATCGTTTATAATTTCAGTACAACCAAATGTATGGAAAAAACTAAGAATTTTCCTGACAAAATAATTTACTTATTTTTAATTCAAGCTCACTATATGAGTAAATATATGATCCTATTCTATGTATATGTGGACAAAAAATGCAAAATATGCGAAAATGGAGTAGATTATTGTTTTAACTGCCTTACAAAATCCGTTCTGAAATAATGCAGACTTTGGGAGGAAAACGAGACATTTCGAAAAGAAAAAGTGAATGAAAATTGATGGGTTTTGGAGCAAAAAAACACACATATTTTGTTTTTAAACTCTTACTGTTTTTAACATCTAGTTATTACTTACCCAGCTTTTATTTAAATGGATTTTCCAGGCGTAAACATTTTCCATGTTTTCCATGGGTAAATATTTTCCATGGGTAAACATTTTCCATGGGTAAACATTTTCCATGGGTAAACATTTTACAAAACATTTTACATGGGTAAACATTTTACATGGGTATATATTTTCCATGGGTAAACATTTTACATGCATTTTACATGGGTAAATATTTTCCATGGGTATACATTTTACATGGGTAAACATTTTCCATACATTTTCCATGGGTAAACATTTTCCATACATTTTCCATGGGTAAACATTTTCCATACATTTTCCATGGGTAATTTTTTTCCATACGGTAAACATTTTCCATACATTTTCCATGGGTAAACATTTTCCATACATTTTACATGGGTAAACATTTTCCATACATTTTCCATGGGTAAACATTTTCCATACATTTTACATGGGTAAACATTTCCCATACATTTTACATGGGTAAACATGGTAAACATTTTACATGGGTAAACATTTTACACAAGCATCAAGGCAGTATTATTACATGTTTTAAAACGCGTATAAACACAAAGCTTTTTTATTGGAGCAAAAGTTGTCAGAGATTTCAAGATAAGCAGAACTTTATTCCAGGAAAACCCTTTGAAACAAATATGCGTGTGACGTTTTTTAATGTTATTGTTGGTTTTTACCAGCGTTGCTATGACCAGTTTTCCTTCTTGATTTTCGATATTGCTTTTATATCACCGGTTATTTTAGCGACCAATTTCCAAATAATACCACTTATTTTCTGTAACCGATTTTTATAAACTGTTAACATCATTGATAACAAATGTCTTTTTAATGCATGTAATGTATAACTAAATTGCACAACTCAAAGTACAGCAATAATGCACCGCATTCAGTAACATCCCATCGAGGTATGAAACCACAAATTTATTTTCCATTGAAAATAATGTAAATTGCAATTTCAAATCAAGTATGGATAATGCAGTTTTAAGCAGTGTGCATTTCATACAAAACTTATCTTAGTTAGAACGTATTAGCGCTAATATTGTTTGTGTTCACTCTTGAAGAATGATTACTTCCCGTCTATTAGTCAGACCGCTTTAATTGTTAGTGGGGTCAGAATTGGTAAAACATAATTAGTATGATATTTTTTAATTTATATTACAAGTGGAGTCAGAATTGGAAAAAAACATAATTAGCATGTTTTTTAAATTTATATTACAAGTGGAATCAGAATTGGTAAAAACAAACATAAGCGTTTGTGTGCAGCTCCAACCGTTTTTTTTAGCACTGACCTCTTCGACAAGGTAATTATAGTTTTACTCCTAAAATATCCTAAATCAAATACCATTTCATTAAAAAGTTAATTAACTGGAAAATAACTACAAAAACTTGAATCTTTTAGTATGTTAGTTGTACTAATATTTTTAACCGTTTTGTATATAATAATCTGATTAGAAAGTATTTTACAGAGTTCCTGCACAGGCCATATAGTATAAAACATTGAATAACTATATATAACAGTTGTGAGCGGTGCCACGATGTTCAGGAAGCAAGCAGGTATGGACGGATACCTACCAGTTACTGGATTCCGGGACAGACTATCAGCCAGGCATGCCATAGACTGTTCCAGGAAGTGCACGAAGGACAGCCAGTGTGTATCGTTTTTCTTCGTAGAGGACACGTCATTATGTCAGACGCATGGCGAGCTGGTAGACGACCAGGTACAACACGACACGGTGTCAACGGCGAAATACGAGTATTACATACAAGGTAAGTCCGGTTTTCTGGTTTAAAAAAAGGGACACACGGCACCATACATTTCACATTACATACGAATGACGTCATTCACCTTCTAAAATGAATTGAATTGAATTGAATGTTGTTCATCAACACAGTATAGGTTATTTAGAGCCAACACAGTATAGGTTACTTAGAGAGGGGAAGGATATATAGGAATCCGGGAATCTGCCCTACTCTTATTATCGAATAGATTCCTATGGTTCTTTAACGTGCTCGGAGGATAGACCGATACACGAGACCGCCCGGTTTACGTCCCCATCCGACGGACGAGACTAAGGTAAAGAGTCTTGCCCAAGAACACACCGACGGAAATCAGTGCACCACGGAGGATTGAACCCGGGGCCTCCGGTAACAAATCCGCCGCGCTACCGACTGCGCCACGCCAGCCCTTGCATTATAAATTAACTAAACGCTACTATAAATACATGTAAATGCAAATCATGTCAACAAATAAAGTTCTACGGTAATGGAATCTAATGAAATTGTCATTGATTGCATATTGTCCGAGTTCTTGGATCTAGGACTGTCATATACCGCGGCCTTCGGCCTTGGATCAATATGACAGTCCTTGGACGAATAAATGGGTCAGTATGAACTCATTTTTAATGAATTACATTAAATTATCTAAAAATAGATACGAAAGTCGAACAGAAGATTTAGCACCATTCAGCAACGTACGCAGAACCACAGATATAAAAGGGTTGACAAAAGGGGTACCACCTTGGAACGGTCAGGCGGCTAGGTGGTAGGCGGTGCGGGGATTGCGGGGTAGGGGGTGGTTTAGCCAACAGTTTCTATGGAAAGATGTTCATGAATTTAACTAAAATCTTTCAAGCGTTGTACTTTGTCAATGTATAATATTGTCGAATATAAATTTGTTATATATTAAAATCATTAAAGATTCATATACTTTGACCTTTTTCTCCTTATTTCGAGTACCAAGACAGAAAGGTACGACCGTCGCGTATTTAAACAGAAGGTATTGCAATGAATAGTTTCGTACAATTTCAGATTGCGGTTATGTTTCAAACATTCCGACGGGTGGCAGAGTAGACGTCTCTGGTGGTACCCAATATCTAGATGTGGCTACGTTTACATGTAACACTGGCTACGAACTAAAAGGGGTGGAAACAACAGTTTGTCAGCTGGACGGTAGCTGGTCAGCTCCAAGACCCAACTGTACCATTACAGGTCGTAACACATTTAAATACTGAAATCTCATAATATTTCTCATGACCTATTTTATTGAATAGCTAGATAACGATATTTATATACCGGGTGAAACAGACACCACTTAAATCTCGGCCACCGTATATAGCCTAAAACGTGCTGAAAATGACGTATAACACCGTTCCACCAACCATCAACCACTCATCAACACTTTACCAGGGCACAGAGTCCGAGACTATACAGGGGATGTTGCAAACGTTCATGAAACTCCGTTATGGAAGTTAAACGGAAAGTGTGATGCACTAAATTTCTTCAGGTGTTACATTTATAATTGTTTAAAGTCACTATACCTCCATCAACAGGCATATTTTACAACATAATTTTATGTACGAATATATAACATATATTTTGAGAGTCCATACGCTATAGACAGTGCACCACGGAGGATTGAACCCGGGGCCTCCGGTAACAAATCCGCCGCGCTACCGACTGCGCCACGCCAGCCCTTGCATTATAAATTAACTAAACGCTACTATAAATACATGTAAATGCAAATCATGTCAACAAATAAAGTTCTACGGTAATGGAATCTAATGAAATTGTCATTGATTGCATATTGTCCGAGTTCTTGGATCTAGGACTGTCATATACCGCGGCCTTCGGCCTTGGATCAATATGACAGTCCTTGGACGAATAAATGGGTCAGTATGAACTCATTTTTAATGAATTACATTAAATTATCTAAAAATAGATACGAAAGTCGAACAGAAGATTTAGCACCATTCAGCAACGTACGCAGAACCACAGATATAAAAGGGTTGACAAAAGGGGTACCACCTTGGAACGGTCAGGCGGCTAGGTGGTAGGCGGTGCGGGGATTGCGGGGGAGGGGGTGGTTTAGCCAACAGTTTCTATGGAAAGATGTTCATGAATTTAACTAAAATCTTTCAAGCGTTGTACTTTGTCAATGTATAATATTGTCGAATATAAATTTGTTATATATTAAAATCATTAAAGATTCATATACTTTGACCTTTTTCTCCTTATTTCGAGTACCAAGACAGAAAGGTACGACCGTCGCGTATTTAAACAGAAGGTATTGCAATGAATAGTTTCGTACAATTTCAGATTGCGGTTATGTTTCAAACATTCCGACGGGTGGCAGAGTAGACGTCTCTGGTGGTACCCAATATCTAGATGTGGCTACGTTTACATGTAACACTGGCTACGAACTAAAAGGGGTGGAAACAACAGTTTGTCAGCTGGACGGTAGCTGGTCAGCTCCAAGACCCAACTGTACCATTACAGGTCGTAACACATTTAAATACTGAAATCTCATAATATTTCTCATGACCTATTTTATTGAATAGCTAGATAACGATATTTATATACCGGGTGAAACAGACACCACTTAAATCTCGGCCACCGTATATAGCCTAAAACGTGCTGAAAATGACGTATAACACCGTTCCACCAACCATCAACCACTCATCAACACTTTACCAGGGCACAGAGTCCGAGACTATACAGGGGATGTTGCAAACGTTCATGAAACTCCGTTATGGAAGTTAAACGGAAAGTGTGATGCACTAAATTTCTTCAGGTGTTACATTTATAATTGTTTAAAGTCACTATACCTCCATCAACAGGCATATTTTACAACATAATTTTATGTACGAATATATAACATATATTTTGAGAGTCCATACGCTATAGACACAATATAAACAGCTTTAACCAGCCCTTACAAACCACAAAACTGGCGCGTCGAATTAAGAGTTACCAACTCGTAATACATTTTACGCATATTCAATCACGGTTATTTTATAAACCTGTGAATAAATGTATACTTTTAATCGTCAAATATACGTACATGCTTATATGACCTGGACACCTAGATATAGTTTTAATACATGTTTTGTAGTGTACTCCTATCGTTTTTTGGCGGGTTAGTTTCTTTAAGGATGATGTACCTCTTTAATATATGTAATCGTGCTAAAGTTGCATATATAATGGATAAATAAATATATAGAGAATATTTGTTGCTTTGGAGTGAATATAGGATTTATTTTCATCGAGAAGTGAGAAAACTTGTATTTTCACAAGTACTTTTAATCCTTTATTCACGACAAAGCAACAACTATTCTATTTCATGTATTATATACTCACAACCTTGAAACTTATGCAGAAAAAATCATAATGCGCCAAAACAATGACGTCAACAACAAATCAAAAAAGAAACAAGACAAACATGTGTAATTCAGCTATTCTGTGTTTTAGCATATTAATTTTGTTAAAGTGGCTATCCCGCCAACAACAGCCAAATTTTACAACATGTGTTCACCGTTAACTTTCTAACCCTACTGACGATGAGGTATATATTTTGAGAATCCAAACTCTATAGACACAATATAAACGGCTTTAACCAGCCAGGTCAAACCCCAAAACTGGAGCGTCGAATAAGAGTTACCAACTCATTATTCATTTTACACATATTTAATTTCGGGTATTTTATGTATCCTGAATTAAAAAAAATACTTTTAATCGGCACATGTACATTAGTTTATGACCTGAACACCTGAATAGGGTTTGGATGAATAATTGTGAGGTGTAATTTTGCCGGGTTTTTTTTGCGGGTTTAGTGCCTTTAAAAGGAACAACTGATAAACTCGTCTTCTTGTTTATCATTATTGTTCAGTATTTCGTCCAACGCGATGTTAAAACGTGATTCGGATTTTTTCAGCAACTGACTGCTATGACATCTTACACTCTGGCGTTGGAAGCAGCAGCGGGGTTTACACAGTGTATCTACTGACTATTGACACTGTCCTGCAAGTTTTCTGCGACATGGACACGGATAGTGGCGGTTGGACTGTAAGCTATTATTCAAAACATGACAAATCAACATTTATATTTCAAGAAATCTTTGTTTCTGTAATTTTTCAGTAAACCATTACTAACCATTTAAACCTTTGCTATTAGTTCCGGATCTGTAGAAAAACACAGGTTATGATAACATAGTTGATACACATTAGCCAGTTTATTGTGGCTATCTACAGTGCAATGTTGATACACATTGTCCATATATCGCGCAATGATGATACACATTGGCCAGTTTATTATATCTATCTACCGTGCAATGCTGATATACACTGGCCATCAACCGCGCAATGCTGATACACATTGGCCATCTACCGCGCAATGCTGATACACATTGGTCATCTAGCAAACAATGCTGATACACATAGGCCATCTAGCACACAATGCTGATACACATTGGCCATCTAGCACACAATGCTGATACACATTGGCCATCTAGCACACAATGCTGATACACATTGGTCATCTACCGCACAATACTAATACACATTCGTCATCTAGCACACAATGCTGATACACATTGGTCATCTACCGCACAATGCTGATACAAATTGGCCATCTAGAAAACAATGTTGATACACATTGGTCATCTACCGCACAATGCTGATACACATTGGTCATCTAGCACACAATGCTGATACACATAGGCCATATACCGCACAATGCTGATACACATTGGCCATCTAGCACACAATGCTGATACACATTGGTCATCTACCGCACAATGCTGATACACATTGGCCATCTAGCACACAATGCTGATACACATTGGTCATCTAGCACACAATGCTGATACACATTGGCCATCTAGCACACAATGCTGATACATATTGGTCATCTAGCACACAATGCTGATACACATTGGCCATCTACCGCACAATGCTGATACACATTGGCCATCTAGCACACAATGCTGATACACATTGGTCATCTACCGCACAATGCTGATACACATTGGCCTTCTAGCGCACAATGCTGATACACATTGGCCATCTAGCGCACAATGCTGATACACAATGGCCATCTACCGCACAATGCTGATACACATACACATTGGCCATCTACCGCACAATATTGATACACATTGGCCATCTAGCACACAATGCTGATACACATTGGTCATCTAGCACACGATGCTGATACACATAGGCCATCTAGCACACAATGCTGATACACATTGGTCATCTAGCAAACAATGCTGATACACATTGGTCATCTACCGCTCAATGCTGATACACATTGGTCATCTAGCACACAATGCTGATACACATAGGCCATCTAGCACACAATGCTGATACACATTGGCCATCTAGCACACAATGCTGATACACATTGGCCATCTAGCACACAATGCTGATACACATTGGTCATCTACCGCACAATACTAATACACATTCGTCATCTAGCACACAATGCTGATACACATTGGTCATCTACCGCACAATGCTGATACAAATTGGCCATCTAGAAAACAATGTTGATACACATTGGTCATCTACCGCACAATGCTGATACACATTGGTCATCTAGCACACAATGCTGATACACATAGGCCATCTACCGCACAATGCTGATACACATTGGTCAACTAGCAAACAATGCTGATACACATTGGCCATCTAGCAAACAATGCTGATACACATTGGTCATCTAGCACACACTGCTGATACACATTGGTCATCTACCGCACAATGCTGATATACATTGGCCATCTAGCAAAAAATGCTGATACACATTGGTCATCTACCGCACAATGCTGATACACATTGGTCATCTAGCACACAATGCTGATACACATAGGCCATCTACCGCACAATGCTGATACACATTGGCCATCTAGCACACAATGCTGATACACATTGGTCATCTACCGCACAATGCTGATACACATTGGCCATCTAGCACACAATGCTGATACACATTGGTCATCTAGCACACAATGCTGATACACATTGGCCATCTAGCACACAATGCTGATACATATTGGTCATCTAGCACACAATGCTGATACACATTGGCCATCTACCGCACAATGCTGATACACATTGGCCATCTAGCGCACAATGCTGATACACATTGGTCATCTACCGCACAATGCTGATACACATTGGCCATCTAGCGCACAATGCTGATACACATTGGCCATCTAGCGCACAATGCTGATACACAATGGCCATCTACCGCACAATGCTGATACACATACACATTGGCCATCTACCGCACAATATTGATACACATTGGCCATCTAGCACACAATGCTGATACACATTGGTCATCTAGCACACGATGCTGATACACATAGGCCATCTAGCACACAATGCTGATACACATTGGTCATCTACCGCACAATGCTGATACACATTGGTCATCTAGCACACAATGCTGATACACATTGGCCATCTAGCACACAATGCTGATACACATTGGTCATCTACCGCACAATGCTAATACACATTGGTCATCTAGCACACAATGCTGATACACATAGGCCATCTACCGCACAATGCTGATACACATTGGTCATCTATCACACACTGCTGATACACATTGGCCATCTACCGCACAATGCTGATACACATTGGCCATCTAGCAAAAAATGCTGATACACATTGGTCATCTACCGCACAATGCTGATACACATTGGTCATCTAGCACACAATGCTGATACACATAGGCCATCTACCGCACAATGCTGATACACATTGGCCATCTAGCACACAATGCTGATACACATTGGTCATCTACCGCACAATGCTGATACACATTGGTCATCTAGCACACAATGCTGATACACATAGGCCATCTACCGCACAATGCTGATACACATTGGCCATCTAGCACACAATGCTGATACACATTGGTCATCTACCGCACAATGCTGATACACATTGGCCATCTAGCACACAATGCTGATACACATTGGTCATCTAGCACACAATGCTGATACACATTGGCCATCTAGCACACAATGCTGATACATATTGGTCATCTAGCACACAATGCTGATACACATTGGCCATCTACCGCACAATGCTGATACACATTGGCCATCTAGCGCACAATGCTGATACACATTGGTCATCTACCGCACAATGCTGATACACATTGGCCATCTAGCGCACAATGCTGATACACATTGGCCATCTAGCGCACAATGCTGATACACAATGGCCATCTACCGCACAATGCTGATACACATACACATTGGCCATCTACCGCACAATATTGATACACATTGGCCATCTAGCACACAATGCTGATACACATTGGTCATCTAGCACACGATGCTGATACACATAGGCCATCTAGCACACAATGCTGATACACATTGGTCATCTACCGCACAATGCTGATACACATTGGTCATCTAGCACACAATGCTGATACACATTGGCCATCTAGCACACAATGCTGATACACATTGGTCATCTACCGCACAATGCTAATACACATTGGTCATCTAGCACACAATGCTGATACACATAGGCCATCTACCGCACAATGCTGATACACATTGGTCATCTATCACACACTGCTGATACACATTGGCCATCTACCGCACAATGCTGATACACATTGGCCATCTAGCAAAAAATGCTGATACACATTGGTCATCTACCGCACAATGCTGATACACATTGGTCATCTAGCACACAATGCTGATACACATAGGCCATCTACCGCACAATGCTGATACACATTGGCCATCTAGCACACAATGCTGATACACATTGGTCATCTACCGCACAATGCTGATACACATTGGTCATCTAGCACACAATGCTGATACACATAGGCCATCTACCGCACAATGCTGATACACATTGGCCATCTAGCACACAATGCTGATACACATTGGTCATCTACCGCACAATGCTGATACACATTGGCCATCTAGCACACAATGCTGATACACATTGGTCATCTAGCACACAATGCTGATACACATAGGCCATCTACCGCACAATGCTGATACACATTGGCCATCTAGCACACAATGCTGATACACATTGGTCATCTACCGCACAATGCTGATACACATTGGCCATCTAGCACACAATGCTGATACACATTGGTCATCTAGCACACAATGCTGATACACATTGGCCATCTAGCACACAATGCTGATACATATTGGTCATCTAGCACACAATGCTGATACACATTGGCCATCTACCGCACAATGCTGATACACATTGGCCATCTAGCACACAATGCTGATACACATTGGTCATCTACCGCACAATGCTGATACACATTGGCCATCTACCGCACAATGCTGATACACATACACATTGGCCATCTACCGCACAATATTCCCGCACAATATTGATACACATTGGCCATCTAGCACACAATGCTGATACACATTGGTCATCTAGCACACAATGCTGATACACATAGGCCATCTAGCACACAATGCTGATACACATTGGTCATCTACCGCACAATGCTGATACACATTGGTCATCTAGCACACAATGCTGATACACATTGGCCATCTAGCACACAATGCTGATACACATTAGTCATCTACCGCACAATGCTTATACACATTGGTCATCTAGCACACATGGCTGATACACATTGGTCATCTAGCACACAATGCTGATACACATAGGCCATCTACCGCACAATGCTGATACACATTGGCCATCTAGCAAACAATGCTGATACACATTGGTCATCTAGCACACACTGCTGATACACATTGGCCATCTACCGCACAATGCTGATACACATTGGCCATCTAGCAAAAAATGCTGATACACATTGGTCATCTACTGCACAATGCTGATACACATTGGCCATCTAGCACACAATGCTGATAGACATTGGTAATCTAGCACACAATGCTGATACACATCGGCCATCTAGCAAACAATGCTGATACACATCGGCCATCTACCGCACAATGCTGATACACATTGGTCAACTAGCACACACTGCTAATACACATTGGCCATCTACCGCGCAATGCTGATACACATTGGTAAACTGTCGTGCAATGATTATATACATTGATCATCTACCGCACAGTGCTGATACACATTGGCCATCTACCGCACAATGCTGATACACATTGGTCACCTAGCAAACAATGCTGATACACATTGGCCATCTACCGCACAATGCTGATACACATTGGTCATCTACCGCACAATGCTGATACACATTGGCCATCTACCGCACAATGCTGATACACATTGGTCACAAAGCACACACTGTTGATACACATTGGTCATCTACCGCACAATGCTGATACACATTCAATTTGGTCATCTGTCGTGCAATGATTATCCACATTGGTCAGATACCGCATATGTCATCTAGCACACACTGCTAATACACATTGGCCATCTACTGCGCAATGCTGATACACATTGGTAAACTGTCGTGCAATGATTATATACATTGGTCATCTACCGCACAATGCTGATACACATTGGTTATCTACCGCACAATGCTGATACACATTGGTCACATAGCACACACTGTTGATACACATTGGCCATCTACAGCACAATGCTGATACACATTGGTCATCTACCGCGCAATGCTGATACACATTGGTCATCTGTCGTGCAATGATTATCCACATTGGTCAGATATCGCATATGTGATCTAGCACACAATGCTGATACACATTGGCCATCTAGCACACAATGCTGATACATATTGGCCATCTAGCACACAATGCTGATACACATTCGCCATCTACCGCACAATGCTGATACACATTGGTAATCTGTCGTGCAATGATTATACACATTGGTCAGCCACCGCACAATGCTGATACACATTGGTAATATGCCGTGCAATGCTGATACACATTGGTCATCTAGCACACAATGCTGATAAACATTGGCCATCTACCGCGCAATGCTGATACACTTTGGTCAACTACCGCGCAATGCAGATACACATTGGTCATCTATCGCGCAATGCTGATACACATTGGCCATCTAGCACACAATGCTGATACATATTGGTCATCTAGCACACAATGCTGATACATATTGGTAATCTGTCGTGCAATGATTATACACATTGGTCAGCCACCGCACAATGCTGATACACATTGGTAATATGCCGTGCAATGCTGATACACATTGGTCATCTAGCACACAATGCTGATAAACATTGGCCATCTAGCACACAATGCTGATACATATTGGCCATCTAGCACACAATGCTGATACACATTGGCCATCTACCGCACAATGCTGATACACATTGGTAATCTGTCGTGCAATGATTATACACATTGGTCAGCCACCGCACAATGCTGATACACATTGGTAATATGCCGTGCAATGCTGATACACATTGGTCATCTAGCACACAATGCTGATAAACATTGGCCATCTACCGCGCAATGCTGATACACTTTGGTCAAATACCGCGCAATGCAGATACACATTGGTCATCTATCGCGCAATGCTGATACACATTGGCCATCTAGCACACAATACTGATACATATTGGTCATCTAGCACACAATGCTGATACATATTGGCCATCTAGCACACAATGCTGATACATATTGGTCATCTAGCACACAATGCTGATAAACATTGGCCATCTACCGCACAATGCTGATACACTTTGATCAACTACCGCGCAATGCTGATACCCATTGGTCATCTACCGCGCAATGCTGATACACATTGGCCATCTAGCACACAATGCTGATACACATTGGTCATCTAGCACACAATTCTGATACACATTGGCCATCTAGCACACAATGCTGCTACACATTGGTCATCCAGCACACAATGCTGATACACATTGGCCATCTAGCACACAATGTTGATACACATTGGTCATCTACCGCACAATGCTGATACACATTGGCCATCTAGCACACAATGTTGATACACATTGGTCATCTACCGCACAATGCTGATACACATTGGTCATCTAGCACACAATGCTGATACACATTGGTCATCTAGCACACAATGCTGATACACATAGGCCATCTACCGCACAATGCTGATACACATTGGTCATCTATCACACACTGCTGATACACATTGGCCATCTACCGCACAATGCTGATACACATTGGCCATCTAGCAAAAAATGCTGATACACATTGGTCATCTACCGCACAATGCTGATACACATTGGTCATCTAGCACACAATGCTGATACACATAGGCCATCTACCGCACAATGCTGATACACATTGGCCATCTAGCACACAATGCTGATACACATTGGTCATCTACCGCACAATGCTGATACACATTGGTCATCTAGCACACAATGCTGATACACATAGGCCATCTACCGCACAATGCTGATACACATTGGCCATCTAGCACACAATGCTGATACACATTGGTCATCTACCGCACAATGCTGATACACATTGGCCATCTAGCACACAATGCTGATACACATTGGTCATCTAGCACACAATGCTGATACACATTGGCCATCTAGCACACAATGCTGATACATATTGGTCATCTAGCACACAATGCTGATACACATTGGCCATCTACCGCACAATGCTGATACACATTGGCCATCTAGCGCACAATGCTGATACACATTGGTCATCTACCGCACAATGCTGATACACATTGGCCATCTAGCGCACAATGCTGATACACATTGGCCATCTAGCGCACAATGCTGATACACAATGGCCATCTACCGCACAATGCTGATACACATACACATTGGCCATCTACCGCACAATATTGATACACATTGGCCATCTAGCACACAATGCTGATACACATTGGTCATCTAGCACACGATGCTGATACACATAGGCCATCTAGCACACAATGCTGATACACATTGGTCATCTACCGCACAATGCTGATACACATTGGTCATCTAGCACACAATGCTGATACACATTGGCCATCTAGCACACAATGCTGATACACATTGGTCATCTACCGCACAATGCTAATACACATTGGTCATCTAGCACACAATGCTGATACACATAGGCCATCTACCGCACAATGCTGATACACATTGGTCATCTATCACACACTGCTGATACACATTGGCCATCTACCGCACAATGCTGATACACATTGGCCATCTAGCAAAAAATGCTGATACACATTGGTCATCTACCGCACAATGCTGATACACATTGGTCATCTAGCACACAATGCTGATACACATAGGCCATCTACCGCACAATGCTGATACACATTGGCCATCTAGCACACAATGCTGATACACATTGGTCATCTACCGCACAATGCTGATACACATTGGTCATCTAGCACACAATGCTGATACACATAGGCCATCTACCGCACAATGCTGATACACATTGGCCATCTAGCACACAATGCTGATACACATTGGTCATCTACCGCACAATGCTGATACACATTGGCCATCTAGCACACAATGCTGATACACATTGGTCATCTAGCACACAATGCTGATACACATAGGCCATCTACCGCACAATGCTGATACACATTGGCCATCTAGCACACAATGCTGATACACATTGGTCATCTACCGCACAATGCTGATACACATTGGCCATCTAGCACACAATGCTGATACACATTGGTCATCTAGCACACAATGCTGATACACATTGGCCATCTAGCACACAATGCTGATACATATTGGTCATCTAGCACACAATGCTGATACACATTGGCCATCTACCGCACAATGCTGATACACATTGGCCATCTAGCACACAATGCTGATACACATTGGTCATCTACCGCACAATGCTGATACACATTGGCCATCTACCGCACAATGCTGATACACATACACATTGGCCATCTACCGCACAATATTCCCGCACAATATTGATACACATTGGCCATCTAGCACACAATGCTGATACACATTGGTCATCTAGCACACAATGCTGATACACATAGGCCATCTAGCACACAATGCTGATACACATTGGTCATCTACCGCACAATGCTGATACACATTGGTCATCTAGCACACAATGCTGATACACATTGGCCATCTAGCACACAATGCTGATACACATTAGTCATCTACCGCACAATGCTTATACACATTGGTCATCTAGCACACATGGCTGATACACATTGGTCATCTAGCACACAATGCTGATACACATAGGCCATCTACCGCACAATGCTGATACACATTGGCCATCTAGCAAACAATGCTGATACACATTGGTCATCTAGCACACACTGCTGATACACATTGGCCATCTACCGCACAATGCTGATACACATTGGCCATCTAGCAAAAAATGCTGATACACATTGGTCATCTACTGCACAATGCTGATACACATTGGCCATCTAGCACACAATGCTGATAGACATTGGTAATCTAGCACACAATGCTGATACACATCGGCCATCTAGCAAACAATGCTGATACACATCGGCCATCTACCGCACAATGCTGATACACATTGGTCAACTAGCACACACTGCTAATACACATTGGCCATCTACCGCGCAATGCTGATACACATTGGTAAACTGTCGTGCAATGATTATATACATTGATCATCTACCGCACAGTGCTGATACACATTGGCCATCTACCGCACAATGCTGATACACATTGGTCACCTAGCAAACAATGCTGATACACATTGGCCATCTACCGCACAATGCTGATACACATTGGTCATCTACCGCACAATGCTGATACACATTGGCCATCTACCGCACAATGCTGATACACATTGGTCACAAAGCACACACTGTTGATACACATTGGTCATCTACCGCACAATGCTGATACACATTCAATTTGGTCATCTGTCGTGCAATGATTATCCACATTGGTCAGATACCGCATATGTCATCTAGCACACACTGCTAATACACATTGGCCATCTACTGCGCAATGCTGATACACATTGGTAAACTGTCGTGCAATGATTATATACATTGGTCATCTACCGCACAATGCTGATACACATTGGTTATCTACCGCACAATGCTGATACACATTGGTCACATAGCACACACTGTTGATACACATTGGCCATCTACAGCACAATGCTGATACACATTGGTCATCTACCGCGCAATGCTGATACACATTGGTCATCTGTCGTGCAATGATTATCCACATTGGTCAGATATCGCATATGTGATCTAGCACACAATGCTGATACACATTGGCCATCTAGCACACAATGCTGATACATATTGGCCATCTAGCACACAATGCTGATACACATTCGCCATCTACCGCACAATGCTGATACACATTGGTAATCTGTCGTGCAATGATTATACACATTGGTCAGCCACCGCACAATGCTGATACACATTGGTAATATGCCGTGCAATGCTGATACACATTGGTCATCTAGCACACAATGCTGATAAACATTGGCCATCTACCGCGCAATGCTGATACACTTTGGTCAACTACCGCGCAATGCAGATACACATTGGTCATCTATCGCGCAATGCTGATACACATTGGCCATCTAGCACACAATGCTGATACATATTGGTCATCTAGCACACAATGCTGATACATATTGGTAATCTGTCGTGCAATGATTATACACATTGGTCAGCCACCGCACAATGCTGATACACATTGGTAATATGCCGTGCAATGCTGATACACATTGGTCATCTAGCACACAATGCTGATAAACATTGGCCATCTAGCACACAATGCTGATACATATTGGCCATCTAGCACACAATGCTGATACACATTGGCCATCTACCGCACAATGCTGATACACATTGGTAATCTGTCGTGCAATGATTATACACATTGGTCAGCCACCGCACAATGCTGATACACATTGGTAATATGCCGTGCAATGCTGATACACATTGGTCATCTAGCACACAATGCTGATAAACATTGGCCATCTACCGCGCAATGCTGATACACTTTGGTCAAATACCGCGCAATGCAGATACACATTGGTCATCTATCGCGCAATGCTGATACACATTGGCCATCTAGCACACAATACTGATACATATTGGTCATCTAGCACACAATGCTGATACATATTGGCCATCTAGCACACAATGCTGATACATATTGGTCATCTAGCACACAATGCTGATAAACATTGGCCATCTACCGCACAATGCTGATACACTTTGATCAACTACCGCGCAATGCTGATACCCATTGGTCATCTACCGCGCAATGCTGATACACATTGGCCATCTAGCACACAATGCTGATACACATTGGTCATCTAGCACACAATTCTGATACACATTGGCCATCTAGCACACAATGCTGCTACACATTGGTCATCCAGCACACAATGCTGATACACATTGGCCATCTAGCACACAATGTTGATACACATTGGTCATCTACCGCACAATGCTGATACACATTGGCCATCTAGCACACAATGTTGATACACATTGGTCATCTACCGCACAATGCTGATACACATTGGTCATCTAGCACACAATGCTGATACACATTGGCCATCTAGCACACAATGTTGATACACATTGACCAGCCACCGCACAATGCTGATAAACATTGGTAATCTGTCGTGCAATGATTATACACATTGGTCATCTAGCACACAATGCTGATAAACATTGGCCATCTACCGCGCAATGCTGATGCACTTTGGTCATCTAGCACACACTTCTGATTCACATTGGCCATATACCGCGCAATGCTGATACACATTGGTCAACTAGCACACACTGCTAATAAACATTGGCCATCTACCGCGCAATGCTGATACACATTGGTAAACTGTCGTGCAATGATTATATACATTGGTCATCTACCGCACAATGCTGATACACATTGGTCACAAAGCACACACTGTTGATACACATTGGTCATCTACCGCACAATGCTGATACACATTGGTCATCTGTCGTGCAATGATTATCCACATTGGTCAGATACCGCATATGTCATCTAGCACACAATGCTGATACATATTGGTCATCTAGCACGCAATGCTAATACACATTGGTCATCTACCGCACAATGCTGATACACATCGGCCATCTACCGCACAATGCTGATACACATTGGTCACCTAGCACACACTGTTGATACACATCGGCCATCTACCGCACAATGCTGATACTGATTGGTAAACTGTCGTGCAATGATTATATACATTGGTCATCTACCGCACAATGCTGATACACATTGGCCATCTACCGCACAATGCTGATACACATTGGTCACCTAGCACACACTGTTGATACACATTGGCCATCTACCGCACAATGCTGATACACATTGGTCATCTGTCGTGCAATGATTATCCACATTGGTCAGATATCGCATATGTCATCTAGCACACAATGCTGATACACATTGGTCATCTAGCACGCACTGCTGATACACATTGGCCATTTAGCACACAATGCTGATACACATTGGCCATCTACCGCGCAATGCTGATACACATTGGTAATCTGTCGTGCAATGATTATACACATTGGTCAGCCACCGCACAATGCTGATACACATTGGTCATCTAGCACACAATGCTGATAAATATTGGCCATCTACCGTGCAATGCTGATACACTTTGGTCAACTACCGCGCAATGCTGATACTAATTGGTCATCTAGCACACAATGCTGATACACATTGGCCATCTAGCACGCAATGCTGATACACATTGGTCATCTACCGCGCAATGCTGATACACATTGGCCATCTACCGCGCAATGCTGATACACATTGGCCATCTAGCACACAATGCTGATACACATAGGCCATCTACCTCACAATGCTGATACACATTGGTCAACAAGCACACAATGTTGATACACATTGGCCATCTAGCAAACAATGCTGATACACATTGGTCATCTAGCACACACTGCTGATACACATTGGCCATCTACCGCACAATGCTGATACACATTGGTCATCTACCGCGCAATGCTGATACACATTGGTCATCTGTCGTGCAATGATTATCCACATTGGTCAGATATCGCATATGTCATCTAGCACACAATGCTGATACACATTGGCCATCTAGCACACAATGCTGATACATATTGGCCATCTAGCACACAATGCTGATACACATTCGCCATCTACCGCACAATGCTGATACACATTGGTAATCTGTCGTGCAATGATTATACACATTGGTCAGACACCGCACAATGCTGATACAAATTGGTAATATGCCGTGCAATGCTGATACACATTGGTCATCTAGCAAACAATGCTGATAAACATTGGCCATCTACCGCGCAATGCTGATACACTTTGGTCAACTACCGAGCAATGCAGATAAACATTGGTCATCTATCGCGCAATGCTGATACACATTGGCCATCTAGCACACAATGCTGATACATATTGGTCATCTAGCACACAATGCTGATACATATTGGTAATCTGTCGTGCAATGATTATACACATTGGTCAGCCACCGCACAATGCTGATACACATTGGTAATATGCCGTGCAATGCTGATACACATTGGTCATCTAGCACACAATGCTGATAAACATTGGCCATCTAGCACACAATGCTGATACATATTGGCCATCTAGCACACAATGCTGATACACATTGGCCATCTACCGCACAATGCTGATACACATTGGTAATCTGTCGTGCAATGATTATACACATTGGTCAGCCACCGCACAATGCTGATACACATTGGTAATATGCCGTGCAATGCTGATACACATTGGTCATCTAGCACACAATGCTGATAAACATTGGCCATCTACCGCGCAATGCTGATACACTTTGGTCAAATACCGCGCAATGCAGATACACATTGGTCATCTATCGCGCAATGCTGATACACATTGGCCATCTAGCACACAATACTGATACATATTGGTCATCTAGCACACAATGCTGATACATATTGGCCATCTAGCACACTATGCTGATACATATTGGCCATCTAGCACACAATGCTGATACATATTGGTCATCTAGCACACAATGCTGATAAACATTGGCCATCTACCGCACAATGCTGATACACTTTGATCAACTACCGCGCAATGCTGATACCCATTGGTCATCTACCGCGCAATGCTGATACACATTGGCCATCTAGCACACAATGCTGATACACATTGGTCATCTAGCACACAATTCTGATACACATTGGCCATCTAGCACACAATGCTGCTACACATTGGTCATCTAGCACACAATGCTGATACACATTGGCCATCTAGCACACAATGTTGATACACATTGGTCATCTACCGCACAATGCTGATACACATTGGCCATCTAGCACACAATGTTGATACACATTGGTCATCTACCGCACAATGCTGATACACATTGGTCATCTAGCACACAATGCTGATACACATTGGCCATCTAGCACACAATGTTGATACACATTGACCAGCCACCGCACAATGCTGATAAACATTGGTAATCTGTCGTGCAATGATTATACACATTGGTCATCTAGCACACAATGCTGATAAACATTGGCCATCTACCGCGCAATGCTGATGCACTTTGGTCATCTAGCACACACATCTGATTCACATTGGCCATATACCGAGCAATGCTGATACACATTGGTCAACTAGCACACACTGCTAATACACATTGGCCATCTACCGCGCAATGCTGATACACATTGGTAAACTGTCGTGCAATGATTATAAACATTGGTCATCTACCGCACAATGCTGATACACATTGGTCACAAAGCACACACTGTTTATACACATTGGTCATCTACCGCACAATGCTGATACACATTGGTCATCTGTCGTGCAATGATTATCCACATTGGTCAAATACCGCATATGTCATCTAGCACACAATGCTGATACATATTGGTCATCTAGCACGCAATGCTAATACACATTGGTCATCTACCGCACAATGCTGATACACATCGGCCATCTACCGCACAATGCTGATACACATTGGTCACCTAGCACACACTGTTGATACACATCGGCCATCTACCGCACAATGCTGATACACATTGGTAAACTGTCGTGCAATGATTATATACATTGGTCATCTACCGCACAATGCTGATACACATTGGCCATCTACCGCACAATGCTGATACACATTGGTCACCTAGCACACACTGTTGATACACATTGGCCATCTACCGCACAATGCTGATACACATTGGTCATCTGTCGTGCAATGATTATCCACATTGGTCAGATATCGCATATGTCATCTAGCACACAATGCTGATACACATTGGTCATCTAGCACGCACTGCTGATACACATTGGCCATCTAGCACACAATGCTGATACACATTGGCCATCTACCGCGCAATGCTGATACACATTGGTAATCTGTCGTGCAATGATTATACACATTGGTCAGCCACCGCAAAATGCTGATACACATTGGTCATCTAGCACACAATGCTGATAAACATTGGCCATCTACCGTGCAATGCTGATACACTTTGGTCAACTACCGCGCAATGCTGATACACATTGGTCATCTAGCACACAATGCTGATACACATTGGCCATCTAGCACGCAATGCTGATACACATTGGTCATCTACCGCGCAATGCTGATACACATTGGCCATCTACCGCGCAATGCTGATACACATTGGCCATCTAGCACACAATGCTGATACACATAGGCCATCTACCGCACAATGCTGATACACATTGGTCAACTAGCACACAATGTTGATACACATTGGCCATCTAGCAAACAATGCTGATACACATTGGTCATCTAGCACACACTGCTGATACACATTGGCCATCTACCGCACAATGCTGATACACATTGGCCATCTAGCACACAATGCTGATACACATTGGTCCTCTACCGCACAATGCTGATACACATTGGCCATCTACCGCACAATGCTGATACACATACACATTGGCCATCTACCGCACAATATTCCCGCACAATATCGATACACATTGGCCATCTAGCACACAATGCTGATACACATTGGTCATCTAGCACACAGTTCTGATACACATAGGCCATCTAGCACACAATGCTGATACACATTGGTCATCAACCGCACAATGCTGATACACATTGGTCATCTAGCACACAATGCTGATACACATTGGCCATCTAGCACACAATGCTGATACACATTGGTCATCTACCGCACAATGCTAATACACAGTGGTCATCTAGCACACAATGCTGATACACATTGGTCATCTAGCACACCATGCTGATACACATAGGCCATCTACCGCACAATGCTGATACACATTGGCCATCTAGCAAACAATGCTGATACACATTGGTCATCTAGCACACACTGCTGATACACATTGGCCATCTACCGCACAATGCTGATACACATTGGCCATCTAGCAAACAATGCTGATACACATTGGTCATCTAGCACACACTGCTGATACACATTGGCCATCTACCGCACAATGCTGATACACATTGGCCATCTAGCAAAAAATGCTGATACACATTGGTCATCTACCGCACAATGCTGATACACATTGGTCATCTAGCACACAATGCTGATACACATAGGCCATCTACCGCACAATGCTGATACACATTGGCCATCTAGCACACAATGCTGATACACATTGGCAATCTAGCACACAATGCTGATACATATTGGTCATCTAGCACACAATGCTGATAAACATTGGCCATCTAGCACACAATGTTGATACACATTGGCCATCTAGCACACAATGCTGATACACATTGGCCATCTAGCACACAATGCTGATAGACATTGGTCATCTAGCACACACTGCTGATACACATCGGCCATCTAGCAAACAATGCTGATACACATCGGCCATCTACCGCACAATGCTGATACACATTGGTCAACTAGCACACACTGCTAATACACATTGGCCATCTACCGCGCAATGCTGATACACATTGGTAAACTGTCGTGCAATGATTATATACATTGATCATCTACCGCACAGTGCTGATACACATTGGCCATCTACCGCACAATGCTGATACACATTGGTCACCTAGCAAACAATGCTGATACACAATGGCCATCTACCGCACAATGCTGATACACATTGGTCATCTACCGCACAATGCTGATACACATTGGCCATCTACCGCACAATGCTGATACACATTGGTCACAAAGCACACACTGTTGATACACATTGGTCATCTACCGCACAATGCTGATACACATTCAATTTGGTCATCTGTCGTGCAATGATTATCCACATTGGTCAGATACCGCATATGTCATCTAGCACACACTGCTAATACACATTGGCCATCTACTGCGCAATGCTGATACACATTGGTAAACTGTCGTGCAATGATTATATACATTGGTCATCTACCACACAATGCTGATACACATTGGCTATCTACCGCACAATGCTGATACACATTGGTCACCTAGCACACACTGTTGATACACATTGGCCATCTACCGCACAATGCTGATACACATTGGTCATCTACCGCGCAATGCTGATACACATTGGACATCTGTCGTGCAATGATTATCCACATTGGTCAGATATCGCATATGTCATCTAGCACACAATGCTGATACACATTGGCCATCTAGCACACAATGTTGATACATATTGGCCATCTAGCACACAATGCTGATACACATTCGCCATCTACCGCACAATGCTGATACACATTGGTAATCTGTCGTGCAATGATTATACACATTGGTCAGCCACCGCACAATGCTGATACACATTGGTAATATGCCGTGCAATGCTGATACACATTGGTCATCTAGCACACAATGCTGATAAACATTGGCCATCTACCGCGCAATGCTGATACACTTTGGTCAACTACCGCGCAATGCAGATACACATTGGTCATCTATCGCGCAATGCCGATACACATTGGCCATCTAGCACACAATGCTGATACATATTGGTCATCTAGCACACAATGCTGATACATATTGGTAATCTGTCGTGCAATGATTATACACATTGGTCAGCCACCGCACAATGCTGATACACATTGGTAATATGCCTTGCAATGCTGATATACATTGGTCATCTAGCACACAATGCTGATAAACATTGGCCATCTAGCACACAATGCTGATACATATTGGCCATCTAGCACACAATGCTGATACACATTGGCCATCTAACGCACAATGCTGATACACATTGGTAATCTGTCGTGCAATGATTATACACATTGGTCAGCCACCGCACAATGCTGATACACATTGGTAATATGCCGTGCAATGCTGATACACATTGGTCATCTAGCACACAATGCTGATAAACATTGGCCATCTACCGCGCAATGCTGATACACTTTGGTCAACTACCGCGCAATGCAGATACACATTGGTCATCTATCGCGCAATGCTGATACACATTGGCCATCTAGCACACAATACTGATACATATTGGTCATCTAGCACACAATGCTGATACATATTGGCCATCTAGCACACTATGCTGATACATATTGGCCATCTAGCACACAATGCTGATACATATTGGTCATCTAGCACACAATGCTGATAAACATTGGCCATCTACCGCACAATGCTGATACACTTTGATCAACTACCGCGCAATGCTGATACCCATTGGTCATCTACCGCGCAATGCTGATACACATTGGCCATCTAGCACACAATGCTGATACACATTGGTCATCTAGCACACAATGCTGATACACATTGGCCATCTAGCACACAATGCTGCTACACATTGGTCATCTAGCACACAATGCTGATACACATTGGCCATCTAGCACACAATGTTGATACACATTGGTCATCTACCGCACAATGCTGATACACATTGGCCATCTAGCACACAATGTTGATACACATTGGTCATCTACCGCACAATGCTGATACACATTGGTCATCTAGCACACAATGCTGATACACATTGGCCATCTAGCACACAATGTTGATACACATTGACCAGCCACCGCACAATGCTGATAAACATTGGTAATATGTCGTGCAATGATTATACACATTGGTCATCTAGCACACAATGCTGATAAACATTGGCCATCTACCGCGCAATGCTGATGCACTTTGGTCATCTAGCACACACTTCTGATTCACATTGGCCATATACCGCGCAATGCTGATACACATTGGTCAACTAGCACACACTGCTAATACACATTGGCCATCTACCGCGCAATGCTGATACACATTGGTAAACTGTCGTGCAATGATTATATACAATGGTCATCTACCGCACAATGCTGATACACATTGGTCACAAAGCACACACTGTTGATACACATTGGTCATCTACCGCACAATGCTGATACACATTGGTCATCTGTCGTGCAATGATTATCCACATTGGTCAGATACTGCATATGTCATCTAGCACACAATGCTGATACATATTGGTCATCTAGCACGCAATGCTAATACACATTGGTCATCTACCGCACAATGCTGATACACATCGGCCATCTACCGCATAATGCTGTTACACATTGGTCACCTAGCACACACTGTTGATACACATCGGCCATCTACCGCACAATGCTGATACACATTGGTAAACTGTCGTGCAATGATTATATACATTGGTCATCTACCGCACAATGCTGATACACATTGGCCATCTACCGCACAATGCTGATACACATTGGTCACCTAGCACACACTGTTGATACACATTGGCCATCTACCGCACAATGCTGATACACATTGGTCATCTGTCGTGCAATGATTATCCACATTGGTCAGATATCGCATATGTCATCTAGCACACAATGCTGATACACATTGGTCATCTAGCACGCAATGCTGATACACATTGGCCATCTAGCACACAATGCTGATACACATTGGCCATCTACCGCGCAATGCTGATACACATTGGTAATCTGTCGTGCAATGATTATACACATTGGTCAGCCACCGCACAATGCTGAAACACATTGGTCATCTAGCACACAATGCTGATAAACATTGGCCATCTACCGTGCAATGCTGATACACTTTGGTCAACTACCGCGCAATGCTGATACACATTGGTCATCTTGCACACAATGCTGATACACATTGGCCATCTAGCACGCAATGCTGATACACATTGGTCATCTACCGCGCAATGCTGATACACATTGGCCATCTACCGCGCAATGCTGATACACATTGGCCATCTACCGCGCAATGCTGATACACAATGGTCATCTACCGCGCAATGCTGATACACATTGGTCATCTAGCACGCAATGATGATACACATTGGCCATCTACCGCGCAAAGGGGGTACACATTGGTCAACTAGCACACACTGCTAATACACATTGGCCATCTACCGCGCAATGCTGATACACTTTGGCCATCTACCGCGCAATGCTGATACACATTGGCCATCTACCGCGCAATGCTGATACACATTGGCCATCAACCGCACAATGCTGATACGCATTTGCCATCTACTACGCAATGCTGATACGCATTGGCCATCTACCGCACAATGCTAATACACATTGGTCATCTACCACGCAATGACGATAGACATTGATCAGATACTTGTAGGCATCTACAGCGCAATGATGATCCACTTTGGCCAGTAACTTGTAGCCATCTATTGCGCAATGCTGGTACATGTCGGCCAGTTACTTGTAGCCATCTACCGTGCAATGCTGATACGCATTTGCCATCTACCGCGTAATGCTGATATACATTGGTCAGTTACTTGTAGCCATCGACCGCGCAATAATAATACGCAGTTCCACCTACCGTGCAATGCTGATATGCATTGGTCAGTTACTTGTAGCCATCTACCGCGCAATGATGATACGCATTTGCCATCTACCGCGCAATGCTGATACGCATTGGCCATTTACTTGTAGCCAGCTACCGCGCAATGATGATACTTATTGGCCAGTTACTAGCAAGCATTGTCTTTTCATGGCCAACTTATGTTAATGTTGTCTCTGTTAAGGTCTTCCAATACCGCATAGATGGATCTGTTGATTTTTACCAACCATATACCCAGTTCGAAAATGGGTTTGGTGACTACAGTGGAGAGTTTTGGCTCGGTAAGTAAAAATCATAAGTTTTTTATGTAATTTCAACAAAAAACAACACTGAAACAAAATAACTTTGTATATATCACCACCTTAAGTGTAATGCAATACCATACCATCGAAATCCTGAACACTTCTGTGTTTATGCATATATATGTATTTTTATTTATATTTAACTGCAATACCGCTCTTATAATATATACTGAGTTGCAAAAGGAAAGTGTACACAGCTCAGTTGCGAAGGAAAGTGTGGACTGAGTATTTCTTTAGAATTAATTGTATAAATTCCAAAATGAATATGTCATGTTTGGTACCAAAGTTGTTATCATTCCATTGCCAATATCATGTTGTCATTTGTTTTTCTATAAGTTGAATCAATAAAGGACTGTCGCTTGATAAAGAGGATAGGGGTGTAAAGTAAAATGTTCAAAGTGTACACTTTCTTTTGCAACTGAGTAAACATACATTTGTAAAACAAAATATGTGATTTTTTCTCATACAGAAATTTAATGATGTCAATTAAGTGTAGTTTTAAATGCATCTATCGGTTGCACTTTATGGTCATGAACTATTATGTTCAGACATTAGCATGACAATACGATTGGATAATGGTGATACATGAAATTGTCAAGTATTTTTATTTGTGTTATACCAGGATTAAAGTATATTCACGAGATGACGAAAGAGAAAACAAACGAACTCTACCTAAACTTTGTCGATAAAGATGACCTGACTGCGTTTGAAAAAATAAGCGATTTTAACATCGCCGCCCCAGACACCAACTACACGGTATCTGTAGGTGTGGTTTTGCAACAGAATGACTCAGCAGCCACGGGTAAGTATACCATACACGTTATCTGTAGGTGTGGTTTTGCAACAGAATGACTCCACAATACCCCTTAAGTATTCCATACACGGTATCTGTAGGCGTGGATTTGCAACAACATTATACCACAAGTCCCCGTAAGTATTCCGTACACGGTATCTGTAAGCGTGGATTTATAACAAAAGTATACCACAAGCTCCCGTAAGTGTACCATACACGGCATCTGTAGGCGAGGTTTTGCAACAAAATTATACCATAAACTCCCGTAAGTGTACCATAAACGGTATCGGTAGGCGTGGTTTTGCAACAAAGGTATACCACAAGCCCCCGTAAGTGTACCATAAACGGTATCGGTAGGCGTGGTTTTGCAACAAAATTATACCACAAGCCCCCGTAAGTGTACCATAAACGTTATCTGTAGGCGTGGTTTTGCAACAAAAGTATACCACAAGCCTCCGTAAGTGTACCATAAACGTTATCTGTAGGCGTGGTTTTGTAACAAAATTATACCACAAACCCCCGTAAGTGTACCATCAACGTTATCTGTAGGCGTGGTTTTTCAACAAAATTATACCACAAGCCCCCGTAAGTGTACCATAAACGTTATCTGTAGGCGTGGTTTTGTAACAAAAGTATACCACAAGCCCCCGTAAGTGTACCATTAACGTTATCTGTAGGCGTGGTCTTGTAACAAAATTATACCACAAGCCCCCGTAAGTGTACCATAAACGTTATCTGTAGGCGTGGTTTTGTAACAAAATTGTACCATAAACCCCCGTAAGTGTACCATCAACGTTATCTGCAGGCGTGGTTTTGCAACAAAATTATACCACAAGCCCCCGTAAGTGTACCATACACGGCATCTGTAGGCGTGGTTTTGCAAACGAATGATACTACAAGTAAATATACCATTTTGTAAGCATGATACACTGTCCTACACAAGAACGTGTAATGCATGATTTAGAATGAGTTAAAGATTATGGTAGTCCATCATCCTTATCTTTCAGATGGGGGCGTTAACCGGGTCCCTTTACTTGAGTGAAAATACCGAGAATATAAAATAGCCACATGCATCGATAGTAAGGAGTAAGGTGGTACCGGATGTCCTTAAGACTTTTCTCTCTATATAACCTAAATAATTTATTTTGAGCGCAACAATTCATTGATTTTTAACCATTTCACTGCCGCAGTCGAAAGCATTGATTTTACTACCAGTGTCCAGATGAACATGCATACTATTGTGCAGGCCACCCATGGTTTACCCTGTTCGCCATTCAGTAATAATGTTTTCCATAGCACTTTATATATAACATATATCCGGAAGGTTTGAATTCGAATTTTAGCAGACGACATTTGATATTTGGCGGTGAAAGGGATAAGTAAAACGTTAACTTTTTCGCAGACGTGCAAAGCGTGAACAACTTCAAATGCGATTAAACAGTTTAAGTAATAGATAGAGTCTGCACTCAGCGAGTTTGGTTTATTTAAAAATCTAGATGAGCGTAGCCCATCGAGGTTTTTAAATAACTAACGAACTGAGACAGATTCTATCTTTTTTTTGTAGTATGGTGTGCTCAATGGCCCTCTGTACTCTAAGTTCTATTTCTCGGATGTTAGAGTATGGTAAAGGCCGTCCTTTTGTTTATCCTGAATTTAACGACGATATGCCTTCACCAAAGGCAATTTCACCAACCATACTACAAATTAACCTTAAATGTGTTGATGAGCCGTTAAACAATATACGATTTTATTATATATCACTTACAATTACTGGAATTTCATTGGCTGAGTAGCAGTCACATGTGTGTGAATAATTTGCCTATTCACTACTAATCACTGCTTTTAGGTTCGATCATGGACTTTTAGGTAAATAGTCTCCTTTTAATTGTTATTATTTAATAAAATTCGGTGTCCCTGCTTTAAAAACAGACCAAAAATATAATAAAAACGGCATGCATACCAAAAGAAATAGTATTATTTCAACTGTTAAGAACCGTTTGCACATAAGGATTCAGTTTCATCGAACAACGTTAAATAAACAATTTCAATATTTTTTGAGAATTTTTTATGGAACATAAAATTATGGGTGATGTATTTAAACTTGAAAACAGAAACATTATTTTAAGGAACAGTTAGCATACATATATAGCAATTATACAACTGAAAATATACGTTCTATGTATGAAATAAAAAGGCAATACATCGATAACCCGTTTGAGGCAGATTCTTCGATATGTTTTCTAGACGAAACCTATTGTGTATATAGTATAAGCAGGGTCCCAATGATCAGTACATGAAAAATGCTTATTAATAAATGCAGACAATTCTCAAGTTTTTGCGTCTGTGTGATCAAGATCGATTCAGGACGTTTCGGCACCAAACCATTTCGACACGTAGACTATTCGGCACCTAGACGTTTCGGCATCAAACCATTTCGGCATCTATTTTAATTTTTACCCCAGACGTTTCTGCACCCATTTATATTTGAGTATTATAATGAAGTAAAGAAGTAAAGAAGTAAAGAAATTAAAGACCGCTTGTAATTCATTTAAAATGCAAAGTTGATTGCCTTAACGGCAACTCCGAAGCGGTTTTGAGCCTGAATACAACTAAAACATGAACCTAAATAGGGCCCATAGGATAATCACTTGTAAAATTTAATTAAATATGACTTTTATATTATATTGTAGCATGGTCACTGAAATTCCCTTTGTAATAGCTCAGTTGTAAATCGTTTAATTGAAAATACGTGAATATGCTCCCTTTAACATGTATAATAATGTATACATAAGACCAAATAAAAACTTATATGTTTTCATACAGTCTCTTTTAATTCTTCACTTTACCGTCCTGTCATCTCCATATCGACGACCACAGGTATGTGACTTGAACAAAGCCTCCACAAACTAACCCATTATTAAAAATCGTCTATATATAACGCATGCGTTATACTTTTCTTGTTAATAGTTAAAGTTATTGCTTTTAGAACAAAGATATAACCAAAACGCAATTATTGAAAAAGAACAACAGTATCTGTATATTGATATGACTTGTTTACTATTGTTTTAGCTAAGAGTTTTGTGTATAACAACGGAGCAATGTTCAGCGCCAACGACGCCGACAACGACATATATTACGACGATTGTGCACTTGAACGCCATGCTGGCTGGTGGTTCACCGACTGCACGTGGATAAACCCAAACGGCGAATATGTCACTCCTGGAACCGAATCAATATATGAAGCTGGTTGGGGAGGAATGACTAACTACCCTTGGAGGACTGTTGCTGCATTGAAATCTACGAAGCTTATGTTTAGAAGGGCGTGAAATAATATGTGCGTAGCAACTTGGAAAAAGAAATAGAAACAAATCATAAACTGTTGAAAAATGAAATAACAAATCAGATAAATGTCTATTTTCCTGACAAATATCGCTTGTATTAGCACCCTTTTGGTCCAAAGATGAAAAAAAAATCGGAGGAGAAACTTATGTTTAAAATTATATGAAACAAGTACTATTTAAGTAGAGATGTTGTAGTATACAATCATGTATAAAGCCCCCTACAATACATGCCTAACAGTGTTATTTACAATGCAATTTCCATAGAGATTAAGTGTGAAATTGAGAAAATCCTTGCCTACAATTTAACCGGAAACACGTACTTACCATTATTATTAGACTTCTACACAACCGCTTGTTTGAGCTTATAAAACGGGACATGCGTAGTGATATGGCCTACCCTCAGACTATAAACAATATGTTTTACACCTGGTCAAATTACACAAGGTACGTATGAGGCCCATTTAGGGGGTTGGGTGGTGGGATTGTGTTGGGTAGGGGGTCCCATATGCCATATGTAAAAACATATTGGCAATGATATGTCTATATAGAAAAAAAATAGGTAAATTAAAACTCATACGACATTTGGAAAATAATGGTTTGGCTATATGGCATATAAAAAAATAAAAATGGTTGATATGGCATATGGAGAAAAACATTAACATGTATCACGCGTGTAATGTATCATTGATGTTTATATTGCTTTGTAGTTATTATTTGTCTGTTTTGGTGGGACATGTAAGGATAACATACTTCATTTATTAATATTTGTTCACATCACACTACATCAAGACAGATCTAAATGCGTCCGTCCATTTGTCAGTTCATCCAACCGTCCTTTCGGACTAAAGTTTGGGGTTATATTGTTTAACACATGAACAGTCCATCCACTTACCAGCCTTTACAGAGCACTCACACGCAAATAGAACAAGTCAGATTGATTCCGTAGTTGTTTTGCATAATATTTGTGAACTAGTTTAACATACTATGGTTTGAAAATAAATGATGCCTCATATGGGGCTAGAACCCTGAACTATAGCAGACAATGCCCTAACAAACTGCGCCTCACCACAGATTTGTATTCAATAATATATAACAAATGTTACGATCTGCAACCTTATTGACTCCTACCATTCTTCACGAGAGCGATCTCTAATCATGGTACCTAAATACGTTTTAAATTTCCGGTTAAAACATTTTAACTTAACATTTTATTGGAGTCGGAGTCCGTAGAAATTACTTTGTGATGTATGTTTGTGTTTTACGTTATGTATGACGGTCGATCTTTAGTGATGAAGGCAGATCACCCACTTATTCCTGGGTAGAACCAGTACAGTATACTTCCTGCTATCCTTTAGAATGGACCAGTGATTTATTTACCTCTGATCGTTTAGTTTAATACGTACTTTTTTCTAAAATGACTCATTAAAATCTCAAAACTTAAGATAATATGTGTATACTGACTCGTTGATTGTATCATTACGATGGAACCTGGCTCACAGGAACGCATTTGTAGATAAATCACTGATCGACACTTAAAAGTCGAGCTACCAATGGGATTCGAATCCGTAACGGTGAGAGAAGGTTTCAAACGCAGCGTATTTACCATCTCGATCACGGAGACGTTATGATAAACTTGAACCTTTGATGTATTGTTTTTGCCAAAGTTTTACTTCATTTTCAGAAAACAATGTGTAAATAAATGAAAAAATAAGAGACCAGAAATAATATAAACACATATATTATTTTGTTTTGAAAACGTATATTTTACATTTACAGTATTAGTATTGTAAAGCTCTTCTGTCCTCATGTAAATTCCGCATTGTTAGAGAAACAAAACATTTTATAATTTCAATTTGCTTTATTGCCTTTCTCGTTGTATTAATTGAAGTTTGTTCACCTCATTTAATTTGGAATATAAATAGTAGAACAAACTATATTATGGAGCATTTATTTGCATTAGAAATACCTTATTAATACATGCTTTTATGATAATGCTGTACATTTTTAGCTCTAATGGCCAAGGGCCGGCCAGCAGAGCTTATGGGATGGTGTGTTGTCCGTCTTCCGTCGTCTGTCGTCCGTCGTCCGTTAACTTTTCTTCAAACGACTTCTCCTCAGAAACCGCTTGGCTAATTTTGACCAAACTTCACATGAATGATCCTTAGATGAATGCTTTTTAGATTTGTTAAAATTAGGTCAGCGCTACATCCAAGATGGCTGCCATTACCATATATAGTCGAAACCTTAAAAAATCTTCTTCTCCAGAACCGCTGGACAGATTTCAACAGTTTTTTCTTTTAAAATGATCGCCAACGCCTAGACTATCACGTTTGTTCAAATAAAGTCCCCGGGGTCAAAAATGGCCGTGCCCCGGGGGTCCAAAGCTTGTATATTGAGGTTTTGCATGTTTTTCATATAGACATATAGGAAAAAACTTTAAAAAATCTTCTTCTCTAAAACCACAAGGCACAGAGCTCTCATGTATTACATGTAGCATCAGCTTATAGTCCTCTACTAAGTTTGTTCAAATGGTGACCCTGGGGTCAAATTTGTCTCCGTCCCGGGGGTCACAGTTTTACATAGACTTATATAGGATTTTTTTTTAAAAATCTTCTTCTCTGAAACCACAAGGCACAGAGCTCTCATGTATTACATGTAGCATCAGCTTATAGTCCTCTACTAAGTTTGTTCAAATGGTGACCCTGAGGTCAAATTTATTTCCGCCCCGGGGGACACAGTTTTACATAGACTTATATAGGATTTTTTTAAAAAAAATCTTCTTCTCGAAAACTGCAACAGCCAGAGTTTTGATATTTTGCATTTACTATAAGCTTATGGTCCTTTACCAAGTTTGTTCAAATGGTGACCCTGGGGTCACATTTGGCCCCGCCCCAAGGGTCACATGTTTTACATAGACATGTATAGGGAAAAACTTAAAAAAAATTATTCTCTGAAACTGCAAGAGCCAGAGGTTTAATATTTTGCTGTTGCTATAAGCTTATGGTCCTTTACCAATTTTGTTCAAATGGTGACCCTTGGGTCACATCTGGCCCCGCCTCGGGGGTCACAGTGTTGTCAATGAAAGCTCGGTCAAGTTCGAAAACCAGCCAGATCGGACCAGTAACAGCGGAGTTATGACCCTTGATTTTGTTAAAAATGCTAATATTTGCCTCGTCATACGATAGGGCCTTCATTTTGCCAAACTTTACCAGATTGTCTGACTTTCTTTTTATATATTATTTTTTAATTTTTTTAATTTTTTATTTTTTTATTTTTTATTTTTTTTTTAGCTCTTTGTTGGACCATTCGGACCAGTAACAGAGAAGTTATGGCTCTTGATTTTGTTAAAAAATGCTATATTTTGCCTCGTTAATACGGTAGGGCCTTCATTTTTCATCTGATCTCTTTACCAAACGGTACCAAGATTCTTTAGTTATGGCCCTTGATTTAGTTAAAAAGCTGTATTTTGCCCAAAACTTTAAAAAAAACTTAAATGGCAATCTCTCGCTTCATTGATATTATAAGAGCCATGTTAGCCAGTAGAGCGTCCACAGGCCCTCTTGGGCCTCGTGTTACCCTCTTGGGCCTCGTGTTACCCTTTAAAACACGAGTGTGGTTTATCTGAAAGTATTCGAGATGAAAATGTAATTAACTGCTTTACAGATACACTAAACTCATTTAACCAATACTTATCTTATATGTGTGTGTGTGTGTGTGTGTGTGTGTGTGTGTGTGTGTGTGTGCGAGTGCGTGCGTGCGTGCGTGCGTGCGTGCGTGCGTGCGTGTGTGTGCGTGCGCGCGTGTGCTTGCGTGCGTGCTTGTGTGTGCGAAAGGGTTTTATTGTTCCTTTAAAAACCATAATAGAAGAAGACGAATGAAGTGTTTGACTCTGTGTTTGCAGTGATTTATTTACCTCTGTATTTGCAGTGATTTATTTACCTCTGTGTTTGCAGTGATTTATTTACCTCTGATTTTATAGTCGAATACGTCAAAATGACTCAAAAAAATCTAAAACCTAAGATAATTTGCATATATCATGCATATACTGACTCGTTCATTTTGTCAATATAATTTGCATATGTCATGCATATACTGACTCGTTGATTTTGTCAAGATAATTTGCATATGTCATGCATATACTGACTCGTTGATTTTGTCACGATAATTTGGATATGTCATGCATATACTGACTCGGTGATTTTGTCAAGATAATTTGCATATGTCATGCATATACTGACTCGGTGATTTTGTCAGTACGATGGAAACTGACTCAAAGAAACGCATTTGTAGATAAAACACTATTTTCATAAGCTATGATAACATATTTTGTTAGACACTATTTGATGCTTTTATTGCGTTAATATGTTAATTATTTGTTATGCACATCTGTGCTGTGTTATAATTATGCACATATAAAAACATTTCAAATAAGAATGTTGTCTTGTATCATTTGTTCTATAGAATATGTCGCTAAACAGCATGATGTCGGCGCCATTGTACGTTTAGACTGCCATACACAATGACTTTATTACGTATATTTACTGAGTCTGTGCCCATATTGATATTTCATTACTGCGTCGATTCTCTGAAAATCTCACTTTGGTATCTTTCTGAGTTCAGTCATCTCTGACTGTGGTGTCATCTCCGACTGTGGTGTCATCCCCGTCTGTGGTGTCATCTCCGACTGTGGTGCCATCCCCGTATGTGGTGTCATCTCCGACAGTGGTGTCATCCCCGACTGGACTGACTAGGACCACTTATGCTCTATACCACAGTCATCTCCGACTGTGGTGTCATATCCGACTGTGGTGTCATCTCCGCCTGTTGTGTCATCCCCGACTATGGTGTCATCCCCGACTGTGGTGTCATCTCCGTATAAATAATTGTGTTACGTACAATAAATTCTTCTTTTACAAATTTAGTTACATTATGAATCGCTTTATTTTTTATACTTTGCATCACAATTCAATACAATTAATAACACTAGGGTTTCCATAAAAATAAGCCTTAATATAAAATGTGCGAATATGTTCATATACAGGACAATGTAAAATACAATGATATTCGTTTTCTATGTCCATAGAATTACAAACAGTACAATATCGTTGTTTCTACCAGTTCTATTGTGTGCATATCTCACGGTTTAAATGGCAACATATCTAGATAAATTTATATTTGAAGACAGTCTTGAAATGTTTATATAACACTAATAAATACTGATAAAGGTGATCTTTTGGGAGCAACAAACACAATTAAGAGAATAAAGCAGCAGACTCGGTTTTATTGAGTCTGTTCATGAGAAGTAATGAAAGAAGAAACACCTCTCACGCCCCCTAGCACCGGCTTAAGCGGTATTCTACTTCAAAGCCACCTATATTGGGCTCGCTGGTCCAAAGGGACCAGTAAAAATAACACTACTGATTCGTAGCACGGGGAGACATTTTACAGCCGCCGCACTGCACTAAACGAACGCTAGTGTGAATTTAATAAATACTGATAAAGGTGATCCTTTGGGAGCAACAAACACAATTAAGAGAATAAAGCAGCAGACTCGGTTTTATTGAGTCTGTTCATGAGAAGTAATGAAAGAAGCAACACCTCTCACGCCCCCTAGCACCAGCTTAAGCTGTATTCTACTTCAAAGCCACCTATACTGGGCTCGCTGGTCCCAAAGGACCAGTAAAAATAACATTGCAGATTCGTAGCACGCGGAGACTTTTTACAGCCGCCACACTGCAAAAACACCATTATTTTCAATGTCACTTTACCACTTCTGTACAAAACAATCAATTACTCTGTGTTTGAATAACACATGAAAATGTTTCAATTTAATACTGTCAGGCGCATGCCAAACAATAGGTAAATCCAAAATCATTTAAGAGGGTCTCAACATTACTTGCCCAATATTTACAGCCTCTCTCGCAATCTCTCAGTGACTCTTCATACATGGTAGATATTAATATATTACTCGTATTAATTTTTACAACCTTACTACAATACTTCATTATTTTAACATATCGTGATATCTATACAACTAGCCACACTATAGTTGACGTTTTAACTTTCAACAAAATCTACAAAATGTAACATGTATTCTTTCAATTTCCTTTGTAATTGTAAACCCCTGCAATCTCCACTCCATAATTTAGAATAGCCCCGACAAATGCATCATTTTGGTTTGAAAGTATACCTTTTATATTTGCAATTATATTCTGGACTGGGACACTTAACGCCTTTAAACCTTCCCCTGCAAGTATTTCCTGATTTAGATTAAATGTCCCAGTATACATCATTTACCACCTCTAATATCTTTTCATTATATACCCATTTTTCATTATCCCTTAAATGGCCTCTTTTTTGAACGGATTCATTTTCGTTTTCTCAATACTTACCTCTAACCCGCATTTATCACAATATACTTTTAAATTATCTAAATGAGATTGCAGTTCATTCGGCGTTTCTCCAATAAAACATATCGTCTGCAAAAAGCAATAATATTAACTTGATGTCGTTTAAATACTAAGACCAGATGTACTACTATCCTGTAAAAAATAATTCAATGTCTGCAGAGAAAACAATATCGGTGAAATTACCTCCCCTTGTCTTAGACCAATGAACATTCGAAACAATCTGATAATGAATTAGGTTTACCATCACTAATTACATGTAAACCTCCGAGTTGTACACGAATGTAGTTCCTATAATAAATAGTAATCCCTTCCTTTTTTGATGGAAATGGGCATTATAAGTAGGGAACAAGAGGCCCAAGATGTCCTGTGGACGCTCTACTGGCTAAACATAAAGTTTATTATAATATCATTCAACCGGAACATGGCGATGATATACGCAACTAGGCTTGGTACTGATCATCCCTGCCAATATTTGTTGAAATCTAGCCACAGATTCAGGAGAACTAGTGTGTAAAATGTTAGTGTATTAAAACTTTAAGGGCTCATAACTCTGCCAAAATGCATTTAACCAGAACACGGCAATGATAGGTGCAACTAGGCTTGGTACTGATCATCCCTGCCAAGTTTTGTTGAAATCCATTTGGATGTTCAGGAGAACTAGTGTGTAAATGTTAGTGTATTAAAACTTTAAGGGCTCATAATTCTGCCAAAATTCATTCAGCCAGAACACGGCAATGATAGGTGCAACTAGGCTTGGTACTGATCATCACCACCAAGATTCGTTGAAATCTGGCAAGGAGTTCAGAAGAGACTAATCTGGACAAAGTTCGTCTATTAAAACATTTAAAGGGCCATAACTCTGCCAAAAATCATTCAACCGGAATATGACGACGACATGCACAACTAGGCTTGATACTGATCATCCTTGTCAAGTTTCGTTGAAATCCAGCCAGGGGTTCAGGACAATTATCCCGGAAAATGTTTGTGGATCAAAACCTTTAAAGGGCCATAACTCTGGCAAAAATCTGTAAACCGGAACGCGACGATTATATGCACAACTAGGCTTGGTGCTGATCGTCACTGTAAAGTTTTGTTGAAATCTGGCTAGGGGCTCAGAAGAGGAGAACTAGTCCAGACAAAGTTTGTGTATTAAAACCTTTAAAGGGCCATAACTCTGACAAAAATCATTCAACCGAAACACGGCGTTGATTTCCACAACTAGACCTTGAACTGATCATCCCTAAAAAGTTTCGTTTAAATCCGACCAGGGGTTCAGGAGAACTAGTCAGAACAAAGTGTGTGTATTAAAACCTTTAAAGAAACATAACTCCACCACAATGATTCAACCGGAGCACGATGACGATATGTACAACTAGGCGTGGTACAGATCATCCCTGAAAAGTTTCACTGAAATCCGTCCAAATGAAGGGCCTTAGTCTTAATGAGGCCAAAATATAGCATATTTCAGAAAATCAAGGGCCATAACTCCTGTGTAAATGGTCCAATATGGCTGTTTTTCAAATTTCTCGGAGCTTTCATTGATATTAGCAATCTGATAAAGTTTGGTAAAGATCGGATGAAAAATGAAGGCCCTATCATCTTAACAAGGCAAAATATAGCATTTTTAAATAAATCAAGGACCATAACTCCGCTGTTACTGGTCCAATCTGGCCAGTTAAAAAAACAGTAATAAAAAAAAACTTATAAATAAATAAACGAAAAATATATAATAATAATAATATATATTTTTTTTAAAAGTCTGGTAAAGTTTGGTAAAGATCAGATGAAAAATGAAGGCCCTATCGTATTAACGAGGCAAACTATAGCATTTTTAACGAAATCAAGGGCCATAACTCTGCTGTTACTGGTCCGATCTGGCTGGTTGTCGAACTTATCCGAGTTTTTATTGATATTAACAATCTGGTACAATTTGGTAAAGATCGGATGAAACATGAAGGCCCTATCATCTTAACGAGGCACAATCTAGCATTTTTAACTAAATCAAGGGCCATAACTCCGCTGTAACTAGTTTGATCTGGCTGGTTTTCGAACTTGTCCGAGCTTTCAGTAACATTAACAATCTGTTAAAAATTGGTAAAGATCGGATGAAACATGAAGGCCCTATCGTCTTAAAGAGGCAAAATATAGCATTTTTAAGTAATCAAGGGCCATAACTCCGCTGTTACTCGTCCGATCTGGTTTTCGAACTTGTCCGAGCTTTCATTGACATTAACAACCAATACAGTTTGGTAAAGATCGGATGAAAAATGAAGGCCCTATTGTCTTAACGAGGCAAAATATAGCACTTTTAACTAAATCAAAGACCATAACTCTGCTGTTACCTGTCCAATCTGGCTGGTTTTCGAACATGTCCGAGCATTCATTGATATTAACAATATGTTAACGTTTGGTAAAGATTGAATGAAAAATGAAGGCCCTATCATCTTAACGAGGTAAAAGTTAACAGACGGACGCCGGACGACGGACGACTCGCCATCCAACCCTTGGCCAGTAGAGATAAAAACTGCCCTTTTCTATTCGATTTTTTGGTTGTATGTATAAGAAGCTTATTAATAGGTTTTACGAATCACTGCTGAACATTTTCGAAATTTAGACTCTATGGTTACAGTTTGTGAGCAACCATCAATGAAAACAGCTGTACCTTTGACCTGTTTAGTGAACAAACAAGAACGTTCTTACATGTCTTGTGACCCCACATTTTCTGGAAAACTAGTTTTCTATATGAACATTACACCGCTGCATTATTCATACTTGAGTTGAATTTGCAGCAAATCATTAATATGTGACACTTTAACATTGGTGCCTATGAGGGGAAAATAATTAGTGGTTTCATACCATTACAGCTTCGCACACACGGTTTACCTTTACTGTACATATATTGTATAACTCTTACATGTTACCGTTTATCACCCGTTTATATAATTTAAACAAAAGCACGTTTCTATATATACTCTCATATGCCTTTTTTTAATCTACAAAAGCACAGTATAGTCTTTTGCCTTCATATATAAACGTATGTTTAACATTGTGTCCAAGATTAACATCTGCATAAAACACTTTAAAGAAGGCAAAGTGGGATGTCTTTAACACTAACAGTTTCACAACTATGTTTAAAATGCAAGCGTACATAGGGTATTGTGCTCACCTTACACGGAACCGACGGCTTTCTGGGGACTTACGTTTACTGTTTCTTGCCTAATTAAGGTGGAGTGCTAACTGTGGAGTGCATTTAAAAAATATGGGACGTGACACCACCGGGAATCAAACCTAGGGCCTAGCATATGAGAAACATGTATGCTAACCATTGCAGCTCCAGATTCAGAACACATCAATGAAACGAGCATATCTGAAATAAAATCCGACACCTGCTCCCTCTTAACGTTGATAACACTATTTACAAAGAACCCAAATGACAGACGGACGGACGGACAGACAGCCAGAGAGAGAGAGAGAGAGAGAGAGAGAGAGAGAGAGAGAGAGAGAGAGTGATTGGGGAGGGAATGAGGGAGCTAATGATTTTGAGAGTACGTTTAACCATTGATACATGATTTCCGCTTCTATAAGGAAAGCGAGTAACTTTCCTGAAATGAACCTGTTTTATAAATCGAAGCCTGCTTCTGTGTTGCAGCAATTACATACAAATCTCTTATTATTTTGGCAATTTAATATGAATAAGGCACTGCCTCATGGCGAGCGTCGGTTTAATTAAATAAAATGTTTAAATTTTGTAATATTACTTATACCGTAATACCTTATAACATAGGGATTTTCTAAACCCAACTCAGTTGCTCCGTTCTAAGGGTCACACAAAAAACGCAACCCACTACTTTTCACATACAAACTTTGCGATC
Organism: Cyrtodaria siliqua; assembly: GCA_037043455.1. Lineage (NCBI taxonomy): Eukaryota > Metazoa > Mollusca > Bivalvia > Adapedonta > Hiatellidae > Cyrtodaria > Cyrtodaria siliqua. The sequence goes on along the minus strand of JAWPHD010000022.1, from coordinate 523,054 downwards.
GTCACATAGAAAAAACCCAATCAACAAACTATTTAAGCATAACTATTCGAAATCGAAATGGGGATATACACATTAACTCTATTACTTCCAAATCAAACCAAGCACTGCAGTGTGATTTTCATTGTAATGTTTGCAGGGCTTTTCCTCCTAAAAACTGTGAAGACTCCCGACCCTAGCCTGTTCATTTTGTGGAGAAAAAAAGCGCGAAAACTGCCTAATTTGTGAAAAAAAAGTATTGAACGATTTATTGTTAAAAGCGATATTACTCAATACGTAGATCTACATACATTGTTTTTGTGGGAGGAGGATGATATGAAACATTTTAGATAAACTTTCTTCTATGGCATATCCAGAACAAAACAATTTGAAAAAAAATAAGATTAAAAAGAAATAATAATAACTGTGAAGCAAATCGCCCAGAGTTGGGAAAAAATTACTTGAATTGTGAAGTAACCAGATTTCGGTCCTTTTATAAAAGGGAAAAAAAGCCCTGGTTGAATGCATTCACTTGTGCAGCATGTGTCAGGTGAACTTGAATAAGCATGATCAGTATAATTATGTATAATACACACTTTTTTTAATGAGACTTCTCAGGATAATCCAATCTATTCCTATTTCCTAAATGTAAATGCCTTCAGTTAGCAGCAATGATCAGGTAAGAAGGAATAGGAATGATCACTACCCTTACGTGTGCTATGCTTTGAATTGTTTCATGTGATAGCCTACTGAACGTTGCGTTGCAAACCTTCTCGCCTCTCACCGCTGCAGGTTCGAATCCCACTGGGAGCTCGACTTGTAAGTGAGAAAGTGTCGATTCTTACGGATGGCGGGAGGTGTACAGTACTGGTTCTACCCAGGAAAAGTGGGTGGTCTGCCTCCACCACAAAAAATCGACCGTCATGTATAACCTTACATGTGTTGAAAATGACGTAAAACGCCATACAAACAAATAAAACCACTATACTCTCTACATCCCCTTTTGAAATTAAAATTGCTTCGAACGTCACTGACTGACGTAGTCATCATTGAAAATTGTCATAATGGTGACGTACTATTACGTCTACAGTCAAATGTATATGTGCTTGACTTTGTCTACAAAGAACAAAAAAGGTTTACGTTTGTGCTTTTAAGCAAAAGTAAGGATATTTCAATAACCGCCTTTGGTTTCGCAAAAACAATTTAAGGATAAAAAGGTAGGCGAATAATTATTATTTAATATAACTATTGTTTGAGGTGAATTTTATTATTGATAAGTGTATTTGCGACTTAAATGGCGCAGTAGGTTGTTAAATACAATTTGAACAAAAAACAATGACACTGTTCACACAATCTCAGAGATTTATTAGGTAGGATGGTCAGCTCTTAGCCAGCTTTCTTAGTCCTTTTGTCATATTGCATTTTGATTGAAATTGGATTGCTTTCAAGTGAAAATCACCGCATGACAATTTGTTTTTTAATAATACGACAAAAACAACAACAATAACTTTTAATAGATAGATCTACTGTACTGTACAGTATAAATAAAAAAAAAATAGATCTCGCAAATCTTCTAGTCTAGATCTAGTCTAACTTACAGTCACTTTTATTTAAACATAATCAAGCATTAAATCGTTGATTTTGTTGTTGTTGAACAGTGGCAAACGTCGTTTTATGTAAATAGACTAGAGAGATTAAATAATGTGTGCAATATTCATACTGTTATGCCTTACAGTGTACATTAGCGTCGTTTTATGTAAATAGACTAGAGAGATTAAATAATGTGTGCAATACTCATACTGTTATGCCTTACAGTGTACATTAGCGTCGTTTTATGTAAATAGACTAGAGAGATTAAATAATGTGTGCAATATTCATACTGTTATGCATTACAGTGTACATTAGTGGGAGTTTCTAAACTCAATACAAAATCAAAACATCTGCTTGAGTGCTTCTACATCAAATTTGATACATAATTTGGATTGTATTTACATTTGTTGGTGTTTCTAAATGAACCATTTTAACTTATACTTTTACTGCAATCAAGGACTGCTTATAGTTTTGCCCTTCACAAAGGTAGTACCTAGATCATGTTACTGTGAGTGTAATGCGCCAGTGATGGCCCTTGATTGGAAAATAAAAGTTATTCTATTCTATTCTATTTTAAGCCAGAGAACCAGGCTATTATAGCGAGCACAGCTAGCGAGAAGTGCCGAAGGCACTTCGAGCGCAAGCGAACTTTACGGTAACGGGAGAAAAAAAAAAGGAAAAAAAAGATAATTGCTAATCTATGTGTCTCGATTTTGATGGTAAATCGTCGTTGTCACGCTTTAAGCATTTCTAACGCAAACACCGGCTCCCACTATAGGAGTTTTAGTTTCGAAATTCTGATTTGTTTTCTTTAAAACAGGTTTCTGTCCAACGTTTCAGTTATGACTGATTAGAGTAGAGTTTCAGAAATAATTTGAAAGTCTCTCCGACTCCTTCACAAAGTCCTATAGAATATGTGCAGCAGAATATTTAAAGGGTTCAAATGCGAAACTAAGGCTTTCTAGAAAATATGTGGTTTCCGTGGGAAATTTCAAAATGACAACAAATGCAGGAATATGCTGAACATGTCAACAATTGCAGAGCGCACAATGATTAAAAAAACACTAGCAGCATATGTGAGTTATTCATTTATTATGGTTTTTATTTGTAAACACTCAGTATGAAGGTTAAATTGTCTTGGCCGGAAACTTTCCACATTATGCAAATTAGCGCGTGTTAAAATCAGTGACGTAACAGTAGTAAATATTGACATTATTTGCAGACGACAAGTGACAACTCAGGTAATTTCTGGAAGACTCGGATTGCTTTTACTTTGTACTAACACTTTTGTGAGTTGATGTTGAGCTAGTTTAAATGATTAATTGTGGACAAATCGATTATAATTTCTTTCACTACGTACGAACACTTTTGTGGGTTTATGTTGAGCAAGTTTTAACTTCACCTTGAACTTTCCATCACTCATGTAAATATTCACCGTTGTGCGAAGATGTTCCAGAGGAACCCAGCACAGTACTGGAAGAATAAGAAGTTTTAAATGATTAATTATTTATGGACAAACCACCCTCGCCGCGAACGGAAAGCGTTTCTTCAGTCTAACCCCTAAAATAATCTACAATATATATCCCCCCCGCCAACCCCCACCCACACACCCACCACCACCCTGAAAAAAAAAGAGGAAAAGTTTCCTCAGACAGACATCCCTCTCCTGGAAAGTCTTAAGACTACAAGCCACCCCACCACTTCCCAGCCAGCATGGCCATATCGGATAGATTTTTGGTAATTGTTCGGAATGTCTGCAGATCGGCCCGATGTATCCGTTATCTGTCATAGACATCGGGCCGTTATGCAGACTGCCGCTCTGTTACCGATATCAGTAACAGAGCGGCAAGGCCCGATGTCTATCCGTTATCTGTATATAGGAAACATATCGGTCCGATATTGGCTTGCTGACTGGGTTTGTGTGGTTTTTTTATGATTTGCTGAAAAGATATCGGTCAGATGTCGGCTAAATGTTGGATATGCCGACGTCGGGCCGACGTAGAGACAATTAATTCAATATTTTTCAATTTTTGATTTTTTTTTTGTTTGTATGTCATACTAAATTGATTGTTCAATGCATTAATCTGAATGAATATAGCACATTTCTTCTAATGTCTATTATTATATCTCGGGCCAACGTCAGGCCGACATAGTTTGCATCAGTTGATACCATATATCGGGCCGTTGTCAGTCCGGTATAACACGCCATAAATCCATAAATGGAGGTAATGACATGTCATTTTGAATATTGTATATTTATTGTAAATGTGAACAGATATTCCTCGCAAATGTCATTTTTTACATTGCAAAATGATGCTACCTATATGCCTACATTCACAAGAGTTTTATTTATTGCTAATGAATATTTTTCCAGTCGAGCTAATTGAGATAAGCACCTAAAAAAAGATATATACAATACAATACAATATCTTTATTCAGCAATTAAACATACAACACATGTTTATAGCCTACACAATTACATGAAAGTATGAAGATAGTGAGAACATGAACACTTATCCATATTAAACAAATAAACATACAATTTACATTATATCAGATTTACTGAGAGGCACATTATTTCAAAATCGCTGTAATGAAAAATAAGAATTTAACATCAGGAAATTTTCTTTATGTACTATTCCTTAATTTGAGAGCATAGAATAGAAATTTCGCTAAATTTACAACTGTACATTTTGACTTTGATGTCATAAGCGAATCAAACTTGTTCAAATTTGGCCATCGGCAATAATAAGGTTTAAGATATTTATGTCTTAATTCTCTATAAATTGGACAAACAAGCAAAAAGTGGTATTCGTTTTCAATAAAATTCATATTGCAAAATCGGCATTTTCTTTCATCCCTATGAATATTTTCATATCTTCCGCTTTCTATCGCGAGGTTATGCGAAGACAATCTAAATCTGCAAAGAGCTATTCTAAATTTTTTCTCCATATCAATATCTAAATAATATTCCAAATTAAAATCGTGCTTAAAACGACAGTAAGTAACAAGTCTGTTAGAATTATTTATATTTGCATACCAGCTTTGATGATATATGTCTAATATTCTTTGTTGGATGAGTTCATAGTTAATGTGTTCTATATCATATTGATGTAACCAAATATTTGTCATACCTAACGTCTCCAATATCGATTTTATTTGGAATGCCCAATTTGACCCGTTATATGATATATTATTGTCTGCGTCGCTTTTTTGTAATTTATATATTTTCTTACAGATACTGTTATCTCCTAATTTCAATAATTTAATCCAATACTTTACCATATTTAGTTTTCTCTTTACATAGAGCGGAACTCTACCTAGTTCACCATATAAACCTGTAAGATTTGTCGACCTTTTTACGGATAAAATCTTCCTGCAAAATTTCGTATGTATAAGTTCGACGTCTTTTGCATCGTGTGATCCCCAAACTTCCGAACTATAATTTAATACAGACACCACTAAAGTGTCAAACAGCTTGCATTTCTCAGAAATGGGTAATTCTATTCGGTTAAAAACAGAGAAAAGATTATGCAGTGCAAACGAAGCATGTTGTGCCAATCTTTTTTGCGTTCTAAACCAATTACCGTTTTTAAAAAAGTGAATCCCAAGATATTTAAAGGAATTAACTACTTCTTATGTTATATTATTTAGTATGAACTCATATGTAGTGTGACGACCTTTTTCAAAGATCATTATTTTTGTTTTTGCTGTATTTATTTTCAGACCCCATGTATGACAATATGATTGTATATCGTTCAACATAGACTGTAACGTATCGGGAGATAAAGCAAAGACTACTGCATCGTCCGCGTAAAGAAGCATGAATATTTTAAGATCATCTATCGTAAAAATGTCTTCTAAATCAGAGTTAACATTTGATACAATATCGTTTATAAACATCATAAACATCAAAGGAGAGCTCGGATCTCCTTGTTTCACTCCGATATGTGATTCCACAAAGTCTGATAAAGCAGACTTATATCGTATACATGACTTTACCACAGTGTACATAGATTTAATGGCATTTACAATTTTAAGACTTACATTTTGGGCTAGAAGCTTATGCCATAAAAGTGAGCGGACTATTCTATCGAATGCTTTTTCATAGTCTATGAAAGCACAATACAGTTTTTTTCCTAAGCTTAACACCTTTGCAATAATAGAATAAAATACAAATATACAATCTACAGTAGATTTACCCTTTTGAAATCCAAACTGGTTTTGCGATATCTTATCGTATTTGTCTGACCATATAGTTACACGATTAAGTAAAATTTGAGAATATATTTTTCCCAATACATTTATAAGTGTGATTCCCCTATAATTGTTTGCATCATCATTATTTCCATTTTTAAAGACTGGAATGATAATTCCTTCGCCCCATGTTACAGGGTATTCACCGTTATTTAACAGACGATTATACAGTTTTAATAGAAATGGTGAGATTATATCATAACATGATTGAAATATTTCACTATTTAAATTATCCAATCCACAAGATTTATGATTCTTCTGGTGGAAAATCGCGGCTCGTAGTTCGTTTTCTGTTATCTCCGCGTCTAATTCTTGATCGAATGTACCTTCTATGTCCGGAGGCTGTTGTTCTGACTCGTTTGCGTTTCCGAACATTTTTTTAAAATGATCGAATAGATCTGTGATATTTAGATTTTTTGCGTCAGCTGATTTGTTTTTATATTTCTTTTTTAAAGATTTCCAAAATTTTCGAGGTTGTTTTTTCGCTAAAGCTTGTAATCGTTTGCCTTCACTTATTTTATATTTGTTTCTAGATTTCCGTTTCACGCGATTATAAATAGAGCGCGTTGAAATAAATACATGTTTGTTTGCGTCATTCTTTTCTTTTACAAATGCATTTCTTGCTGTTTTAAAATCGCGTTTAGCTTGATAACATTCTCCGTTAAACCAGTCTTTATTATTAAAGTCAGATTCCTCCGATTTATTTTGTTTTTTATAAGATTTACCAAATACGCTGAATGCGCTATCATACATGTAAGTTGTGAACGAATTGACTATGTCGTCGATTTGATTATTGTTTATGTTTACATCGTCGAGCATGCTTTGAATTCGCTCATTGTTATTCATGAGTACGTCTCTAAACGAGTTGATCTTGGACTCGTCCCACACGATTTTATTTTGCATCGGTTCATTTACTATGTCGGGGTCAGGTGCATTATTTCGTGCTAGTTTTGTTTTAAAACAAGTATATACTGGCGCATGATCAGAAAATTCGTTAAAATCTAATATCTTAAAGTTTGAAATACAACTACAATCTGAGAAATTAAGTAATAGATAATCTACGGTGCTCATACCACCTGTATGGGAACAAAACGTGAATTCTCCCAAATTACTATCTGAAAACAAACGCCCATTTGCAATTATCAGTCCAGTCGTTTGACATAATTGAAGTAAACGACGCCCATTCATGTCGATCACGTGATCTTTATTTACTCGTGGAGGAATGTTTTCCGTGTTTACTATCGAGTCGTCATCTTCTAAATATCGGTCAAAATCGAGAGATCAGGTAAATTCGATGTTCTACTATTGAAGTCACCCATTGTGAAAATTTTACCTTGATTACTATATTTTTCAATACCTATTTCAAGTTGTTCGAAAAAATCAATTTCTTCATTATTTAAAACGTTGGAGTTTGTTGGTAAAATATACATGTTACATAAATATACATCATAATCAAATGCAAACAAATCATGCGATAATTTAACCCACATAATGCCACACTGATTTTTTTCAATAATTGTTATTTTTCCTTTTAATCTGTCTTTGTAATAAATCGATATTCCACCACTATATCGTCCTTTTCTAACATTTGGTGATTTATTTCCAAATATGTGATCACAAACGAATCCTTGTATCTCTAAATTTAAGATGTTATTTTTATTTAACCAAGTTTCTGAAAAAATTATGATGTCATAGTGTTTTATAAATTCAATAAAATCAGTGTCAGCTAATTTTCTGCAAAGTCCATTTACATTCCACGATATAATGATATATAAACAAGGTAGTGAGTATTCATTAAATTGATTTGATAAAAAAAATCGGACGGAGTTAAACGTCCGATAACCTTGTATGTTGCGAAACATATACATGTATTTTGGATTGGTAATCTGATGCTCTAGCTACATACTGTGCTAGCTGGATGGTGACAATAGAACGAATTTGATGTTTATCTGTCATAATGGGCCCACTTCAGGTCGAAACTATATCGGATACATATTGGATAGATAACTAACCGATATTGGACCGATGATGGATAGTAAACTAAAAGGATGTCTAACCGATGATGGATTGTAAACTAAAACGATATCTAACCGATATTGGACCGATGTCTAACCGACAAGATATCGGTCCGACTTGAAGCTGATCTCAGGCCGATATCGTTTGCTGGGTTCAAAGAAGTGTGGCAATTAATTAATGGGATTAAAGTGGATTACGTTTAATTGATGACTGATTGAATAATTATGAATAATTATGAATGGCAGGTTCGTTTTATGCACCTAATTACTTTAAATAAAATATTACGGAATACGCCGCCGATTTATAATGAATGTTTGCGATTGTTTGCATTCAGCGCGAATTTTTACTTTGACGTTAGTGACCAATTGACTAATTATGAAAGGCAGGTTCGTTTTATGCACCTGTTTGTTTATTACAGATACCGTAACCGAACGTGTAATTGTTTTAAATAAAATATTACGCTGCCGATTTATAATGATTGTTTGCGATTGTTTGAATATCAGCGCAAATGTTTACTTTGACGTTGTGACTGATTGACTAATTATGAAAGGTAGGTTATTTGTATGCATTTGTTTGTTTATTGGCAAATGGATTACGAGACATTAGCTGATTATGAAGATGCAACAGTTTGCCGATCGAGTGATTGTTTTGAATAAAATCTTACAATATATCCATAAATTATGTACTTTAAATGTTTTAAAAACACATTTAAAGAACATGAACTATGCATAGTTATTTAAATTGTATTAACACACACAACACTTCAAAGTTTCATGATTTTTGTTGTTGATGATGATGATGATTGATGAATCATGATGATGATAAATTCAATAAACTTAAACTTTAAATACAAACCTGAAGCTATTTAATATAATTTAATTTAATGAATAATTTAATAAATAATTTAATAAATTTAAAAAATATCCTTAAATTATGTACTTTAAATGTTTTAAAAACACATTTAAAGAACATGAACTATGCATAGTTATTTAAATTTTATTAACACAAACACTAATTCGAACGGCGATGTCGCGTTAAGTGTGAACTTCCTTAAATTTTCCCTTGAACTTCCAAAATTGACATGAAGGAAGTTTGAACTTCCTTGATTTGAAAATTAGTGGAACCCCTGCTGGTCCTATATAAAAAAATATGGGGCCGATGAAGGCTAGATATGGGATTGCTGGCTGGGTCCTCACCCCCTAGATGATTTGTGCATTTCAAAATACTCCCCCCCCCCCCCCCCCCCCCCCCCCCCCACACACACACACACAGAACGACCCACAAAACACACACACACCTGTGTGTACTACGATGTGGTATTCCAGTGTGGCATCACTATAGACTGTAGATAGATACATAACATAACATAACATAACATAATTTTATTCAGCATTAAACCATTACAATAGTTTATAGCCTACAAAATGAATAATACAATCTTTCTCCCATTCATGGTGACATAATGCAAATAAATATAACTATCTGTTCATTCCAATTATTTTCAAGGAGGAATGCAATTATTATATATTTTCTGACATCTTTCGTTCATAAATACTCATACCCGGAAAATGGTATTGTACAAGTTGTTATACAATCAATGTGTTAATTATTACAATGCGCTTTTCAGAGGCATAATATAGGTATTTGCTTAACTGTTCGAGTAAGTGTTTAGATTGCTTCGACATGATAGTATCAAATTTATTAAGTGTTGGCCATCTACAGAAAAATCTTGGCAAATACTTTGTTCTCAGTTCCGCATAAAACGGACAAACAAGCAAAAAATGATACTCACTCTCTATAGCTCTCATATTACAGTATATACACAATCTCTCACTACGCTCAACATTAGTATATCTCCCCGTCTCAATAGCTAAGGTATGTGCAGAAATTCTAAATTTCGTTAAGGCAATACGATATTTAGGTGTCGCTATAATATTTAGATAATTTTCATAATCAAGGTTGTATTTAAATCTGCTATATGATAATAATCTGTTTGAATTATTTATCTTGCCAAACCAATATTGTTTATATTGATCTACTATTCTACGTTTGATTTGCTCATATGGGATATCTATCAACAGTTGATTGTGCCAAATATCCGCGAACCCAAGGTTTTCTAATTCGCGTTTTATATATCCCGCCCAGTTCATTCGATTCTCATTATATTCGCAATCCTCTTTTAACATCCAGTAAATCTTGAAAGTTAGAGAATCGCGATTGGTAAGAATTTTTGCCCAGTATTTAAGTATTTTTTGTTTTCTATATATATTTAAGGGATAACGACCCAACTCTCCATATAAGGCCTCTAAGTTAGTTGATTTTCTTACACATAAAATATTTCTACAGAATTTGGTGTGTACATTTTCTATTTTAGGCGCTTCATGGAACCCCCAAATTTCACATGCATAGTTCAAAATTGATCCCACAAGGGAGTCAAATAATTTACACTTCTCATTAATAGGGATAGTTATCTGGTTAAAAACATTGTATAACTTATGAAGTGAGTAAGATGCATGCTGAGCTAAATGCTGTTGGGTTCTTGACCAATTACCATTTTTGAAAAATTCCACTCCCAAATACTTGAATGACGTTACTAGTTCCAATTCAACTTCATTAATATACAGTTTTGGCATGGAATGCCTGCCCTTTTCGAAGACCATTATTCTGGTTTTACTGGTGTTGATTTTTAATCCCCAGATATTACAATAGTTTTGTAAATCGTTTAACATGTATTGTAACGATTCGGCCGAATGTGTAAAGATCACAGAATCATCTGCATATAACAAGATAAACACCTTAAATTCATTAATTGTAAACACGTCATTAATATCAGAGTTTATACAACTAGCTATGTCGTTAATGAAAAACATGAACATTATCGGAGACAACGGATCCCCCTGCTTTAAACCTTTGTCGGAGTTGAGAAATTCTGAAACGTTATTTTTGTATTTTATACAAGCCTTTACCGTGCTATACATTGACTGAAGAATTTTCAGCATTCTAGGACTTATATTTTCGTGTGAGAGTTTATGCCACAGTAAATATCTTTCTACAGTATCAAACGCTTTTTCGAAATCGACAAACGCACAATAGAGTTTTTTACCTTTTGTACATTACACCCACCTGTATGGGCACAATAGAATCTGTGTACACCCACCTGTATGGGCACAATAGAATCTGGACTTATGATTGTGTTTAGTATAAACACAATCATAAGTCCAGATTCATGATTGTGTTTAGTCTAAACACAATCATAAGTCCAGATTCTATTGTGCCCATACAGGTGGGTGTCCTATCATTTAAAATATGGCGGATGGTCTGGTTCTCATTTATTTGACTCAGATAGTGATTTTTAAGTCATATCTGTGGTATGATAAAAATGACCTAATTATAGAATTTAAAAACCGGAATTGTTTGTATTTGTTTTATGACATAATTATATGACCAGTCAGGGGTGTACCTGGGCATACGCACGTACGCACGTGCGTACAGGCTATTAAAGAAGCAAACAAATAAAAAGGGCGAAAAATTCAATGAAAACTGAAGGTATAGGGGTTAGGCACATTTGTGAATCCAAAACTCGAATATGCGTATACGTAAATTAGCCCCAGGAATGCCCCTGCCAGTGGTACGATTCACCGGAACACAACAGACCAGAACAGAGATGAAACACCAGGATGTACTGGAACTGCTTTTTCAGTGAAAAGCAAAAATGAGATTTACACTACAGAAGGACTGCACACTGAACATCTTCAAGAAAAGAGTCATCTATCCTTTGTTTATATTTAAATGGTTGTCTGTGACTGATAGTTGCATTATTCTGTCAGGCATTTACAACCAGCATTGGATGGTGACACTAGCATCTTTTAGGAGTGGCCCATTGGGTCAGTCACACACAGATTGGATTTGTTCAAACCCATACACTGAAGTGAATGCAGCTTGTACAGATGGTTCTTATTCAAGGTAAGATCAGGACAGATGGACTGTGGTGTTAAAATTAAAACAATTATCCCTATCTCTCATCTATTTGTGAATCATATTAAGTGTTATCGGCTAAATATACAGGTCACAGTTTGCATATATTTAGTAATAAATAACATAGAAAATATCAACATTTCTGGCAAAAATAAAAAAAATAATAAAAAAGCAATTGGAACAATGTATGTATATGTATAAAGTTAACAATCTTTCAGTTTAGTTATATCACGACAGGGTATACTTAAAGCAGTGAGGTAAATGCTGAATTTGGCAGTTTATTTTTTTTCAAGCTAGTCTAAAACTTTTTTATCTAAAATTATACTGAGTTGCAAAAGAAAGTGTATACAGCTCAGTTGTGAAAGAAAGTGTGCAATGAGTTTTTTTTAATGATTTATTCATTCTTCTTATTATTATTGAGGCCCCCAGGAGGATGGAAGGGGTATATCTTCTTTTGTTCCCTGAAAATATGAGTCAGTGTTCCCTTGTTCCCCACAGCTATTTTGCTTTGTTCCCCAAAATTATTTGTCCAATGTTCCCCTGTTCTCTAAAACTATTTTTAATGTTTAAAAGATTTGCTAATGTTCCCCAAAATTCATTCTGGCCTACAGTACACTGTCATCACAAAAATATTGTTTGAAATGTTAACTTTTTGTGATTTTTTTTTAAATATTAAAACTAGATGTTAGAATTTTATTTCCTGTAAAGTCATGTTCCATTGTTCCCTAACCTAAAAATATGTGTCAGTGTTCTCTTTTCCCCTGAAAATAACAGCCATTGTTAACAGCCATTGTTCCCAAAAAATAAATGGCCATTTTCCCCAAAACCCCTGAGAGGACCTCATAATTGTGTTGCTTTCAATTGTATTGTTCTTTCATTGAGTTTTATCTTGTTTAAGATTTACTTTCACATTTTCTGTGCTCGCCTCAAGGTTTTACCTTAGTTCATATTATTCTATCTTTGTTTTTTAAATAATAAGTATTGACGCATTCATTTTTATTTAAACGTAATCAAGCATTAAATCGTGGATTTTGTAGTTTTTGAACAAATTAGATTGTAAAAAACAAATAAAATAAATATGTTGAATTGAATGGACTGAGCCTGCGAAAACACTGAATAGTATAGAAGAGAAGAGAATCGAATCGAAAATAAACTTAATTAACATGTATGTAATAATCAATGCACAAGACCTCGTTTTGCTCGGTGAAATTAGCTGTATAACGTCGCTTCGCTCGATGTAATCTCGGTGTAATTAGGTTTATTTTCCTTCGCAAAACACCTCGCTCCGCTCGGCGTTCATGTGAGGTTATAACGTCGTGCTAGAAATACGATTCACCGTGCACCGTCTTCCACAATGCAACTTTACGGGCAGGTAACTCTAGCTGGTTGACGAAGATTTTTATTGCCTTAGTATGGCAATTTTTTACATGATTTTAGAAAATCAACAACGCGTAAACCGTAAGGCTTACGCTCGCGATAATTTGTCTAATAATGTTAGTATCAACATTTTTGGACGGTGTCTTAAGTAGTGGGAATTTTGGCGCACACCACATTTTTACTAGAAACCAAAGAGCCACAGATTACAGCGCGATAAAAGTAGTACCATTTGCATGGCTGTAAATGGGCAAAATATCCGTATAGATACATATGCAAGCGTTGGTAAACATTAAGTGATTTTAACTTAAGTTTAAGTAATACGCTGTTTTTGAAGGGGTTTGATCCTGTACAAATTAATGCGCATATGTCTTGTAACGTAAACAAGCGTCTACATGAGGTTGTGAGTAAAAGCCGTACCGTACCGTACGTTCTAGACCGGGTACCATGGGGTCAATCTGGTGGAACACAAAAGTAGTCCCAGGTAAGCTACTAAGTGGAGTGGTGAAAGACATGGGGCTGGTATGTATTGAATATTTTGCTTTATTTCTGAAACAGTTAACTTGCTTCTGGTGAAAACCACATCACAATTGAAAGTAAGATTTACATGCTGCACTGCATTTTGTGAAGTACAGTTTTAAGTGTACTTTGGAGATTTTGACCGCAGAAAAGGTGGTTACTTTCAGTTTGGAAAATATTTTGGGGAAAAAACAGGTCACGTCATCATCTAAGGCACAATTTTGTGTTGCACTGGGCCTGACTGATACTACATTTTGTGTGTTATATGGCCAACATAGTTAGGATTGGATATGTTCGTGTAGGTATTTATTAACAACCATAAGTAATAATAATGGTGGTCTGGGTCCATGTAACGAAAATATCCGGTGCGTGGTACGGAGAATACCGAAAGTAGCAATTAATAGTTTAGCAACGAATCTAGAGATTATCGGTATACTGTCAGTGTATGACGGGTGTATATAACGACAAACGATAATGTTTATTAATTTATTTATATCATATATTAGAACAATTAGCATGCATACATGAAATAGATATATATCAGATGTAATTGGATAATAAATATAATCCGTGCCGTACGTACATTTGAAGAGTAATTCGATTACCGTGATATTAAATTGAAACCTTTTATCAAATTACACTGACATGGTAACTATCAATGGCCGTTCATAAATTCGTGAGTAGAAGAGATTATATAACTATGTACCACAGACATCTCTTTATCAAACCATACAATTATTTTCATCAATTGAATTCAGTTCATTTCAATATTTTATTTGGCATAAGATTTACGTATTTATTGCCTAACCAAGGCGGATTACAATACACAATATTTCAGAGTAGAGTACAAAACAAACATACTTCATTTAGAAGGTATTACAGTGAAATAGTTATAATTATTACGTTTTATTACCATTATCAGTATTGTGTTTAAAAAGACTTTATATTGAAGGAATTTAGAACAATACATAGAAACTCTGACTACCGTTACATCAGAATTTATTTATTTATTTATTTATTTATTATTTATTTATTTATTTTTATTTATTTATTTATTTATTTATTTATTTATTGATAATTATTTTTTTTTTTATTTTTTTTTTAAATTTTTATTTATTTATTTATTTACTTACTTACTTACTTACTTACTTCAAGGGGCGATAACTCATGTCATGCATCATTGAATCTGAATGGTTTTCGAAAGGAGATCTCATGTATACACGTATGGTGTGACCAACTTTCTCTGACATTTTCATTTTATAATTATTCCCTTTGACACTTATAAAAAATAAATATTTCTACATAACTTCACTTGTTATCCCCCGCCGATTAGGTTGAGGGATATAGAATTGCCGTTGTCCGTCTGTCATTCCATCTGGTCCCATAACTCTGGTAAATGCCTCATCCGATTTAAATAATATGTTTCACAACTGTTCACCACCTTAGTACGCAAACCCGTTTTTTCCGGAATCAATACTTTCTGAGTGGCACCGTCCATCAGTACTTTCAGTGCTTTGATTTATCTTTGGCACAGCTGTTTGTGTTACATCAACGAACGCCAGGACCAGCCCTCGTATATTGACCTACTATAGGGACAGCCCTCGTATATTTACCTGCTATAAATCTTGTAGTCAAATATTATATAATGTTGGATGTTAATATTAACAATCGGCCATAAACAGTCAGCTTAACAAGTATGCAATCAACATAGATCTACATTGAAAGATGTTTAAACAATTTATTACATCATTCAGTTCACGGCAAACAAGAATCAAGTATTTTTAAGATTTCAGTTGAGAATGATCTAGATAAATAACGATATATTTTAACATGTGGAATAATAGCTATTAAATCATTTTGAAGAGATTTAAGGTGTAAATCCAACCAAGCCAATATTTTATGTCACTTTTGGTACTTTAAAAAGTTGTTAAATCTAGTGTCCATAAAATACTTAACAGTTTGAGTAATAAACAACCATACTTGTAGAGTGTATAAATCTGGCGGCGTACAGCTATTAAACTTTAGTTTCAGTCGGTTAAAGGGACACACGGCATTTGATTCGTTAGTTTGTTTTCTACATAACTTGCATTTATTAGCAAACATTAATATTAAAATAATAATTATTAGAATATTTCAAAGAAAATTGTTTTTACATATTACGAAATATTGACTGTATTGCACCAATGATATATTTTTAAAATTTGGTAGAATATAACGAAGAAATCTCATTTAATTATATGCAAGCAGTTTTAAAGTCAAAATGATACAAAATAATAAACCGAGGTGCTAATTTTAATGCGTGATATAAAACTGGAGACTGCAATGCGTCGCTTTAAGGCTTATATATATGATGAACATTAGTTTGCACTCATTAAATTGTGGTACCAGGTACGCAAATCGTTGATATGCGATCTATAATTCATCAACGAGCTTTACATACATTCAAATCAATGTTTCGCCATAGTACGGGCTGTTTGGAATAAACATTTTATTTAAGCCTTTTGGGGCTTCACTAAGTGTATAAGGCTGCTGGGCCATAGCCTATTTTGGTTAAGGCTATTGTGGCTTCTTTAAGGATATCAGGCTTATATACCATGCATGCCCTCTTTTGTGAAACATGTTAAGGGCTGCCATATGAGTTGCCGGCAGCCCGCTATTTGGAGCCGCGCCAACTATTTGCCATACAAATTTAATAAATGATTAAGCAATTTAATAATTGATAATATCTTCTTTTTTTTTTTTTGTTGTGTTTGTCAAGTTTGTACCTTCCTAATAAAGAAGAAATACGAGCTACTTAGAAACCAACACATCGACACGGTGATGCACATGGATTTGGTTATGATTATTAACCTCTTTCCTTAGTTTATACGTAGTTTCAATTCTCCTGAGCTGCTGTGACTGCATTCCTGTCGGAGTTCGAACGATTTAATATAGAAAGTAGGTACAAACATTATACAGGTAATGTAGCACTCACAGAAATCAGTCAACAGAAATACACATTCCAAACTAGCAACAAGTACATGATAAATATTCATCTACAAGTAACGTAAGCGACAACAAGTACACGATAAATAATCATCTACAAGTAACGTAAGCGACAACAAGTACATGATAAATAATCATCTACAAGTAACGTAAGCGACAACAAGTACATGATAAATAATCATCTACATGTAACGTAAGCGACAACAAATACATGATAAATAATCATCTACAAGTAACGTTAGCGACAGTTACATGATAAATAATCATCTACATGTAACGTAAGCGACAACAAGTACATGATAAATAATCATCTACATGTAACGTAGGCGACAACAAGTACATGATAAATAATCATCTACAAGTAACGTAAGCGACAACAAGTACATGATAAATACTCATCTACAAGTAATGTAAGCGACAACAAGTACATGATAAATAATCATCTACATGTAACGTTAGCGACATTACAAACATAAACTGGCTATCAAAAGGGGTACCGACTTGTAATGGTCAGTTGTAGAAAGCGGTTGGGGGTTTAAACCAGGGTATAGAGTGCACATAACCCTATTCTTACCCTATTGTCATCCTAATTATGAGGAACAGTGTTAATAAGAAATCATCCCCAGACTTGTCCTCTAACAAGCTAGAAGAATAAAAATATGCTTTTTGGCATGGAACAGATGTATACAGTTTGTTTAATGATCAGAAAACATTAATACTTCTAATGAATATTGTTATCTTTTCATCCCACGGGGATTGTATGAAATTTATAGATTCAGCTTTTCCTTAGACTGTGGTCCGTGACTGTTACATTTCGTGTTCGTCTTTTATATCTACTTGTTTTATTACTAGACAAATCACATACTGATGATACCTATTCTTCTGTGATTTAATTAAGTGTAACATTCCAAAGTATATGCTATGTAATAGATAGAGTCTGGTCTCAGTTCGTTGGCTTATTTAAGTTTAAATTTAAGTGGTTACATAACCCAACGAGCTGAAACTGGTGTTTAAATAACCAACGAGCTGAGACAGACTCTATCTTTTATGTAGCATCACTGTGACGTCCGTACTCTAAATTCCTTTATCTGATAGTTGTAGTACGGTATAGTCACGCTCCTTTAGTTACCCTAAATTAAACGATTTAATGCTTTACATTCATCAAAGGAAATTTCACCGACCATGCTACAAGACAAAACAAAGTGCCTAAGCGGGCACATAATCTTATTCCTTTAACAGTGTCATTTAGTAACTACACAATACGAAAATCTCCTAGAAATAATGTGTTGTGACAGCAAGAGGTCCTTAGTACATTGTATAGTTTATGTACATACATCTGTTTGTAAGCGTTTCTTGTGACACCGGTGACCGTATGATGCAAATAAGTTGAATTGAATGTCAGAAACCGCTACGCCAATGTCGTTCATATTTACAAGGTCACTCAACGGCGGTCAACCGATTTTTATATAGAATCACGCAGGGGAAACCTTTACAAATTGTCTTTCCAAAAATCATTGGACAATGCACAATTTTCCCCAAAAAAATACTTAAGCTAATAGCATTTATACTTGACACAAAACATCATATTGGCCTACATGGATATCAGTAAAATGGGAACATGAAGTTCACATGGTCACATGACCCAATCATAATAAGGTCCTAAAGGCGTATGTAGCTTACAACATTCGTGTAAAGATTGTTCATTCAACTTGTTAATTCAACGGAAATGAGCACTTCTAAAGGGCCGCGTTGTAATAGGCGTTTATGGCCACAGTATGGGAGACGGATGCTGACATTTCGACGTTTCGCCCTGCTACTAACAGTAGCTATACAAGCTGAACTGGAAATGAACACAGTCAACCAAAAACACGCATTAATACAAACAACAATTACAATGTTACATAAGAAGCAAGACTAAATGTCTTGCTTCTTATGTAACATTGTAATTGTTACTTACTGTATCGTGGCACATCACAAACACAAACTCTACAACGCAAAAACCCCATCGAAAGTCGAAAAGCAGTAAGATGAAAACCCGAAAATAAAAAGTAGAAAGCTAAGATTTGGGCGAAATTTAGACCCGAAAAATCAAAAACCCGCAATTGTAAAATGTTGACTTTCCGGGCGAAATTTCGCCCGAAATCTCGTCTTTTCAACTTTGTGCCCGTCTGCTGACACTTTCTGCAACGCAAATATCCGAAGTCGAAAAGTCGGAAACTCAAATGCGAAAAGCCGAATTTGGTTATCGACTTTTTGACTTCGGGAAAGGATAGGAAATATTGGGTAGGGTATGGAAGGTTAGGTTAAAGAAGGGAAGGGAAGTGGAAGGTAGGGCAGTTGAGGGGTTCTCCACTTGGTTAAATGTATCGGAGGGACTATAATCCTTAAAACTACATACATAAACTGGGTCAGTTTTCGGCATCCTTATCTGAAGGATTCATTAATATCTTTTATGACCACTCACTGTTTATGGTGATTGGTGCTTAAATACTTACTGTATCGGTGCATTTTTACAATTACAGCAACATAAGGAAATAAAATTGTGTATATTAAATGAGCATACCCTGGAGTATAGTCTCTACACTGGCCATCTGCTCTGCAGGAAATCAGAAAAGTGGAAATTTGCATTTGATAATTGCTTTACTCATTTAAAACGGTTAATTAACCATGGTCATGTACGGATTTTGATTGTTTTCTTCAAATGATAAATGTGGGTGCGGTGTATTGATAACAGTTGAATGTGGATTGTTTACTCCTTGTTAAGCGATAAGTAACGCATGCGCTGTGTAAAGCGGTGATTGTGCGCATCTTTTCCCCCCTCATTGGCTTCTTGTATTCTTAAAACATCACACGAACATCAACTCGCGGTAAATTCAGTAAATACTGATTGAGGAATTTATTTTCATATTTAATTTGAAGAATGTTGTAATTAACTATGCCAAATTAATTTAATGTTATATTTAACCTTCTTAAATACAATGTTTTAGAATACGGTAAACAAATGTATTGTTTTTTCTGAAAGTTTTGGTTATTTAAAAAAAAGAGTTTACTGGCATGGAGAAAAATGGAATAAAAAACAAATTTAAAACACAAAAATCGGATTTCTCATAGATTAATAATATACAATTATCTTTTTTTCCGCTTTAAACATTGACGTGTGGTGAACAGACAAGAGCTACTTATTATAACACACTTGTTATCCATTGCTTGGATGTGTATAGTTTAATTATAATATTTTATTTCTCAGCTGACGTCTGTTTAGATCATGCGATTTAAAACAACTTGAATACACTTTAGTATATTTAAGGATTCTAGTGAAGTAGAAAATTGTTTAAATCCGGACTCTAAATAATAACACTGATCATTTTTATATAAACTTCTGGCAGTGAAACATGTCTCAAAATGGAGTATCAAGCAAGGACATAAATATACAGATGTATAACAAACAGGAAAAGGCTATAAGGTAAGAGTGCATTACGTGGTCTGAGTATTAACCGAGTATGCACCCCCATCCAACCCCTTCTCCAAGAAGCGAAAACGGGGTTGGCTGGTGTATGAAATCAAACCTTAATTCTGGCTTAATAAAGTTTGCATATTGTAAAATAAAACATTTAATGTAATTTTAAACAGTTTATCACATTTACAGTAAACATTTTTTTTTTAAATATGTTTTATTGACGAATTATTCATTATAAAATCCTGCTAATATAAGCATTCCCATTGCTTAATGGAATTAAAGCTCCCCCAGAACTGATTCAAGCTAAAACACGAAAAGTTATTGAGCCAAATATTCGTTTAGAATCTTCCGCAACCATAGAGATATAGAGGATATTTGTTGTTTTGGAGTGAATAACATATTTTATTTCATCGAGAAGTGAGAAAACTTTTATATTTTCACTCATGCTTCTAACATTTTATTTCATTGAGAAGTGAGAAAACTTTATATTTTCATGAATGCTTCATGAGTGAAAATATAAAAGTTTTCTCACTTCTCGATGAAATAAAATATGATATTCACTTCAAAACAACAAATGTTCTTTTATTTTATGATTTTACAAACAACTTTAGGGAAACGACGGTAGAACAACAAGGGAGGCAATTTCAATAAGCCGCTTGACACATTTTTGCCCTACTAAAAAAAATAGTCCAAATATATTTTATTTATACCCACTTTTTTAATCTTTTTATATTGCCAGTCATTTCCTTTTAACTTTCAAAATCAATTTCAACCATTGTTTGAAAAAAATGTACAATTCTCAGTGTTTTCCTCTTGACATGTTTACATTTGCCTAGGAATATCTTGTATGAGTTTTACTGTGCATATGTGTTGGTTGTACATTTAAATGTAGTTACATTTATAGGGGCGGTTTATTGCATCGAGCACTTATTTTAAGGCAAGGACTGATATTTAACTCATTGTAATGGAGCGTCAACGTCATTGAGACGTTCGCGCAATTTGACGGCATGACGTTGACGTCACGACCGGTACAGTTTAAAAACATTTTTTAATTACTTCTTATGTTTGTTACTAACGCCTTAAAGAACTATTTGCAAATGATTTAAACTTTGAATCGAAATTTTAGTCCATATTGTTTTAGCGACCCTCTATGAAATTTACTGACCCACTCAAGAAAAATAGGATATCAGCACGTGACCGCACTCAACCAATGAGATGCCTAGCATTGTGTGCGAGGTGCAATAAAAATAAAAGAAGATCTTACATGATGATGAGTGCTAGTCTCTGTCACCCAGACACACTCGCGAGAGGTCTGGATGATCGAGACTAACATGAGTGCCTGTTTAATATTGAATTTATTAAACGAATCAGATAAAATTTATATGATGCGAGACTGTGTCGAGCATCATATCATTTGTATCCAATGAGTTCAATAAATTCAGTATTAAACAGGCACGAATGCCGAGATTCTATTTATCACTAAACTAAAAAAATCATAAAGAACTTTTTAGTTTATCTCTATGATGAAGTCGAATGTTAACAGTTTATTCCGTACGACACCGAATAATGAATACCGCGTCGATTTTCGTAATCTAATACTCTAAACGGTTACGAAATTCGACGAGGAAATTCCGATGCATACCGAGCTGAACGGAAAAGATCGAACGATGATTCGGTCATCATTTGCATATTTATTGCATAGTATAATATGATAAATCTATCATGGCTTTATTACACCTTCCACACCGCAAGTTATGTGATAAATTAATTATATGGAGTACAGGTGGTTTCAGTGATACTTTATTATTTTATTGAAAATCAGACGGGGGAAAATACAAACAAAATTAAAACCCAAATGTTGTTTCTGCGTCATAAAATATTTGATTTGTTAGAATTTCCATAAAAAAACATATTTGAATGTGTTGAAATCAGTTGTAGAAATGTTTTATAACTTCTTAGATATCATTTGTTTAACAATATGTCATCTCATTAAAACGTGTCACCTGATTAAAATGTGTAACCTGATTAAAATGTGTAACCTGATTAAGAATGCGTTATCTGATTAAAAATGCACTTACAGTGTGTCAAGTATATGGTAACAGGAGGTAACCCTGAAAGAGTAGCTTTTTAGGCCATATTTAATATGTCATCCAGATACCGATTAGTGTTATTAAAGGCTTCGATAGTATCTGCCTGAGTATTTGGTGAAGGAATTAATGTGAAATCTCTTTCATAACAATATAAAAACAAATCTGCGACAAGTGGTCACAGTTCGTATCCATAGGGATACCAACAATTTGTCTATTAACGGTCGTTCCATGCTTGACAAAAATGTTATCTAATAAGAAAATAAATGCTTCACAAAGTTACACATAGTGCAATTATCTAAACTGCCTATCTGAGCACATGCATTAAACACTGAAAGCAATCTATACTCTGGACCTTTAGGAAAACAAATGCCGAATACTTTTATATATAATATCAAAAATGCCAGTAATGGCTTACCACCACCATCTCGAATGTAGTTTAATCATAAAGCAACCTCTCATTTCCTGAAGTTAAGGGACATTATAAGTGGGGGAAAAATGTCCCGTACTATTTTATTGTTGTATGTATAAGAAGTCCCTTCTTAGGTGTTAATAATAATAATAATAATAATAATAATAATAATAATAATAATAGACTTTATTTACAGAGGGTAATACACATTTAGTTACAAAACTAATCTACCATGTGACCCTCTATTATTTACACATTTACCACACTTATTGGCAAATTGGTTAAACATAATGAATAAGAGAATAAGATATCAGCAACCAGCCTGGATTATTGATGAACATTTTCCAACTTTAAAGTCTATGAATACACTTTGTGGGCAGAATTAAATGACAAAAGATGCAAATTGATATGTTTAGTAAACAAACAAAACATTTTTCTGGTAATTTGGCAAGTGAAAGTTCATTGCTTGCTTATCCACACTTGAATTAAAGCAGCAGCAAATCATCCCTATGTGGCTCTCTGACATTGATGTCGATGGGGAAAGTAATTGGTGGTTGTATACCCAAATAACATGACCAGCAGGAGCATCACGTTGATGTCTATTGGGAAGGTAATTGGTGGTTGTACACCCAAATTATATGACCAGCCGGAGCATTATTTTGATGTTGATGGGGAAAGTAATTGGTGTTTGTATATCCATATTACATGACCAGTCGGAGCATTACGTTGATGTCTATGGGGTAAGTAATTGGTGGTTGTATACCCAAATAACATGACCAACCGGAGCATTACGTTGATGTCTATGGGGAAAGTAATCGGTGGCTGTATACGCAAATTACATGACAAGCCGGAGCATTACGCTGATGTTGATGTGGGAAGTACTTGGTGATTGCATACCCAAATTACATGACCAGCCGGAGCATTACGTTGATGTCTATGGGGAAAGTAATTGGTGGTTGCATACCCAAATTACATGACCAGCCGGAGCATTACGTTGATATCTATGGGGAAAGTAATTGGTGGTGGCATACTCAAATTACATGACCAGCCGGAGCATTACGTTGATGTCGATGGGGAAAGTAATTGGTGGTTGTATATCCATATTACATGACCAGCTGGAGCATTACGTTGATGTCGATGGGGAAAGTAATTGGTGGTTGTATATCCATATTACATGACCAGCCGGATCATTACGTTGATGTCTATGGGGAAAGTAATTGGTGGTTGTATACTCAAATAACATGACCAGCCGGAGCATTACGTTGATGTCGATGGGGAAAGTAATTGGTGGTTGTATACCCAAATTACATGACCAGCTGGAGCATTACGTTGATGTCTATGGGGAAAGTAATTGGTGGTTGTATACTCAAATTACATGACCAGCTGGAGCATTACGTTGATGTCGATGGAGAAAATAATTGGTGGTTGTATACCCAAATTACATGACCAGCCGGAGCATTACGTTGATGTCTATGTGGAAAGTAATTTGTGGTTGTATACCCAAATAACATGACCAGCCGGAACATTACGTTGATGTCGATGGGGAAAGTAATTGGTGGTTGTATAAACAAATTACATGACCAGCCGGAGCATTACGTTGATGTCTATGGGGAAAGTAATAGGTGGTTGTATACCCAATTACATGACCAGCCGGAGCTTTACGTTGATGTCGATGAGGAAAGTAATTGGTGGTTGTATATCCATATTACATGACCAGCCGGATCATTACGTTGATGTCTATGGGGAAAGTAATTGGTGGTTGTATACACAAATAACATGACCAGCCGGAGCATTACGTTGATGTCGATGGGGAAAGTAATTGGTGGTTGTATACCCAAATTACATGACCAGCTGGAGCATTACGTTGATGTCTATGGGGAAAGTAATTGGTGGTTGTATACTCAAATTACATGACCAGCTGGAGCATTACGTTGATGTCGATGGAGAAAATAATTGGTGGTTGTATACCCAAATTACATGACCAGCCGGAGCATTATGTTGATGTCTATGTGGAAAGTAATTGGTGGTTGTATACCCAAATAACATGACCAGCCGGAACATTACGTTGATGTCGATGGGGAAAGTAATTGGTGGTTGTATAAAAAAATTACATGACCAGCCGGAGCATTACGTTGATGTCTATGGGGAAAGTAATAGGTGGTTGTATACCCAATTACATGACCAGCCGGAGCATTACGTTGATGTCGATGAGGAAAGTAATTGGTGGTTGTATACCCAAATTACATGACCAGCCGGAGCATTACGTTGATGTCTATGAGGAAAGAAGTAACTGGTGGTTGTATACCCAAATTACATGACCAGTCGGAGCCTTACGTTGATGTCGATTGGGAAAGTAATTGGTGGTTGTATATCCATATTACATGACCAGCCGGAGCATTATGTTGATGTCGATGGGGAAAGTAATTGGTTGTTGTATATAAAAATTATATGACAAGCCGGAGCATTACGTTGATGTCGATGAGGAAAGTAATTGGTGGTTGTATACCCAAATTACATGACCAGCCGGATCATTACGTTGATGTCTATGGGGAAAGTAATTGGTGGTTGTATACTCAAATAACATGACCAGACGGAGCATTACGTTGATGTCGATGGGGAAAGTAATTGGTGGTTGTACACCCAAATTACATGACCAGCTGGAGCATTACGTTGATGTCTATGGGGAAAGTAATTGGTGGTTGTATACCCAAATTACATGACCAGCTGGAGCATTACATTGATGTCGATGGAGAAAATAATTGGTGGTTGTATACCCAAATAACATGACCAGCCGGAGCATTACGTTGATGTCTATGTGGAAAGTAATTGGTGGTTGTATACCCAAATTACATGACCAGCCGGAGATTACGATGATGTCGATGGGGAAAGTAATTTGTGGTTGCATACCCAAATTACATGACCTGCCGGAACATTACGTTGATGTCTATGGGGAAAGTTATTGGTGGTTGTATACCCAAATTACATGACCAACCGGAGCATTACGTTGATGTCGATGGGGAAAGTAATTGGTGGTTGTATAAACAAATTACATGACCAGCCGGAGCATTACGTTGATGTCTATGGGGAAAGTAATAGGTGGTTGTATACCCAATTACATGACCAGCCGGAGCTTTACGTTGATGTCGATGAGGAAAGTAATTGGTGGTTGTATATCCATATTACATGACCAGCCAGATCATTACGTTGATGTCTATGGGGAAAGTAATTGGTGGTTGTATACTCAAATAACATGACCAGCCGGAGCATTACGTTGATGTCGATGGGGAAAGTAATTGGTGGTTGTATACCCAAATTACTTGACCAGCTGGAGCATTACGTTGATGTCTATGGGGAAAGTAATTGGTGGTTGTATACTCAAATTACATGACCAGCTGGAGCATTACGTTGATGTCGATGGAGAAAATAATTGGTGGTTGTATACCCAAATTACATGACCAGCCGGAGCATTACGTTGATGTCTATGTGGAAAGTAATTGGTGGTTGTATACCCAAATAACATGACCAGCCGGAACATTACGTTGATGTCGATGGGGAAAGTAATTGGTGGTTGTATAAAAAAATTACATGACCAGCCGGAGCATTACGTTGATGTCTATGGGGAAAGTAATAGGTGGTTGTATACCCAATTACATGACCAGCCGGAGCATTACGTTGATGTCGATGAGGAAAGTAATTGGTGGTTGTATACCCAAATTATATGACCAGCCGGAGCATTACGTTGATGTCTATGAGGAAAGAAGTAACTGGTGATTGTATACCCAAATTACATGACCAGTCGGAGCCTTACGTTGATGTCGATTGGGAAAGTAATTGGTGGTTGTATATCCATATTACATGACCAGCCGGAGCATTATGTTGATGTCGATGGGGAAAGTAATTGGTTGTTGTATATAAAAATTATATGACAAGCCGGAGCATTACGTTGATGTCGATGAGGAAAGTAATTGGTGGTTGTATACCCAAAGTACATGACCAGCCGGATCATTACGTTGATGTCTATGGGGAAAGTAATTGGTGGTTGTATACTCAAATAACATGACCAGACGGAGCATTACGTTGATGTCGATGGGGAAAGTAATTGGTGGTTGTATACCCAAATTACATGACCAGCTGGAGCATTACGTTGATGTCTATGGGGAAAGTAATTGGTGGTTGTATACCCAAATTACATGACCAGCTGGAGCATTACATTGATGTCGATGGAGAAAATAATTGGTGGTTGTATACCCAAATAACATGACCAGCCGGAGCATTACGTTGATGTCTATGTGGAAAGTAATTGGTGGTTGTATACCCAAATTACATGACCAGCCGGAGATTACGATGATGTCGATGGGGAAAGTAATTTGTGGTTGCATACCCAAATTACATGACCTGCCGGAACATTACGTTGATGTCTATGGGGAAAGTTATTGGTGGTTGTATACCCAAATTACATGACCAACCGGAGCATTACGTTGATGTCGATGGGGAAAGAAATTGGTGGTTTTATAGCCAAATTACATGACCAGCCGGAGCATTACGTTGATGTATATGGGGAAAGTAATTGGTGGTTGTATACCCAAATTACATGACCAACCGGAACATTACGTTGATGTCTATGGGGCAAGTAATTGGTGGATGTATACCCACATTACATGACCAGCAGGGGCTTTACGTTGATGTCTATGGGGAAAGTAATTGGTGGATGTATACCCAAACTACATGACCAGCCGGAGCATTACGTTGATGTCTATGGGGAAAGTAATTGGTGGAGTATGCCCAGATTACATGACCAGCCGGGGCTTTACGTTGATGTCTATGGGGAAAGTAATTGGTGGATGTATACCTAAATTACATGACCAGCCGGAGCATTACGTTGATGTCTATGGGGAAAGTAATTGGTTGTTATATACCCAAATTACATGACCAGCCGGAGCATTACGTTGATGTCTTTGGGGTAAGTAATCGGTGGTTGTATACCCAAATTACATGAACAGCCAGAGCATTACGTTGATGTCTATGGGGATAGTAATTGGTGGTGTTATACCCAAATTACATGACCAGCCGGAGCCTTACGTTGATGTCTATTGGGAAGGTAATTGGTGGTTGTACACCCAAATTATATGACCAGCCGGAGCATTATTTTGATGTTGATGGGGAAAGTAATTGGTGTTTGTATATCCATATTACATGACCAGCCGGAGCATTACGTTGATGTCTATGGGGTAAGTAATTGGTGGTTGTATACCCAAATAACATGACCAACCGGAGCATTACGTTGATGTCTATGGGGAAAGTAATCGGTGGCTGTATACGCAAATTACATGACAAGCCGGAGCATTACGCTGATGTTGATGTGGGAAGTACTTGGTGATTGCATACCCAAATTACATGACCAGCCGGAGCATTACGTTGATGTCTATGGGGAAAGTAATTGGTGGTTGCATACCCAAATTACATGACCAGCCGGAGCATTACGTTGATATCTATGGGGAAAGTAATTGGTGGTGGCATACTCAAATTACATGACCAGCCGGAGCATTACGTTGATGTCGATGGGGAAAGTAATTGGTGGTTGTATATCCATATTACATGACCAGCTGGAGCATTACGTTGATGTCGATGGGGAAAGTAATTGGTGGTTGTATATCCATATTACATGACCAGCCGGATCATTACGTTGATGTCTATGGGGAAAGTAATTGGTGGTTGTATACTCAAATAACATGACCAGCCGGAGCATTACGTTGATGTCGATGGGGAAAGTAATTGGTGGTTGTATACCCAAATTACATGACCAGCTGGAGCATTACGTTGATGTCTATGGGGAAAGTAATTGGTGGTTGTATACTCAAATTACATGACCAGCTGGAGCATTACGTTGATGTCGATGGAGAAAATAATTGATGGTTGTATACCCAAATTACATGACCAGCCGGAGCATTACGTTGATGTCTATGTGGAAAGTAATTTGTGGTTGTATACCCAAATTACATGACCAGCCGGAGCATTACGTTGATGTCTATGGGGAAAGTAATAGGTGGTTGTATACCCAATTACATGACCAGCCGGAGCTTTACGTTGATGTCGATGAGGAAAGTAATTGGTGGTTGTATATCCATATTACATGACCAGCCGGATCATTACGTTGATGTCTATGGGGAAAGTAATTGGTGGTTGTATACTCAAATAACATGACCAGCCGGAGCATTACGTTGATGTCGATGGGGAAAGTAATTGGTGGTTGTATACCCAAATTACATGACCAGCTGGAGCATTACGTTGATGTCTATGGGGAAAGTAATTGGTGGTTGTATACTCAAATTACATGACCAGCTGGAGCATTACGTTGATGTCGATGGAGAAAATAATTGGTGGTTGTATACCCAAATTACATGACCAGCCGGAGCATTACGTTGATGTCTATGTGGAAAGTAATTGGTGGTTGTATACCCAAATAACATGACCAGCCGGAACATTACGTTGATGTCGATGGGGAAAGTAATTGGTGGTTGTATAAAAAAATTACATGACCAGCCGGAGCATTACGTTGATGTCTATGGGGAAAGTAATAGGTGGTTGTATACCCAATTACATGACCAGCCGGAGCATTACGTTGATGTCGATGAGGAAAGTAATTGGTGGTTGTATACCCAAATTACATGACCAGCCGGAGCATTACGTTGATGTCTATGAGGAAAGAAGTAACTGGTGGTTGTATACCCAAATTACATGACCAGTCGGAGCCTTACGTTGATGTCGATTGGGAAAGTAATTGGTGGTTGTATATCCATATTACATGACCAGCCGGAGCATTATGTTGATGTCGATGGGGAAAGTAATTGGTTGTTGTATATAAAAATTATATGACAAGCCGGAGCATTACGTTGATGTCGATGAGGAAAGTAATTGGTGGTTGTATTCCCAAATTACATGACCAGCCGGATCATTACGTTGATGTCTATGGGGAAAGTAATTGGTGGTTGTATACTCAAATAACATGACCAGACGGAGCATTACGTTGATGTCGATGGGGAAAGTAATTGGTGGTTGTATACCCAAATTACATGACCAGCTGGAGCATTACGTTGATGTCTATGGGGAAAGTAATTGGTGGTTGTATACCCAAATTACATGACCAGCTGGAGCATTACATTGATGTCGATGGAGAAAATAATTGGTGGTTGTATACCCAAATAACATGACCAGCCGGAGCATTACGTTGATGTCTATGTGGAAAGTAATTGGTGGTTGTATACCCAAATTACATGACCAGCCGGAGATTACGATGATGTCGATGGGGAAAGTAATTTGTGGTTGCATACCCAAATTACATGACCTGCCGGAACATTACGTTGATGTCTATGGGGAAAGTTATTGGTGGTTGTATACCCAAATTACATGACCAACCGGAGCATTACGTTGATGTCGATGGGGAAAGAAATTGGTGGTTTTATAGCCAAATTACATGACCAGCCGGAGCATTACGTTGATGTATATGGGGAAAGTAATTGGTGGTTGTATACCCAAATTACATGACCAACCGGAACATTACGTTGATGTCTATGGGGCAAGTAATTGGTGGATGTATACCCACATTACATGACCAGCAGGGGCTTTACGTTGATGTCTATGGGGAAAGTAATTGGTGGATGTATACCCAAACTACATGACCAGCCGGAGCATTACGTTGATGTCTATGGGGAAAGTAATTGGTGGAGTATGCCCAGATTACATGACCAGCCGGGGCTTTACGTTGATGTCTATGGGGAAAGTAATTGGTGGATGTATACCTAAATTACATGACCAGCCGGAGCATTACGTTGATGTCTATGGGGAAAGTAATTGGTTGTTATATACCCAAATTACATGACCAGCCGGAGCATTACGTTGATGTCTTTGGGGTAAGTAATCGGTGGTTGTATACCCAAATTACATGAACAGCCAGAGCATTACGTTGATGTCTATGGGGATAGTAATTGGTGGTGTTATACCCAAATTACATGACCAGCCGGAGCCTTACGTTGATGTCTATGGGGCAAGTAATTGGTGGTTGTATACCCAAATTACATGACCAGCCGGAGCATTACGTTGATGTCAATGGGGAAAGTAGTTGGTGGTTGGATACCAAAATTACATGACCAGCCGGAGCATTACGTTGATGTTGATGTGAAAAGTAATTGGTGGTTGTATATCCATATAACATGACCAGCCGGAGCATTACGTTGATGTCTATGGGGAAAGTAATCGGTGGTTGTATACCCAAATTACATTACAAGCCAGAGCATTACGTTGATGTCGATGTGGGAAGTAATTGGTGGTTGCATACCCAAATTACATGACCAGCCGGAGCATTACGTTGATGTCTATGGGGAAAGTAATTGGTGGTTGTATATCCATATCACTCGACCAGCCGGAGTATTACGTTGATGTCGATGTGAAAGTAATTGGTGGTTGTATATCCATATTACATGACCAGCCGGAGTATTACGTTGATGTCTATGGGGAAAGTAATTGGTGGTTGTGTACCCAAATTACATGTCCAGCCGGAGCCTTACGTTGATGTCGATGGGGAAAGTAATTGGTGGTTGTATACCAAAATTACATGGCCAGCCGGTGCGTTACGTTGATGTCGAATGTGAAAGTAATTGGTGGTTGTATATCCATATTACATGACCAGCCGGAGCATTACGTTGATGTCTATGGGGAAAGTAATCGGTGGTTGTATACCCAAATTACATGACCAGCCAGAGCATTACGTTGATGTCGATAGGGAAAGTAATTGGTGGTTGTATACCCAAATTACATGACTAGCCGGAGCATTTCGTTGATGTCTATGGGGAAAGTAATTGGTGGCTGTATACCCAAATTACATGACCAGCCGGAGCCTTACATTGATATTGATAGGAAAGTAATTTGTGGTTGTATGCCCAAATTACATGACCAGCCGGAGCATTAAGTTGATGTCGATGGGGAAATTTATTGGGTGGTTGTATACCCAAATTACATGACCAGCCGCAGCATTACGTTGATGTCGATTGGGAAAGTAATTGGTGGTTGTATACCCAAATTACATGTCCAGCCGGAGCCTTACGTTGATGTCGATGGGGAAAGTAATTGGTGGTTGTATACCCAAATTACATGACCAGCCTGAGCATTACGTTGATGTCGATGGGGAAAGTAATTGGTGGTTGTATATCCATATTACATGACCAGCCGGAGCATTACGTTGATGTCGATGGGGAAAGTAATTGGCGGTTGTATACCCAAATTACATGTCCAGCCGGAGCCTTACGTTGATGTCGATGGGGAAAGTAATTGGTGGCTGTATACCCAAATTACATGACCAGCCAGAGCATTTCATTGATGTCTATGGGGAAAGTAATTGGTGGCTGTATACCCAAATTACATGACCAGCCGGAGCCTTACATTGATATTGATGGGAAAGTAAGTTGTGGTTGTATGCCCAAATTACATGACCAACCGGAGCATTACGTTGATGTCGATGGGGAAATTTATTGGGTGATTGTATACCCAAATTACATGACCAGCCGGAGCATTACGTTGATGTCTATGGGGAAAGTAATCGGTGGTTGTATACCCAAATTACATGACCAGCCAGAGCATTACGTTGATGTCGATGGGGAAAGTAATTGGTGGTTGTATACCCAAATTACATGACTAGCCGGAGCATTTCGTTGATGTCTATGGGGAAAGTAATTGGTGGCTGTATACCCAAATTACATGACCAGCCGGAGCCTTACATTGATATTGATAGGAAAGTAATTTGTGGTTGTATGCCCAAATTACATGACTAGCCGGAGCATTAAGTTGATGTCGATGGGGAAATTTATTGGGTGGTTGTATACCCAAATTACATGACCAGCCGCAGCATTACGTTGATGTCGATTGGGAAAGTAATTGGTGGTTGTATACCCAAATTACATGTCCAGCCGGAGCCTTACGTTGATGTCGATGGGGAAAGTAATTG
Organism: Cyrtodaria siliqua; assembly: GCA_037043455.1. NCBI lineage: Eukaryota > Metazoa > Mollusca > Bivalvia > Adapedonta > Hiatellidae > Cyrtodaria > Cyrtodaria siliqua. Next base: position 490,412 of record JAWPHD010000022.1, on the reverse strand, counting down.
GTGGTTGCATACCCAAATTACATGACCAGCCTGAGCATTACGTTGATGTCGATGGGGAAAGTAATTGGTGGTTGTATATCCATATTACATGACCAGCCGGAGCATTACGTTGATGTCGATGGGGAAAGTAATTGGCGGTTGTATACCCAAATTACATGTCCAGCCGGAGCCTTACGTTGATGTCGATGGGGAAAGTAATTGGTGGCTGTATACCCAAATTACATGACCAGCCAGAGCATTACATTGATGTCTATGGGGAAAGTAATTGGTGGCTGTATACCCAAATTACATGACCAGCCGGAGCCTTACATTGATATTGATGGGAAAGTAAGTTGTGGTTGTATGCCCAAATTACATGACCAGCCGGAGCATTACGTTGATGTCGATGGGGAAATTTATTGGGTGATTGTATACCCAAATTACATGACCAGCCGGAGCATTACGTTGATGTCGATGGGGAAAGTAATTAATGGTTGTATACCCAAATTACATGACCAGCCGGAACCTTACGTTGATGTCGATGGGCAAAATAATTGGTGGTTTTATATCCAAATTACATGACCAGCGGGAGCATTACGTTGATGTCTACGCGGAAAGTAATTGGTGGTTGTATACCCAAATTACATGACCAGTCGGAGCCTTACGTTGATGTCGATGGTGAAAGTAATCGGTGGTTGTTTACCCAAATTACATGACCAGCCGGTGCCTTACGTTGATGTCGATGGGGAAAGTCATTGGTGGTTGTATACCCAAATTACATGACCAGTCGGAGCCTTACGTTGATGTCGATGGTGAAAGTAATTGGTGGTTGTATACCCAAATTACCTGACCAGCCGGAGCCTTACGTTGATGTCGATGGGGAAAGTAATTGGTGGTTGTATACCCAAATTACATGACCAGCCGGAGCATTACGTTGATGTCGATGGGGAAAGTAATTGGTGGTTGTATACCCAAATACATGACCAGCCGGAGCATTACGTTGATGATGTCGATGGGGAAAGTCATTGGTGGTTTTAAACCCAAATTACATGACCAGCCGGAGCATTACGTTGATGTCGATGGGGAAAGTAATTGGTGGTTGTATACCCAAATTACATGACTAGCCGGAGCATTACGTTGATGTCTATGAGGAAGGTAATTGGTGGTTGTATACCCAAATTACATGACCAGCCGGAACATTACATTGATGTCAGTGGAGAAAGTTATTGGTGTCTTCATACCAAAATGACATGACCAGCCGAAGCATAGCATAATTGTGAAGCTTTATAGTCTATATTCTTAACTTATTTCATCTCATTTACCATTTCTGTGTCAACTTTGTAGCACACAAATCATTTTAGGATACAATAAGAGAATCGTTCGGAAAGCACCACTTTCTGTCATACAGATGCCAGTGAACACTCATCGGAACTTTGATATGGTGGCGCATAATGGAACCTGTCAAATGAAGTTGAATCCAGTCTCTACCCAGAGTCTCTGTCAACTTCAAAGAAAGGAGGGCGAACGGTTATGTCACGCGATTATTAAAAAAAGTTTTTACGATGTTAATAATAATTCCTTGTGGAGTGCGTGTTTCAGTGGTAGAGCGACCGAGAGGTCGTGGGTTCGATCCTCTCCGCGGCCACGTTATTTATCCTTGAGCAAGATAATTAATCCACATTGCTTAGTACTGGTTCTACCCATGAAGCCATCGAGAGTGATTAATCTCAGTTGCAAAAACTTGTTTCGCATTCGATGTAAAATAAATATGTTTAAACTAATAATAAATCCTATATTCAATATTTTCAAATTGTTTTTCTATCAATTATTTTTTTTTAGTAATTTTCTGCTATCGAGCTTTGGTTTGAAATGTTTACATATGCGTATCGATTGAGGAGACCTAAGTATGAATTATTTTGGTTGTATTTTAGTCCCGATTAAAACTAAATTGTTTTCATGCATTATTTCAAATCTTGCAACATCTAATTTGCAGATATTCTGAAAATTATATTTACACAAGAAATAAATATGTTTCAGTCAAAAATATCAATTTTACTGGTTTTAACAAATAATTTAGTAACTTAGTAGTATGCAGAGGTAAATATGAATATAAGGAACGACAACTCTGCGTGGAGATTGAGTTGAATTGAATTGAATTGGATTTTATAGTCGCACCAACAGCTTAGGTCATCTGGCGACTTTCCAGCTTCCACTGGTGGAGGAAGACCCCAGGTGCCCCTCCGGGCAATTTTCGTGCACGGGCGGGCACCTGGGTAGAACCACCGACGTTCCGCAAGCCAGCTGGATAGCTTCCTCACATAAAGATTCATGAGGGATCGAACCTACAGCGGTGAGGGGCAAGTGATTGCAAGTCAGAGACTCCTACCACTCGGCCACAGACGCCCCTGAGATTGAGTTGAATCACATGAGCTAGAATACATGGTCAAGCTGCACTGCTCAGTCACCCACGTCCCGGAATACGCAAAATGTTTCCTGTAAATCTACAATACGTCTACACTATATTTCAGTTTCGGTAACAAAGGAACATGCAGCAAGAGGACGGGTCTGGAACGGGCACTGATCGTTATTATAACGCTAGTGTGTATGGCGCTAATTGGGCTTATTGTTGCCGTCGTGGTTATAAGCAAAGAAGATAAATTAGAGCCAGTACCAGGTATTCTAACATGCATAATAGTCCATGAAGCAATATGCGGAACAAATAATATATAAATAATATAACAAATAGATCCGAACATATTTTTGAAAACATATTAAGCACTTAAAATGATTTCCATTCTTTTCCTTCATATATATGATTGGCGACTTCAGTTCCATTTTTTGTATCACTGTAATCGTTGGATTATTTTGTTTTAATACTCAATATTTTGTTTCAGAGGTGTGCACCACGGGAGAGTGTTCTATAGCAGGTAGGTCAGTCGTTCACCACATTTGTAATCATTCAGGAAATTCAGAGTTGACTACGTTCTTAAATCACCTCGAATATATTTCGGTGCCGAATAGGTAATTCTTCGATTGCGAATCACCTCGAATATGTCTCGGTGCCGAATAAGTAATTGTTCGAGTGTGAATCACCTCGAATATGTCTTCGTGCCGAATAGGTAATTGTTCGAGTGTCCAATACGGGTTGCTTCAATATACATTGTAGATATTAAGAACGTGTGCAAAACAAATGCATATATATAATATATATATTTCAACATGGACAAATTTGTCCATAGTTCACTTGAATAAAACATAATGGAAGAACTTAATAACATGCTTGCAAAATCCAAAATGCTCATGTTATGGGGAAGAATCAAACCAAACACTACATCACTATATTATATTTCAGCGGCTCGAGTCCTGGACAGCATTGACCTTTCAGTCGATCCATGTGATGACTTTTACATGTACGCCTGTGGAGGATGGAAGAAGAAAAACGTGATTCCTGAAGACAAATCGGGGCAAAACACGTTCGGCATACTCAGAGATAATGTCCAAGTTGTCAATAGATGTAAGACACCTCTACATGTTACCAAATTAATTCGTATGCTATTTTGTTCATTTACAAAAACGATTAACATACCACGGTGTTTTATTTGTGAAAATCGGTTTTAGTCTTTTGACTGTTACTTCATAACCGCAGCTCCCAATAAATTCCTTTTTGTTTATTTCGCTCTTCGGGGCATACAATTTTATTAGATCATACGCCGCTGGATATAGGGGATGAAATAAAGATGCAAATATTGCTATATCCACCGCCATATGCTTGCCATCTTCGGGATGGTTAAAATTCTGTATTGTTGATTTTTATGAATATTGAGTTCTGCTCAACCCGGGGCTAGAAGGCGTGAGCGGTAGCTAGCATATTTCACTACCGCTCATGAACAGTCTCAATCAAACCTAGACTGCAATATTTCGTATGTGTCGTGCTCGGCCGTTTCCAAAGGTCCATTATCATACTCTTTTTTATGTGTGAACCTTTTTTTTTTTTAAAAAGCAATGTAATCATATATTCAAAAGCACTGTATTATTGGGATTTCTAAAAACTGGAAAAGGATACTAAACAAAGAAGATGGGATCATTTAAATGTTATTTTGAAATGGATATGTAAGCTGTTATTTTAAGAACTATGCCATCACAGATCTAAATCACAAGATATAAACTATTTAAAAGATACGATAATTTACTGATTTATGGGAAAGAACATCACGCTGACTGTATAAAACTAAGTATACTAAAATGCAATCATGTATTATATGATCAGTTGAGAATTTTGCGTTAATTTGCAGTAATTGTCTTTGCTTTAAATGATATTTATCAATATGTCATAGATGGTAATTTAGAACAATGACGTCATAGTACTAAAAATGGCGGCTTCCATAATCGGTCAATAAACAAATTAACAGGATCATCTCTATTTTTTTGTTTATAACCCGATTTTAATAACTTGTTCCCCATTTTCCAAGTTTTTAGAACTCACGATAATAAAGCCTGTCTGAAAATATGCCTATATTCCCTTAAAGTACGTATGACAAAGTCGTGCAAGTAGTTGTTAAGATTGATTAACGTTGATTTGATGTCTGTTTGGCAAACTGATGGATAATGACAACGTGTTAGGTATGAAAGAAGTTTAGTGTACTTGCACTGTGACATATTTAATGTACTAACTAGTTGGAAGCCGTCAAAAAGGCGGCGGAGACGGAGTGAAAGGATACTACAGGCTGTGTGCGAGGATTGGTAGGGGGCTACACGTATGTATGTGTAAGACTAGTATGTAACTTATAAACACTTTTATTATATACTTCCCAGTGAAATAGTGGATTGTATGGTTAGAATAAACCTTATATTCTCATTGTTTATATTTTCACACTGAGAATATAAGAACTTATAAGAACTTATATTCTCACTGCCGGAAAAATTGGACTACTTTTTTCTACATTTGCTTATATCAGTCATAATTCGTGTTAAAGTTTAGAACTATATTCTATGCGCACTAAATGTATGTAAATCGCCTCACGCGCTGGCATTACTATATTTATCCGCGAATATGTTAAAGGGGAACTGTCGAAACGAAACGTATTTTCTGTTTGAAATAGTTTGGTAGTGTTGCATGATAAAAAGTATATAATAAATAGATTATTTGTTGGTTTGTCGTGAATATAGGATGTATTTACATCTCGATGTGGGAAAACTTACATTTTCACTCGTTCTAAAGCACTCGTGAAAATATAAGTTTTCTCACTTCTCGATGAAAATAAATCCTATATTCACTCAAAACCAACAAATAGCCTCTATATATTGGATTAATATGCAATCATGTTTACTAAAATGTATGTTTTCAAACTATTGAAATCGCCAGTTTCGAAAGACTTTGTCCGAAATCAACGACACAGTTTATGAGTCGTATATGTGTGCAAGTGTGAAATATAAAACAAGGAATTGTTCTCAAAGTACTTTTTGTTTCTATTTGTCATACAGATTTGCTGGAGGATACTTCATCGTACCAGAATGTTGCTTCTGTGAACAAGGCTAAAGACCTGTTTGCGTCGTGTGTGGACGAGGGTTAGTAGTCACCATTCTTGATCTATAACATCAATATCAATATACATTTATATTATAAACATAAATACTTTATAACATATCATGTCCAGCTACGACTGCAACAATAGACATGCAATAAATGAATACTTTATGAATTAGTATTTTGAAATGCACTACTTGTATAAAAACAAAAGACACAAGGAGTACATATATATATATATTTATCATATAACTTACGGTGTGGTAGTGGAATAACGCCATTCTATATTTTCGATATACCACTTGTTATATAAGTATGCAAATAAGCATAGTATGCGTTGTCAAAAAAAATCGGTAATGACTATGATCCAATTCCCACGGTTTATGTCGGTTTCGCGTGTTAAAGCGATATGCAAAATGCAATAAAAGTCGATATGTGAGTTAATCTGATAAATAGAATCTAACATTCGTTCTCATTCATTATTAAATTTATTAAACTCGTCAGCAAAAATGATGTAATGCTCGGCAAGAGCCTCGCATTATATCATTTTGCCAACTCGTTTAATAAATTCAATAATGAATGAGCACTCATGTAAGATCCTATATATATAAACGGCCTTTAGTTTTAGCCCACATACCTTGATATACAGATTTAGGTTTAAATGTATGCGCTATGGTAAAACACGATTGCCGAGCCTTTAATGTAAAGGCCTGAACAACCGTACCTAAATAGGTATTGTAAGGTAAAATACGACACAATCCGACTCGACATCGTTACATATTTTGCGAATATGCAAGCCAACGACAAATAACATTATTGCTTTTTATTAAATATAATATGTTTAGAGGAAATAGAGAAGAAGAACATCACAGTAGCCATTCCGCTGCTGGTGGAGCTCGGTGGTTGGCCAGTGTTGGGTGCAAACCCCGGTGGAAACTGGAATGAAGCAAACTTTGACCTGGTGTCCTTGTTGATTACTCTTCGTAAATACAACAACGCACCACTCATTTCCATGTACGTCAGTGCGGATGTCAAGAATTCGGACAGTAACATACTCTATGTAAGTAGTTAGGCTTCGACTTTACTAATTTCTCCCGATGTCGACTGAATAATAGCGAGGTTGAGTACACTTAAAATCGATTTAAGCTAACCAGTGGACCATATTGCCTTATGACCGTTCCAAGTCGACAACCCCGTCTTCACCAATCTCTGGGTTGTGTATTGTCTTTTTCATTGTATAGTTAATTTGCTCTTTGTTTGTGTTGCAATGCGGATCTACGGTTCCACTGCGTTTGGGTGCTGTGATTTCTATAGGACTATTTTCTCATTTACTTTAAGACTGCCCCAAAGTCGTAGATGAAAGTCCACTAACAATCAGGAATTTATCAAGATATGCTAACTAAAATAACCTCAAATTCACCACTTTGATAAAAGGGTCTTCTGAGAGGTAATTAAACTGGTGAAATAACTTATAGCCTATTACTAGTTTGTAAAACACATGGTATGTAATATCATCTTGACGTAATTATCAATTATACAACACGCTTGGCTAAAAACAAAAGGATAGCCTCTCATTTGCGTTGGCCGCCTTACACTACCCTTTCTTTTCTACTATGGTTTATAATATATACCCTAAAGAACTTCAACTTAACAAAGCTAATATTCTGATATTAACGCTTCTTTTCTTGATTTACATCTCTCCATTGAAAATGGTGAAATAATTAGCAAAATACATGACAAGAGAGATGATTTTAATTTTGATATTGTTAATTATCCCCATTTAGGGCGTCTATGTGTCTCAACTTATTCGTTTTTCTAGAGCATGTACTCGAGTTGAATACTTTAATATTCGTAATCTTTGTATAACTAAAAAGCTACTCCATCAGGGTTACCGTTACCATAAACTTCGTAAAACCTTTGCAAAATTGTATTATCGTAACCCTGATCTTCTTTCCAAATATAAAAGTAATTTAAGAACTCTTCTGCGACAAGGACTATCACAACCTGACTTCTATGGTGACGTGATTTACAAACTTCGTAAGATCCTTGGTCATGATCACTTTCATACTAACTTTGTTAAATATGTTAAAAGGTTTATCAAAAGAGGTTATGACCCTATCATTTTGCAACGCGCTGCATGCTTGGTGGTGGACCCATTTGATGTGTGTCTGCAGATCTTGTCTTGTCGTGTCCTCAATGGTTTATTCTCTTGTTGCTCTGGCCTCTGCTAAGACAATTTGAACCTTCTTTGTGGCATTCTAGGCTATTGTTTTTTGTATTTATATATACACGAGCATCTTTGTGTTTTACTTATATTGCCTATTAATGCTGCCTTGTTGGTTAGAAAATAGTTCTTGGCGGGGATTTCTTTATTTACACTGTCCCGTTTTATTGGGTTGACGGTAGGGTAAGTGTGAGGTTTGGTGCACCCTTAAACCTGGTTTAAACCCACAGCGGCCTTTTTGCCACTGACCGTTCCAAGGCGGTAGCCCTATTGTCAACCCTTTTATGTTTGTGATGTCTTATTTGGCCTTTTATTCATCTTTCAATTTGTTCTTTGTTTCTGTGTGTGTTTGTGGTTGACTGTCGTCCTTGAATGCTGCTTTTCCTGTTCGATTTTTGTATCTATATATAGATATTAAACAAGATATGTAAACATGCGGCGAATGGACTAACACGTTTAGTGTTTACGTCATATTACATATCTGATGCTGGTACCTCAAACGGTTATTTTTATTACATTTATTGACTTAGTCTTTCATATTAACCTCAACTTTTAGTTAACTTTTCTGTTCAGACAATTAATTCAAAATGATATCCTTCATATTACTATTCCAAGCAATTGAACTGATTGAGGTACAACTTTTAAATTTTTATTAAATGTTTTCTTTGCACCCTCTATAAATGGGGAAAAAACACAATTCCGCCAATAACGCTTTGAGGGCAAAATCATTGTTAACACAGACGTTTCTAATGACCTTTCTAATTACATTCTGCTTTTTTTAATGTAAGTGCTCTAGGATGACCGTGTTTTTGATTGACAACCGCAGTTTTGAAATGAATTATGTTTCCAACTAAAATGAGTTCGACGGAGGTCGACGTGACGGAGGTCGACGGAGGTCGACGTGACGGAGGTGGACGTCATTTGCGGAGAACGTTCTTGAAATGAGACATTTCGGTTAAAATCATACAGAACTGGTTTATAATTTGCTAGAATATTGAAGTGCTGTGTTTGATTATAAGGACATCTTCTGCTGAATGGTAGGGGTATTTTTGCTCGATGGTAGGGGTATTTTTGCTCGATGGTAGGGGTATTTTTGGTCTGTCATTCACTCGAATCCGCTTGTTCAAGAAGAAAACAAATATGCGTTTACAAATAAGGGTTTCCTTGTAATCACATCCAGCAGTTAAATAATCTATAATCAACTTCGGTTATTTTGCTCTGCTGTTAACGAAATTATGCTTTTAATTGGAAACACTGTATTTAAAATTATTTTACTAACTAAACACGTCGGATTACACGTTTTCGTTTATTGCAGTTTTTTTAGGCGGTTTTTTTCTTCTAGTATACATAAATCATAACTATACTGCCATGTCATCTTGTGTTTACTTGAAGGACTTATCATAAAGAGCGTTGCATATATTCGAATGTACTTACTTAAAATATATTGATACTGTAGAGTATGTGGAACGAAGACGTAAATTACGGCAGGTCGTTATAAAGATATATACACTTGAGACTGGCATTAAGTATAAGTGTGAACAGTTTGCAGTATTTTATTGGCATGTTGTCATTTTAAATAGGTCAATCTTATGCGTTTAAATCGCATTTGTTTTAAAACTCTTATTAATAAATGAAGTATAATGAAACAGTTATGTAGCTTTAGTTACAACGCTTTATATACGTTTTAAAATAAGTGTGATTATAAACGTTAAGAGTTACGTGCCTGTCTGGAAGTTTATACAGACTATAGATTCCCTGAAATATGTAAATTTAATTTCGCAGCTTACCCAGCCCGGATTTGGTCTACCAGGACGTCTGTACTACCTGGATAAAAACCTTACCCACATGCATGATGCGTATGTGTTGTTAGCGAAATCTGTCGCTGAATTGTTTGGTGCTGATGCTACAACTGCGTCAGATGATATGGTAGACATGATGCAATTAGAAACAGAAATTGCAAATGTAAGTTAAGATTATGTATGTCAAATAACTGCTAATATGCCATCTTCGTTTCAATAACGATATACATGTTAGTTGTCTATATGTTATTTCGTATGTGGTAACATATTAATTATATTCAAAAATCAACCGTACTTGTCCATTCAATATTAATAAAACATGCCAATAGCAATAATGTCTTTGTCAAAGAAGAAAATAATACAATCAATATAACTATGTGTACACGACCGATTTATAGAAGCTAAGTTAGTTCGATAGGTCAAATGTTATTATTAGACGGTACTACAAACCCAGACATTCAATAGATATATACTGAAAGGAAAAATAAATGCGACACGGGAATTTCCGCTATATATTGTATATACTGCACACTTAATTCCATATATATTCCAAGGAAATCCCAAGATGTTTTGTAAAAACAAACGTTGTAGTTAGTTAGAGAAAGGACACAACTGGGATGTTGTAGACGTTTTAATCACAGTACATGTTGTAACAAGAAATGCATAAATGTTGAAGTTCCTCTGAAAAATTGAGCCAGTGCATTCTGTATTTAAGTAAAAAGTTTACAAAATTGTGCATCCTAAGTTTGCTCACATGCTTGAGCCAAACGCGTACTCTGTCAATAACGAAACTTTGCAGGAATACTATTTGCTGTGTTACGTGTTGTTTTAGTCTTTTATCCGAAAAGAGGGAGATCTTACGTAGCCATGTACCATTCGATTAACAGCAGCTTATTGTATACAATATACAGCGGAAATTCCCGTGACGCCTTTCTTTTTCCTTTCAGTATATATAAATAGCAAATGGATTACGACAATTCGTGAATACACAAACATGACTTGTCTCTCTTGAGTTATTTCGTTAAAAATGAAAACTATGACGGACAGTCAGACGGTTTTTTTTTATTTACACTGTCCCGTTCTATTTACACCACATTATAGTATGAGTGGGGTTTGGTGCACAGTATATCCTAGTTTAAACACCCAGCGGTGTTTTGCCACTGACCGTTCAAAACCGGTACCGCTGTTTTCAGCCCTTGTATGTTGGTGGTGTCGCTTTTATGATTATTTATACAATCATTCAATTGTTGTTTGTTTTGAAAGCGTGCTTTTGGATGACTGCGTTCTGTGAATTATACATTTCCTGCTCAACGTTTGTATCTTCTTCTACATATTTCATTGGCATTCAAAGAGTTGTTGCAAAATAAAACTACGTGTAATAACCTTTCTAATATTTAAGATTTCAATGGCGTCTGAAGACATGCGCGACGCTGAGCGTCTATACAACAAGATGACGATAGCACAGTTGGCACAGAACATAACCGAACCTGCAAGTACTGCTTCTATACAGGTATTGTGACTTTTTCTCATACATTACCCTGATTTTATATTGTTTTTTCAAATTTTTAAATGTTTTATAGTTATTATTTATCATGCTAGTTCATCTACTTTTAATCGACATATGAAATAAAACAAGTATACATAAATTAGTTCAACGTGGCATATATATCGATAGATGTTACAACTGCTGTGTTCCTGAAGCTTTCACCTTGTTATTAGAACATGTTTATCATTTATTTGAGAAGGGTTTAATCTAATGTTGGTAGAACTTCTTAGCCGACCCATTTATCATTATAATATTTCTACTATATATAATATGATTAATGCTAGAGTAATCTGGAAGTTTGTATCCCCTCGAGTGGACATGCCATATCTGAAAGTCTCACGGAAGGCGTTAACCTTTTTATTTATTTTATTTATTCATTTATTTATTTATTTATTTATTTATTTATATATTTATATATTTATTTATTTATTTATTCATTCATTCATTCATTCATTCATTCATTCATTCATTCATGTATTTATTTATTTATTTATTTATTTATTTATTTATTTATTTATTTATTTATTTATTTATTTATATATTTATTTATTATTCATTCATTCATTCATTCATTTATTTATGTATTTATTTATTTATTTATTTATTTATTTATTTATTTATTTATTTATTTATTAATATAGTTTTAGTAGTATAGTGATACGGATTCAGAAAACCTCTACCACTAGAGGTAATACAGGGTTGTATGGTACTGTGTATATATTACTGATAGTATATAATACATATTAATATTACTCTGTATAAAAAAATACTGGATATAATAAAATATGATTGAATCTAACTGAAAATCTTATTTATGTATTTCAAAAAGCTCGAAAATGTACTTCTACATTACAGTTTAATTGGTTAAACTACATCAGTGGTGTTATGGATATTGAGAATGTAAAGATACCGATTAACGGGAGTGAACCTATTATTGTAAGGACAATCCCATACTACGAAAAACTGTTTGGAGTCATAAACAGTTACAGTAAAAGGTATCGTTTAACTTAATACAATAATTAAATTATATTATTAACTGAGATGTTTAGTTGACATGATTCCACAGGAAATAGACAAAATATCATTAATTGTTTGACGCCCTAGAATCGTAAAAGTTACCGTCAGAAGCACTACATAACCATTTAAACCATGTCCATCATCTATGGACACACTTTCATATCTTGCCATATATTAATACAGAGTTCAGCACTGCAACCGGCACCATCATCGGGTGGGTGTCCCATTTTATCAAGCGCTTTGTCTTACAATGTTCTACATGGGTTTATCAACTGAGGAACCGGTAACCCATTTATTAAGCGTGTTGGCGCTTTCCAATTACCCCCTCCATGTGTTTGTCAACTCAGTCGACTAAAAAAAACAGACACCTGTTACCTGTTCCATCGCTACTCTCTCTTTCTCCACTCTCAGTTTGAGGCGCCATCTGCATGTTTGTCAGCAATGGCAAAACCATGATAACTAAGGTCCTATGGCTGGTTGTGTGATACCGATGAATCCCAAGGTATACCAATCCCAAGGTATACCAAAAGGTCTGTGCAGCAAGTCACAGCCTTCTGTATAACAAGAAGATTCTAGATCTTCTATCATTTCTGGCTGCACTCATAGGCAGCTTCGTCTCAAGCTACATCCCTGGAACCCCTCGATTACACTACGATATCAGGTGTATAGTCGATGCCACATGAATCAATTGTGAAATTCATCTGTCCCTTTAGTTGGTAAGACTGGGCTTTGTAATGCATAGATAGATCACTCGTGGATCACTCTTGTCTTTATGGAATCCTTCCATATTTTAATTTCTAGCTTCATGTCTGTCACGCCCACAAAACCATTCAAAGTGTCCTTGAACATTTGTCTAGACTATTTACCGATTGGTACAGTGTTGGCTTCGCTTCCCTTACTACAGTATATTGAATCTTTTACCTTTCTTAAAGTTCAGACTTTGCTGAATCCAACGCAGTAAAGCAATAGTACAGCCATGTTTCTAGTATCAGGCAATAGTACAGCCATGTTTCTAGTATCAGGTTGACAAAAGGACTTGCAAGCAGTGTTAGTTGTGTGCGAGTATTAATGTGTTACGTCTTCTTATCTATTAATTTATAAGATATGCATAGGAAAATAAATGACATGCCTTCCGAATTGTCTTGGAAAACTAAATACTTGCAGGACTGTTGTCAACTACGTCATTTGGAGCCTCATGAAGAACAGAGCCAGCAATCTCCCAGGCAGATTTCGGGATTTGGTAACCCGCTATAACGAGGTTTGTATAGTGCAAGGTACAACTTTTTTTATTTTAGTTTCAACTTAATCAACAAGAAATCGGTAGAACCGATGGATGCTCCCCGAGTAAAGGTACACATTTGAAATAGTACACATGCGAAATAAATTGGATGGAAAGTGTAGGATTAGCTGTGCGCAAAAGATTTAGATTCGAAAAGTTTCATGAAAAGCAGATGAAAAACGCAGCAGGATTTGAGCGGACAAGCTTTTGAATCGAAAAACTTCAACTCCGCCAAAAATTATTCAAGAAGAACATCCTGACAGTATGCGCTACTAGACATCAAACTGATATGTCTTCTTAAGTTTCATGAAAATCAGATGAAAAACAAAGGAGTAGTGAGCGGACAAGCTTTAGATTAAAAACAACTTCAAATTTCGTAACTTCGCCAAAAATCATTCAACCGGAATATTCTGACAATATGTGCTACTAGATGTAAATCGGTTAAAAAAATGTAGAAGTTAAGAAGACAAGGTTTAGATTCGGAAAAACTTCAAAGTCCCGTAACTATGCTAAAAGCATTCAGCCGTTCCTGACAATATGCGACACTATACATCATACTGATACTTCCTGTGAAGTTTCATGAAAATCGGATGGAAACATAGGAGGAGATGAGCGGACAAGATTTAGATTTTAAAAAAAATAATAAAGTCCCATAACTCCGCCAAAGATCTTTCAAAAGGAACGTCCTGATAAAATGCGATACTAGACATCATACTAATACTTTCATGAAAATCGGATGAAAAGTGTAGGAGGAGTTGAGCGGACAAGCTTCAGACTTGAACAAATTCAAATCCCGTAACTCTGCCAAACAATATTCAACCGAAACGTCCTGACAATATGCGATACTAGACATCATACTGATACTTCCTGTGAAGTTTCATGAAAATCAGATGAAAAATGTAGGAAGCGTTGAGCGGACAATAAAACGGGACAGATGGATATATATACGGACGTACATACACACGGACATACATACGGACATGATGGCAACTATATGTTCCTCCGAACATTTCGGGGTACATCAAAATGTAGACATAAAATGCGATCAGGAAATGCAGCGTCAACAAAAAACGCGCATCAAAATAAACAACAATTACAAGGATAAAGAGCGACAAGGCATGTGACCATCAACATGAAAGGGTTGACAACAAAGCTACCGCCTTGGAACTGTCAGTGGCAAAAAGGCTAGTACACCGTTTACAAATAAGAAACTTACACTGAATCTATATCATATATACCAGCAATAACATGACCAAAACATGATTTAATTTATTACATTTTCATCTTATTGGGATTTCTCAGTGAAAGAATATTCATAATCGCTAAATATTATTAACTAACAACTCCGAACACAAAAATAACTAACCGTGACGCTGAGTTATGACGTCAATACAGTGGTTCTGACGTCGACGTCATCCGCCGATAACGTTCAATAACGCAAATATGTTCGGTTAAAATCATGCATAAACTGATTTAAAATGTAATAAATAGACTATTTAACTGCTGTGTTCGATTATAGGGAAATCCTTCACTCGATGATAGACGTGTTTTGTTTTTTCACTTACTCGCATACGCTTGTTCGTGAAAAGAACCACACGTCTACCATCTCGTGAAAGATTTCCCTATTATCGATCCCAGCAGTTAAATAATCTCTATGTAATACACTTGAGAAATACCAAACGATCTGTAAATGTACTGTACATGAGCAAATCTAAGAATTATAGCCGTTTAAAATAAAATGATAGTTAAAGTATGTTAAGCTGACGATAGTTCGAACGCAGATAACGTGTATTATGTTTATTTCCACAGTAGATGGAGTCAGTATTTTGTTTTAATATTACGTTTTATATCATCATTTGGATGGTGGGGGATGGAAAACAGTGGGTCCAATTAACGTAGGTCATCATCTTACCCGGTTAGAATGTATTTACATAAACATAGGCACTAAATATTTACTGTACTTAAAATTCAATAATATTTGCAATACTGTTTACACGTATCTGTACTTCACGGCATTTTGCGTCAATCGCTTACATGACAAAAATTAAAATATATCAATACTATTTAGTTATTACACACAGACCGAAATTCGCTTAGTTTGCCATACGCTGTGCGAGAATTCTGTAACGTAATGACATATTATGTTCGTTATCCATTAGCTTTTATACTACAAACAATCTTACAAAGTTTGGGGTTTGGAGAGTAATGTAACCTTTACGAAAGAAAAATGTGTCAATAAAACGAACTACATCTCCAAACGTTTAACTTCATTTCTAAATGTCGTTAACAATAACATAGAAGACGGCTGTTATAGGACTAATGTTTTAGGTCAAATGAAAATGCTGGAGACCTTCTTATTAATAATAAAATGTGCAACAAACGTCAACACTTCAGGTTTCTTCTACTATAAGTATCTACTATATAGTAGCAACCTCTTACGGGTATATGCTTCTTAACTTATTCGATACTCGTATTTAGAGCGTGCAGTTCATTTGAGGACTTTAACATTAGTAACCCTCTGAACGACTAAAAGCTTACTCTGTCATGGCTGCCACGACTGTAAACTTCGAAACAGTTTGTAAATTTGTTTAATCGTAATGCTTATTTACTCTTAACATATATGATATAAAATTCTTCTGCGACAAGGGTTTACACAACCTGACTTCTATGATATGATTTACAAACTTCGTAAGATCCTTGATCATGATCACGTTTATAAAGTATTTATCAAAACTGTTAGAGAAACGCTATCAAAAGAGGTTATGAATCTGTTATTTTGCAACGCACTTCCTGTTTGGTGGAGGACCCATTAACAGTTAGTCTCTATGCTTGTGATTACAATATGGCTGACATAGTGAGGACCCTATTATGACGTCTACCTAAATCCTGAAAAGGAGGTTCACGACAAATGTGTGTATGTCTATATTTTCGTACCCTAACGGTTCATTTCTTACACTTCTGGATTTTGCAAAGTTATTGATTACTAGTTGATTGTTTTCTATCTTTTTGACTTTTATATTCATACATGCATACTCCTTTTTGATTTCCCTATGTCGTTTATTAAAGCTGCTTAGTTATTTAGACAATTCGCCCTGGTAAGGAGTTCTTGTTTACACTGCACGGTTGATTGGGATAATGTAGTTTGATTTGTTGTACCCCACCCTTTAACCCTTTAACGACCTTTCCTGTAACTAAAAGTATCAATGCCATCTCCCTGTTCTTAACCCTTCTAAGTTGATGACGTCACATAACAACGTCTAAATGATTATTATATCCATATACTTGCATACTTGTAAAAGTGCTACTAGTTTGCAATGCGTGATTTTGATCGATTGCCATTTGTTACTAATACCAATCCAGTAAGTAGAATGCATGAGTACAGGTAAATGATGAATACTCGATTCCTAACCGTATGTCCTTGATAGCTCAGTGGTTAGAGCACTGGTACGGTAAACCAGACACCCTGGGTTCGCCAAATATCACAGGGTAAAAATATGTGCAGCCATTCCGGGACTCGAATGCTTAAAATAACCATGTAACGCATCGATGTTGCACATTGTCGACTCATTTTTGTCTATCTATTCATTCTTTGTATCGTACACATTGTCTAAGAAAGTGTTAACGTGGAATTTTAATGTGCTCACAAAGAAAACGTTATAAGTCCAACATGAAGAGTAGCATTCACAGAATACAGTCACGCCAACAAGTATTACAGTGCAACGGTGATACAAACACATTTAGTAAAAAGCACATCACAAACAAATAAGGCTGACAACAGGGGTATCGCCTTGGAACGGTCAGTGGCAAAAGGGACAAGCCGAAATATGTTTAATTTGCCTAATCATGTAGATATAAAAGTCGAACAGGAAATGTAGCATGCATTCAAGGACCACAGTCAACTAAAACACACATAGAAGCAAACAATAATTAAAAGATGAATAAAAGGCAAGATATGACATAAGAATGAAAAAAGCAAGATTGTAGTGTAATAAATGTTGATTATGCACATTGTCTTATCCTTTAAGATTTCAGAAGGTTTCCTTTAGTTATCGAGTAAATAAGAACATGCATCCCGACAGTGAACTACGACGGACAAATTGCGGTAATGCATAATCTCGTCTAGTATTGTAACCTGACTTTTACTAGAGTTTCTCGTTGTAAATTGACATTCTATTAGACAGAAAAAAAAGTTTAAAATAAAAGTAGATATAAAAATCAAACAGGATAGTAGCATTCAAGGACGACAGTCTACCACAAACGCACACAGAAACAAAAAACAACTATACAGATTAATAAATGCCAAGATACGACATCACAAACACAAAAGGGTTGATAATAGGACTACCGCCTTGGAACGGTCAGTGGCAAAAAATGCCCCTGGGGGTTTAAACGAAGTTCTAGGGTGCACCAAACCTCACTCTTACCCTTTGTTATGCCAATAAAAGGAACAGTGTAAATAAAGATATCCCCACCTAACAATAAAGATCATCTCGTCGATTTCGAAATAAGCTTAGCGCAAGATAAAACGTGTACATGTCCTTCTCTGTTGTTCCAGGTGATCTATGGTACTGCTACATCTACCGCCAGGTGGCGACAGTGTGAGGATTACACAGTCTCGAACTTTGGCCAGGCCGTCGGTTACATGTTCGTTAAGGAGACCTTCGACGAGTCGGCAAAAGCAATCGTGAGTTAATATCCTAAATGTTGGCATAAATAGTGTTCTTTATGTATATGCTTCCTCATATGCCTTCGCCTTTTTTTTTAATCAGAAACTTCTCATTGCATTGTCTGTCGGATAAGGACCTTAATACCAGTAGGCCCGTAAGAAAAAAATCATTCGATCCGTATGCTTAATACAACTTATCGTTTACATATATTGCACAGATTTATACATTTATTTCATAACATTATCAAATAAAACAAAATGAACGACGTCAGATAAAATAATTGCCAAAGAAAATCCAAGAACAAAGCAAATGCAAACTTATTACGATGTGTTCTCTATTGTTCCTTATAGGCTTTGACTATGATTGAAAACGTTCGTGCATCATTTAACGAGCTTTTGGACGAGCTAGATTGGATGGACGAAGAAACAAAAACAGTCGCCAGAGACAAAGTAAGAAAACAAACTGTTAAGGAGATAGGAAAAGTAAATTTCATGACCTTAGCAAATGGAACGTAAACTGTTTGCTAGGATCTGGTGTGTTTGTTTAATAGTTCGCTAGATTTTCTTTTCTCTTTTAAAAGGTAAGATACAACTCCTATGCGTTTATATAGAATTCTTTTCATATTTAGTTTACTTAGTTGTCAGAATAATTGATAGCACACGCACACTGCATGTCAAATGCTGTTTGTTCTATATGTAAAATTAGTATATTTTCTTATTATTGAGAATTCGAAATTACTTATCACGGAAACTAACCATAAAGTCAAGGAAAAGTGTCAACAATTTGAAAACATATATAATCAATAAATACTCTTAATTAATCATGGATAAAGGATATATTAGAACTATGATGTTTCTTTTTAGGCCGCTGCAATCACAGAATACATAGGTTACCCAGACGTTATCCTAGATGTAAACGTGCTGGACACCTTATACGAAAACGTAAGTCGCATTGGCAAGCATAAATATGTTATATTATCGATGTTTTAAAATGCAAATGTATACGCAAGTAATACGTTAACAAATCGATAATAGTTTACCTATTGTATTTTCTTATTGTTGTTTATTACTTTTTTTCCGTAATAATCGGTGTGTTTGTTTTTGTTTTTTATTATTTCAGTCTACAGTTAACAGAACGGAATATTTTCGAAACGTTTTAAACAATTTGAAAGCATCTGCATATGGAGGTCTTAAAATCCTCAGGGAACCGACTGTTAAATATCAAACTATGTAAGTGTAATACGTTTTTAGTACGTTTTGAGATGAAACGATTAATTTACACCTGGTAAGATTCCAATTAGAATCTCTCATTGGCTCAGTCTTGCCCAAATATAGATTTTGCCTGCTGGCTACTCATCCCAAATAACTTAAGACTTGTATTTAACAGTATAAACTAGCTCATATTATAGCCTGATTGACAGGTGCTCGACGTTTAAGCTTGAACTTTCGGAGTATGTATGGAAATCGAATGGCCGTACGGATGACGGTTTTATTCGAAAGTCAGAACCACAATTCATTTGCCACATGTGACCCCCTTGACAAATCGGGCAGAAACTTGGACTACATTGACAAGCAATTTAAGGCTATGCCGACCTGTTTGAATGACATCGTCAGAAAATAAATGCATTTATTATATATGCTATTTGTGTCACGTGGTCATTATGGTATTTTATAAATGGATCATTTCTGTAATAATATACATCATACAAGACTATGTTTATTGTTTGACGGTGAATAAAACTGCATAGGTCAACTATTATATAATGAAATGTTAATATTGCCACTTCTGCATCTATCCTTATTTTTTACAAATCTTTTTTCGATATTTTACTTTTCAGATGGAGGACCGCACCTTCTACAGTCAATGCTTATTACAACAGAATTGAGAACAGTATAAGTAAGAATTGAGAAGACTGTTTATCTTGATATAGTTTTACCAGTGTACCGATGAAGTCATTTCACAGCATTGCTTTTAAATTGTTAAATTAATTGTTGTCCGATGGCGTTGATGTATGCCTTCGTTTTATTGGACACGGTCCATGCATTCCGCATGTGATGGCATGTGATGGCATGTTGTGATGGCATGGGATGGCATGTGATGGCATGTTGTGATGGCATGTGATGACATTGATTTACTGCTCTACGCGAACTGTGAGTGGAAACTGCGTTATAAAGGTGTTAACCATGAAATTGAAATTATTTAATTCTCGAGTTTTTTTTTGTGTATATGTTTTATTTCAAATATGCTTTTTACATAATTCGATTTCTTCAACATTTTTGTTTTGGCGGAAGCCCTTGGCAAACTGTTTTTGTTAAAGTCACAATAGTTTACCATCTTTCGCAACATGTTTTGTTAGCGATTATAACCAGGCGGGGATATCTTTATTTACACTGTCCTGTTTATTGGGATGACAATAGGGTAACAGTGAGGTTTGGTGCACCCTAGAACCTGCTTTAAAGCCCCGACTCCCCCCTCCCCCTTCCACCCCGGCCCTTTTTTCCCACTGACTGTTCCAACGCGTTAGCCTTATTGTCAACCCGTTTGTGTTAGTGATGTCTCATTTTGCCTTTTATTCATCTTTAAAGTTGTTCTTTGTTTCTGTGTATGTTTGTGGTTGACTGCCGTCCTTGAATGCAACTTTTCCAATATCTAATTGTAACTAATAAATACTGTAAATGGCATCCTGTGGAATCAACGAACACAAACAAACAAGAGAGAAAAGTAGCAACTGAGTCTGTTCATGAAATGTGGTAATGTAATTTGCAACACATCAACATTGCTAAATGTGTTTTTATATGTTTTATATATAACTAGTATGTGTTTGTAGGCAATCTCACCTAACAGTCTTATTTCTTGCATTTAATAACTGATCACGAATGTACGGGCCACATATGACACTAGATGATTTTAAATTTGGTTTTATAAACTGTCTTGTATCAGTCATTGTTTATATCTTTATTTTAATTTATCTGTTTCAGTGTTTCCAGCTGGAATACTGCAACCACCATTTTATGAAAAATACCAGCCACAGTAAGTACAGTTGCTATACTATGTACTATGGAGCGGTGGGAGGACATGTTAATATGATTAATGCGTTCTGGGGTGGAGTAAATGGAAGAGATTACCTGAAACGGTTTTGTTAAGCTGCTGTTTCTGAATAAGTGAATCTTGTAACGATGTTAAGGATGGATTTCAATGTTAGAAATCAAGTTATTACAAGTAGACTTCTTTCGTTATCATAAACTCCGTAGATCTTTCTCACAATTCTATCGCCGCAACGAAAACCTACAGGAGAACTACAACATCAACCTAAAAAATGTTTCTGCGACTAGGAATACCACAACCTGTTTTCTATGGAGATGTGATCCATAAACATCGGAATTTAAAATGGTCTGACGTATTTTCTTACTGCTTTACAAAATAAATTAGAAAATTTGTCAAAAAAGGATACGATTCTTGAGTATAACAGCACAGTTAATGCTTAGTGATTGACCCCGTGTCGGTAACCTTGTCTTCGCCACTCGTTGTTTTGTGTATTGTACTTTCCATTGTATCTGAACGATTTTAAAAACGCATCACGGGAATTTCCGCTATATATTGTATATACTGCACACAATATTCCAAAGAAATCCCGACATGTTTTGTAAAAACAATGTTGCAGTTAATTAGAGAAAGGATACAATTGTGATGTTGTATAGCGGAAATTCCCGTGTTGCGTTATTTTTTTGCATTTCGGTGTACTAGTATTTAATTTGCTCTTTGTTGTGGAGCAGTGCGGACCTACGCTGCTGTTGCGTTTCGGTGCTGTGATTTCTAAAGGACCATTTTTTTCATTGTTATCTTTTTTTTCCACCTTAATAGTATGAGTAGTGTATGCCTACACACAATGATGTAATGTTTTAATAATTTAGTCTTTATAATTCAACAGGTGGTCATGTTTATGTAACGTGACTTGTTTATATTTATCCATATGAAGTTCGTTTGTTTTGAGTGTGTGTTTTTGGTTGACAGTGTTCTGTAAATGCTATTTTCCTTATGCTTTTTATATCTACTTTTATTTCTCCCAACAATGTACAAGTTGACCGTATCGATTGCTTTATATTGGTATATACACTCTCACCGCTGCGGGTTCGAATCCCACCGGGAGATCGACTTGTAAGTGAGGAAGTGTCGATTCTTACGGGAGGTGTACAGTACTGGTTCTACCCAGGAAATGTGGATGGTCTGCCTCCACTACAAAAAAAACGACAATCATATGTAACCTTACATGTGTTGAAAATGACGTAAAACACCATACAAACAAACAAAACAAGTGGTATTTACAATACGGAGTACATCGGTGATGGTATGGTTTACGTACTATTTTTATCACCAAGATCATTTACATTATTTATGTTACAGGGCCATGAACTATGGAGGGATAGGAATGGTGATTGGTCATGAAATTACTCACGGATTTGATGACAACGGTAATTGCAGTCCATTAAAACAAATGTCTTCAGAAATAATATGTACATATGTAATTAGCTACCAGTAAAAACACATATATAAAAAACTGAAACACAACTGAATGCATGTACTAATATATTTCTCTTACAGTTAATTTTAATCTGGTATATTTTTATGGTATCTTTTGTTCTGTTTTCTTTATCTTAATTGTCTATACAATTAATGATATTCCATAGTTTCATTTAGTTTTAATGTCTTTAATTTGGTCAGTTAACACCAATTGCATGCTAATCTATTTTGTTATATGTTTTGTGATAAGGTCACCACTTATCCAGTATCTTCTGTTACCATTTATCCTGTGTACTCTAAAGGTCGCCAGTATGACAAACATGGTAATTTAGTCCAGTGGTGGAAGGAAGACATAGTTACCAACTTTAAAGAGAAAGCACAGTGCATTGTTGATCAGTATAGTGGCTTTACTGTTCCAGAGGCCGGCATGAATGTAGGGTTTATAGTTTCATTACATTTGGTGTGGTAACATATCAGTAAAATGCAATAAACAGGTAGTGTAACAGTGACGATAAATAAGCAGAGTTAAGCAAAAATCATATATGTCTTCTCATGAAGACAAGTTTATCCAACCTTTGCGACAACTATACAATACATTCCACTGTTATCGTAAACTTTCCTTTAACCATCGTATGTCTCTCAGCCTGCTTTTAATAGGGAAGAGCCGTAATAAATGTTGTAAAGATACGTGGCCATTTGGCAATACAACATGTTTAAACCAGTCTGCTTTTAATGAAGACCGGGGATTGCCGTCTTCCATAACACGCATTCAGATTATAATATTACATGATGTTTTGTTCGGTTCAATCAGTTCACGTCTTGTTTATACTATGTTAATACATGCAAAGCTTTGACAGATATATATTTGTGTTATCAAATTATACTAGTAAGCGTTTCATGTATTCCCTTCTTATAAATAAGGTTAATGGCATCAACACACAAGGTGAAAACATTGCTGACAACGGTGGAATCAAACAGAGCTTCAGGGTATGTACATCAAGTAAACCATTATAGTTATTCGATCACCATTTAGGAGACGTTATACTTCACCCTGGGGTCACATTTGGCCCCACTCCAGGGGTCATATGTTTTACATAGACTTATATAGGGAAAAACTTTAAAAAAGTGTCTTCTCTGAAACTACAAGAGTCAGAGGCCTTTAATATAAGCATATGGTCTTCTACAAGTTTGTTCGAATGGTGACACTAGAGGTTTTTTTAACTTTTTTTAAAATAGTTAGCACGGTGTCATGGATTTAAATTCCGGTTGTGGGTGTTGTGTTTTGCAAAAATAGTACTGAAGGGAATTTAATGATGAAACCTTTTGATATAAGAGCCGTTTTAGCTTGTAGAGCATCCACAGGCCATCATGAGCGTCTTATTATTTATTATTAATAATAATCTCGCTAAACCCTAGACTATCAAGTTTGCTCATTTGAAGTCCCCAGGGTCGAAGATAGCCGTCCTTGGGGTCCAAAACTTGTATATACAGAGTTTGCATGTTTTTACATAGACTTAGAAAAGGACAATGTTAACACATCGTCAATCAGCATTTGCGAGTGGACACCTTTTTCATCATTGCGAAGATCCTCGGGTGATTGATTCAGGGTCACTTTGGTCCTTTTGTTTAAGTGTTAACCTTTTATGAAAAGGTGCATAAATTTGCACTGGATAATTGATAAGGAAGTTTCATGACCATAGATCAACATGTTGTCAAGTTATGAGCTAGGGTAGGTAGCAGGTAAGTTTTATGAAAAGGGGCATAACTCTGCCAAAATAAAAGTCATGTGTAACATTCCTTTGGTTAAGATGTGTGTGAAGTTTCATGAACGTAAGTCACATACTTTTCAAGTTATGGCTAGTTATGAGCTTGGTTAGGTTGCAGGTTAAAGTTTTATGAAAAGGGTCATAACCCTGCTGAAATGAAAATCAGAGTTATTGAACAACATTCCTTGAGATGAAGATGTGTATAAAGTTTCGTGAACATAGTTCAAATACTTTTCAAGTTATGGCCAATGTTACGTTGCAGGTTAAAGTGTGACGGACGGACGACGACGGACGATGGACAAAGTGATCCCTAAGTGTCTGCCATGCTACGCAGGCTACAAAAAACATGGCTACATTCTGTGAATTCTACACTTCCTGGTGGACGTTTTGCATTGACATTTAAACATTTTGTAAACTGGTTATAGTGTAGACATATACTATAATATATTGGGACATGGACAATGCTACACATGAATAATCACAATACATCTGTGTTGTAAATAAGGATTCGTTAAATGACACAGTTGACATTATTTACTATATACTTCGTAAAAGGCACTAATGTTATAAATTAACCCAACTATCATATTACGTACGTGCAATAATTTCAGATATAATTAAGTTAAACGTTTTTTTCTTTCTATTTTCCTTAACACATTCCAGGCGTATAGAAAATGGGTTGCACAACAAGGAAAGGAAGAACCCAGTCTCCCCGGCTTAAATGTCACAAATGACCAGCTCTTCTTTATCAATTTTGCTCAGGTGAGTAATAGTATTCCTGCAAATGTTGACACGCAAAGACTGGCATGAGTCTCTGATGGATAGTGTTTCAAGAACGTGATAACCTTTTGTCACGTCTGTGTTAATGACTGTTAAAGATGAATGGCCACCCTTTTTGTAGTATTATCAATTAATACATTTAACTCTTAAACATCATATGAACATTTCTTGATAGTCCCGGAGAGAAACATACATGTAAAACCGCTACTAAGTTGTATGTAAAAATAAGTAGTATTTGCATGACGTAGATACTACTTTTACCACTGCGTGACTGCACGGGAAAATGAGGTAAATCGGAATTGTATAGCTGCACAACTATTGCCAGATAATTGATAAATACATTTACCTGTGGATTAATTTACCTGTTAAAAGTTTTTCTACGTCATCAAATAAAATCTTATTCTCGCTTTTCACAGATATTGCAATGTGTGAATTGTACATATCTATTGTTGTGTATTGATTTCGATTTAAACAAAAATAAACATGTTCATGAAATAAAACATGGCTGGAGGACTTTACGCTTGGGAGCTAGTAAGATATGTGATGTTTGCAAACTATATTTACCAGATACGTTGAACAGAACAAAATACAAATGCATACACAGAGTCTATATAAGGCGCATGGTTAACATTAAAATAGTTCTAAGTATTAGCTGGGAGATTTGTTTTTATTAATTTATTATTTTTTACCCAGTTTTTAGTGATGAGTCTTTCCAACCGAATCTCCAAGGATCTATAAAATATTTGGCACGTTTTCTTGTTCTATTTTGCAGGTTTGGTGCAACAACATAAGACGGGAGTCGGCTGTGCAAGCAATAAACACCGGCGTACACAGTCCTGGGCAATTTAGGTACGGGTCATATCATACTGGATCTATTACACATATGTATAACACGTGTAACGGAAAAAAAATTGGTTTACATTAAGTGCTTTATAGTGTTTAATTATATTTTTGTTTAACTTACAACATACTTTTAAAAGCAAGCAAGTAAAATATGATTTTTTAGTATTTAAAATATTTCTAAAACACTATGACTGTAATATTCATTAATTGATATTTCGTCGTTCATTTACTATTTAAGGCAGGTGATCTGTTTTTAAGAAAGGCTTGTGTATGATGTTATTATATTAACCCCATGTAACATGTGAGTGCTATGGTAGAGGTTACACCACGTGTCATAGCATGAATTGTTTATGACGCTACTCTATTTACAATTAAGTACAAATTGATCATGTTGTTCAATTACTCTAATGCAAGCTTAACTTAATTCATACACGACACCTATACACTACTCAACTTTTATAATCGGTCATTTTTCAAAGAATTATATATTTTTTTATAATTCATATTTTAATTTGAAATTTAACTGGCGTTGTTTAACAAATATCGCTAGCGATTTATGAAAACTTAATCAGCCTTGATTGGACTAAAACCTTGTTGATAAACGTAATAAAATATTGGTATGTGTTTCGGAGATTTCCAATTTTTAGTATTCGTGTTATTTTCAAAAAAACTGGGTGACCGATTATAAAAGTTGAGTAGTGTATATGCTTGACGTTCTCAAGCACAGTATTGCTGCATTATATATTATGTGTTGTACGGATCATACTTGTTTTCTGGGTGTGTAGATGCGCTGTTTTTGAGTCGATCACTTGTTCAATACATATGTTATCCAATTTATCCATGTATCGACCTTTCCAATTATATTTTTTATATATGGTAGATTAAGATGAGAGTTATGTGATATCCTTTATATTTTATGCTACCCGAAATGTTCGTGGGAGCATATAGTTACCATCTTGTCCGTTCAATCCGTATGTACGTGCGTCCGTCTGCCCCGCTTTCTTATTCGCTCAATACCTCCTATGTTTTTCATCCGAGTTCCATGAAACTTCATAACAAGTATCAGTATCATGTTTAGTAACGCATGTTATCCGGATGTTCCAGTTGAATGATTTTTGCGGGAATCGGATGAATCCCGATTTTTCGAGTTTAATGTAATTTTCATAAATATATAAGCATACATTATATTCGTTATGTAGTACTAGTAGCGTATACCGATTATTGTTATTATATTTGTTTCAATTGTTAACTTCTGTTTATTTATTTTCTTAATTAGGGTAGTTGGGACTCTTCAAAATTCCCAAGACTTCGCCAGGAGCTTCGGGTGTCCAAGCACAAGCAAAATGAATCCACAAAAGAAATGCTATGTTTGGTGATGTCAAGGAACATACAGTGTGTACAGATCTCGAGAATACCGACTAAGACTGTCTATAATAAATGTGCGATGAATATGTCAGTGTGATAGTAGCAACACAATAGACACAATAGACATTCGTTATCATTAGTACTGTATTGTAGATTATTGTATTATATTGTATTGTGTTATATTTTATTGTATTATATTTTATTTCAGCTTCTAATGGGTGATACTCTATAGGATGAGGAATCCGTCCATTGTTATTTATAGGTTGGTTACGGTATTGAATACGGTATTCGCTCATATACTTCTATATCGACCCAATCACCTAGTGTTTATCATATATATTCAGGTTTCCAATTATATATAATTTACTTTAAAGTAGCTATCCCGCCAAATAACGGCACAAATTACACTACAAAACCAATTATCAAAACTTTAGGTCATATACTATGTGTCGATTAAAAGTTTAATTTTTCACGTGAATTAATATGCGAAAATGAATTATGAGTTAGTAACTCTTAATTCGACGTTCCAGTTTGAGAGTTTATATTGCGTCTATAAAGTGTTATTTCTCAAAATATGTAAGTTATATCGTCGTGAGAACGTTTAAAAATGGTGTACATATAATGTAAAATATGGCTGTTGTTGGCGGGATAGCTAGTTTAATTTAATAAAAACAAACATCTCTCTCTCCCTCTCTCTCTCTCAAAAAAAGGATTTAAACCGAAGGAAGAATTAAGCAATTGTGACTGTTGTTTTCAGTTTAAAAGCGACGACTCCTTACTGTATTCTATCAGGATATTTTACGAGTTTCATAATTACAAGTTGTTTGTTGTGAGTTTGTTGTGAGTCATAAACGCTTACCAATGATATCGCCCCTGAACGTACCAGGGTGTCATAAAACATGTGAAATGGATAATCACCCCGGAATTTCCGCTTTTTGTTGGATTAACATATTGTGTTGTTGTTTTATCATCGGTAAAATAACATGATGTATATTATTCATCTAGGAGAGAAAATAAATATATTCATATTTATTATATGTTGGTGTTTATGCGTTTTTGTTGTGTATTATATTACATTTGGCTCGATTCACGTTTCTCATTGTTTGATGATAAAATTGATAGAGAGTATCAGAATAAAACTATTAGAATGACCTCATTAAACTGGATAAGTAATATGTATCCCTGGAATATTTAATACATAATATACATTTCTTAAATAGCGCGTTTGTGCAATGAACAAACGTCAGATGTCGTACCTGCTATCAGGGTTTTTATAAGATTATTACAAGAACCCTGCTTTTATAGAAGGAGGTAGGGACGTCAGATATAGGTAGACGTTCGTTGACTCTCCTCTCGGCCTGATTATCGGACTCTCCTCAGAGTCAGGGGTGGAGCAATAAAATGGGCGCAGCTGACTGATATTGCAACACGGCGTTGGCGTTTTTTTCATGTTGGAATGGGAATTAATATGAACCGCAACGACAGCATATGTATGCGTAGATGTTAATCCATCCACTTGAGATAGAGATAATATACTACAAACAGATGAAAATACATTTTGAAAAAGGCAACGTTAAATAACAGCTTGTTTTCAATTTCGGTAAACTTTACCCAGTATAATAGTAAGGTACCATAAAAGTAAGGTCCTTTTTAGCTCTAGAACTGATCAAAGATCAGTCAACGATCAGTAAAGCCTATGCCGTAGTTCCGTGTCCTTCGTTCCTTCGTCCGTCCGTTCGTAAACTGTTGTTTTTAGCTCTACTGATCAGAGATTAGCAGAGCTTATGCCGTGGTGCGGCGTCCGTCGTCCGTCCGTCTGTCTGTCTGTAAACTTTCTTTTTGTAGCGACTACTCCTCTGAAACTACTGAATGGATTTTCATGAAACTTTACAGAAATGTTGCCCATGAAGTCTAGTTGATCCTAGCTAAAATGCATGTTAATGTGAAATCCAAGATGGCCACCAGATCTAAAAATAGATTTTTAAAAATCATTTTTGTAGCGACTACTTCTTGAAAACTATAAGTGATATTGATATTGGACTTTTTCTAAAATGATCAGTATTGAATATGTTGATCCTTGTCGAAAATTATTTTGATGCGACGTTAAACATGGCCGCCAGCGGCCATCTTTGTTTACATAGAGTTATATAATGAAAACTTGTAGCGACTACTTCTCTGAAACTACTTGACGGATGTTCATGAAACTTCACAGGAATGTTGCTCTTGATGTCTAGTTGACCCTAGCCAAATTTCAGGTCGACCGAAAATTCAAAATGGCCGCCACGTCTAAAAACAGATTTTCAAAAAACGAATTTGTAGCGAATTCTTCTTGAAAACTATAAGTGGTATTGATATGGGACTTTTTCTAAAATGATCAGCATGACATGATGTTGGTCCTTGTCGAAAATTATTTTGATTCGATGTTAAACATGGCTGTCAGCGGCCATCTTTGTTTACATAGTGTTATCCACTTAAAACCTGTAGCGACTACTCCTCTGTAACTACTCCACGGATGTTCATGAAACTTCACAGGAATGTTGCACTTGATTTATAATTGAACCTAGCAAAATTTCAGGTCGGCCGAAAATTCAAGATGGCCGCCATGGCTAAAAATAGATTTTCAAAATACATGTTTGTAGCGACTACTTCTTGAAAACTATAAGTGATATTGATATAGGACTTTTTCTAAAATGGTCAGTATGAACTTGTGTTGATCCTTGTTAAAAATTATTTTTATTTGATGTTAAACATAGAGTTATATAATGAAAACTTGAAGCGACTACTCCTCTGAAACTACTTGATGGATTTTCATGAAAGTTCGCAGGAATGCTGATCTAGCTATCAAAAATCTGTCAGTAGAGCTTCAATGTCATTGACCTCTTGTTTTTGTAGCGACTACTCCTCTGAAACTACTGGATGGGTTTTCATGAAACTGTAAAGGAATGTTGCCCGTGATGTCTAGTTCCTAGCAAAAATTCACGTTGATATGAAATCCAGTATCGAGGCCGCCAAAGCCAAACACAGATTAAAAAACAAGATTGTAGAGCCTACTCCTTGAAAACTATAAGCGATATTGATATGGGCCCTTTTCTAAAAGGTGGATCAGCATGACATGATGTTCGACTTTTTCGATCGGAGTTTAACAAGGCTGCCAGCGGCCATCTTCGTTACTTAGAGTTAATATAGTAAAAACTTGTAGCGACTACTCCTCAAACTATTTAACGTATTTTCATGAAACTTTACAGAAATGTTGCTCTTGCTGTATAGTAAACAAAGCAAAATTTCAAGTCGGCCGGAATTTCAAGATGGCCGCCACAACTAAAAATAGATTCTTAAAAACAAGTTTGTAGCGACTACTTCTTGCAAACTATAAGAGATATTGATATGTTTTCTTCTTTCTAAAATGAGCAGCTTGACAAGATGTTTGTCCTTGTCGAAAATAATTTTGATTCGACATTTAACATGGCTGCCAGCGACCATCTTTGTTTGCATAGAGTTATATATTAAATGATGAAAGTGACTACTCCTCTGAAACTATATAACGGATTTTCAACTTCACAGGAATGTCGCACTTTTTATCTAGTTGATTCTAGCAAAATGACAGGTAGGCCACAAATTCATGATGGCCTCAACAGCTAAATATAGATATTTAAAACACAAGATTGTAGCGACTACTTTTTGAAAACTACAAGTGATATTCATGGGGGACTTTTCCTATAATGATCAGCATGACATGATGTTGGTCCTCGTTCGAAATCATTTAGATTCGTCATCAAAAATGGCTGCCAAAGGCCATCTTTGTTTGCATAGAGTTATATAGTAAAAAATGGTAGCGACTACTCCTCTGAAACTACATGACTGATTTTCATGAAACTTCACAGGAATGTTGCACTTGATGACCAGCTGATCCTAGCAAAACATCAAAAACAAATTTGTACTTCTTGAAAACCATAAGTATTATTGATATGGGACTTTTTTTTATAAGCTATGTCCATGTCTATAATCTATACATTTATATATGTATAATCCTGATTTATATCGGACTCTCCTCAGAGTCAGGCTACATCAAACCTAGTAACGACAGTGTATATACTATATCCATGTATATATCTATACTCCTGATATAGATCGGACTCTCCTCAGAGTCAGGTTACATGAAACCTAACAACTCCAGTGTAAAATACTATATCCATGTATATATCTATAGTACCCATATATACCGGACTCTCCTCAGAGTCCGATTACATAAACCTAACAACTATATTCATGTATATATCTATACTCCTGATATAGATCGGACTCGCTCAGAGTCCGGTTATATAAAACCAAACATCTCCCGTGTCTATACTCTATCCATGTATATATCTATACTCCTGATATATAATGGACTCTTCTCAGAGTCAGCTTACATAAACCTAGCAACTCCAGTGTCTATATATACTATATCCATTTATATTTCTATATACCTGAAATATATCGGACTTTTCTCAGAGTCAGGTTACATAAACCTAACATCTCCAGTGTCTATACTATATCCATTAATATATCTTACTCCTGATATAGATCGGACTCTCCTCAGAGTCAGGTTATATAAAAGCAAACATCTCCAGTGTCTATACTCTATCCATGTATATATCTATACTCCTGATACATATCGGACTCTTCAAGGAGTCAGGTTACATGAACTTAACACCGCCAATGTCTGTATTCTATCCATTTATATATCTGTACTCCTGATATATATCTCAGAGACAGCTAGGTTAGGTAAACCTAACAACTCCAGTGTCTATACAATATCCATTTATATTCTATACTCCTGATATATTTCGGACTCTCCTCAGAGTCAGGTTACATAAACCTAACAACTCCAGTGTCTATACTATATCCATTTATATTCTATACTCCTGATATATTTCGGACTCTCCTCAGAGTCAGGTTACATAAACCTAACAACACCAGTGTCTATACTCTATCCATTTATATTCTATACTCCTGCCTGATATATTTCGGACTCTCCTCAGAGTCAGGTTACATGAAACCTAACAACTCCAGTGTAAAATACTATATCCATGTATATATCTATAGTACTCATATATACCGGACTCTCCTCAGAGTCCGATTACATAAACCTAACAACTATATTCATGTATATATCTATACTCCTGATATAGATCGGACTCGCTCAGAGTCCGGTTATATAAAACCAAACATCTCCCGTGTCTATACTCTATCCATGTATATATCTATACTCCTGATATATAATGGACTCTTCTCAGAGTCAGCTTACATAAACCTAGCAACTCCAGTGTCTATATATACTATATCCATTTATATTTCTATATACCTGAAATATATCGGACTTTTCTCAGAGTCAGGTTACATAAACCTAACATCTCCAGTGTCTATACTATATCCATTAATATATCTTACTCCTGATATAGATCGGACTCTCCTCAGAGTCAGGTTATATAAAAGCAAACATCTCCAGTGTCTATACTCTATCCATGTATATATCTATACTCCTGATACATATCGGACTCTTCAAGGAGTCAGGTTACATGAACTTAACACCGCCAATGTCTGTATTCTATCCATTTATATATCTGTACTCCTGATATATATCTCAGAGACAGCTAGGTTAAGTAAACCTAACAACTCCAGTGTCTATACAATATCCATTTATATTCTATACTCCTGATATATTTCGGACTCTCCTCAGAGTCAGGTTACATAAACCTAACAACTCCAGTGTCTATACTATATCCATTTATATTCTATACTCCTGATATATTTCGGACTCTCCTCAGAGTCAGGTTACATAAACCTAACAACACCAGTGTCTATACTCTATCCATTTATATTCTATACTCCTGCCTGATATATTTCGGACTCTCCTCAGAGTCAGGTTACATAAATCTAACAACTCTAGTGCCTATACTATATCCATTTATATTCTATACTCCTGATATATTTCGGACTCTCCTCAGAGTCAGGTTACATAAACCTAACAACACCAGTGTCTATACTATATCCATTTATATTATATACTCCTGATATATTTGGGACTCTCCTCAGAGTCAGGTTACATAAACCTAACAACTCCAGTGTCTATACTATATCCATTTATATTCTATACTCCTGATATATTTCGGACTCTCCTCAGAGTCAGGTTACATAAACCTAACAACACCAGTGTCTATTCTCTATCCATTTATATTCTATACTCCTGATAACGATCGGACTCTCCTCAGAGTCAGGTTACATAAACCTAACAACACCAGTGTCTATACTATATCCATTTATATTCTATACTCCTGATATATTTCGGACTCTCCTCAGAGTCAGGTTACATAAACCTAACAACACCAGTGTCTATACTATATCCATTTATATTCTATACTCCTGATATAGATCGGACTCTCCTCAGAGTCAGGTTACATAAACCTAACAACACCAGTGTCTATACCATATCCATTTATATTCTATACTCCTGATATAGATCGGAGTCTCCTCAGAGTCAGGTTACACAAACCTAACAACACCAGTGTCTATACTATATCCATTTATATTCTATACTCCTGATATATTTCGGACTCTCCTCAGAGTCAGGTTACATAAACCTAACAACTCCAGTGTCTATACTATATCCATTTATATTCTATACTCCTGATATAGTTCGGACTCTCCTCAGAGTCAGGTTACATAAACCTAACAACACCAGTGTCTATACTCTATCCATTTATATTCTATAATCCTGATATATTTCGGACTCTCCTCAGAGTCAGGTTACATAAACCTAACAACACCAGTGTCTATTCTCTATCCATTTATATTCTATACTCCTGATAACGACCGGACTCTCCTCAGAGTCAGGTTACATAAACCTAACAACACCAGTGTCTATACTATATCCATTTATATTCTATACTCCTGATATATTTCGGACTCTCCTCAGAGTCAGGTTACATAAACCTAACAACTCCAGTGTCTATACTATATCCATTTATATTCTATACTCCTGATATATTTCGGACTCTCCTCAGAGTCAGGTTACATAAACATAACAACACCAGTGTCTATACTATATTCATGTATATTCTATACTCCTGATAAATTTCGGACTCTCCTCATAGTCAGGTTACATAAACCTAACAACACCAGTGTCTATACTATATCCATGTATATTCTATACTCCTGATATATTTCAGACTCTCCTCATAGTCAGGTTACATAAACCTAACAACACCAGTGTCTATATTATATCCATGTATATTCTATACTCCTGATATATTTCGGACTCTCCTCAGAGTCAGGTTACATAAACCCTAACAACACCAGTGTCTATACTATATCCATTTATATTCTATACTCCTGATATATTTCGGACTCTCCTCTGAGTCAGGTTACATAAACCTAACAACTCCAGCGTCTATACTCTATCCATTTATATTCTATACTCCTGATATATTTCGGACTCTCCTCTGAGTCAGGTTACATAAATCTAACAACTCCAGCGTCTATACTCTATCCATTTATATTCTATACTCCTGATATATTTCGGACTCTCCTCTGAGTCAGGTTACATAAACCTAACAACACCAGTGTCTATACTATATCCATTTATATTCTATACTCCTGATATATTTCGGACTCTCCTCAGAGTCAGGTTACATAAACCTAACAACACCAGTGTCTATACTCTATCCATTTATATTCTATAATCCTGATATATTTCGGACTCTCCTCAGAGTCCGATTACATAAACCTAACAACACCAGTGTCTATACTGTATCCATTTATATTCTATACTCCTGATATATTTCGGACTCTCCTCTGAGTCAGGTTACATAAACCTAACAACTCCAGTGTCTATACTGTATCCATTTATATTATATACTCCTGATATATTTCGGACTCTCCTCTGAGTCAGGTTACATAAATCTAACAACACCAGTGTCTATACTATATCCATTTATATTCTATACTCCTGATATATTTCGGACTCTCCTCAGAGTCAGGTTACATAAACCTAACAACACCAGTGTCTATACTCTATCCATTTATATTCTATAATCCTGATATATTTCGGACTCTCCTCAGAGTCCGATTACATAAACCTAACAACACCAGTGTCTATACTGTATCCATTTATATTCTATACTCCTGATATATTTCGGACTCTCCTCTGAGTCAGGTTACATAAACCTAACAACTCCAGTGTCTATACTGTATCCATTTATATTATATACTCCTGATATATTTCGGACTCTCCTCTGAGTCAGGTTACATAAAACTAACAACACCAGTGTCTATACTATATCCATTTATATTATATACTCCTGATATATTTCGGACTCTCTTCAGAGTCAGGTTACATAAACCTAACAACACCAGTGTCTATACTATATCCATTTATATTCTATACACCTGATATATTTCGGACTCTCCTCAGAGTCAGGTTACATAAACCTAACAACTCTAGTGTCTATACTCTATCCATTTATATTCTATACTCCTGATATATTTCGGACTCTCCTCAGAGTCAGGTTACATAAACCTAACAACTCTAGTGTCTATACTCTATTCATTTATATTCTATACTCCTGATATATAGCAGACTCTCCTCAGAGTCAGGTTACATAAACCTAACAACACCAGTGTCTATACTATATCCATTTATATGCTATACTCCTGATATATAGCAGACTCTCCTCAGAGTCAGGTTACATAAACCTAACAACTCCAGTGTCTATACTATATCCATTTATATTCTATACTCTTGATATAGATCAAGAGCCATAACTCCTCTGTTACTGGTCAGACAAACAGCTAAAAATAAAAAAAAATAAAAATAAAATAAAAATAAAAAATAATAATAATAATAATAATATAAAAAAGAAAGTCATAAAATCTGGTAAAGTTTGGCAAAGTTCAGATACAAAATGAAGGCCATATGACGAGGCAAATTATAGGATTTTTAACAAAATCAAGGGCCATAACTCTGCTGTTACTGTCTGATCTGGCTGGTTTTTTGAACTTGACCGAGCTTTCATTGACATTAACAATCTGATAAAGTTTGGTAAAGATCGGATAAAAAATGAAGGCCCTATCGTCTTAACAATGCAAAATAAAACGTTTTGAACTAAATCAAGGGCCATAACTCCGCTGTTACTGGTGAGATATAAATGGTTTTCAATTTTTCCGAGCTTTCATTGATAATATGAATAAGGCACTGCCTCATAGCGAGCTCAACTCATTAAAAAAACACACTGGAATGCAAATGAAAACAATCATCAGAACAGTATGGTTAAATAGAGCCACCTCAGTGAGAGGTGAAGAATAAAAATTAATCATTAAGCCCTGCTCTACTCTTACTGTCAGAAAGATTGTAATAATTATTTAACATGCAGACAGAATAGCCTTTGGTAGTTTGGACCTTCTATTTACCATCCCCATCAGACGGACAAAGCCAAGGGAATATGTCTTGCGCAAGATGCTTGACCTTGAACTTAAGTGATGTTCACGCCCAATATATCAATGATATGGTAAGGGTTTCATCTCATTATCTAAAATCGTTGGACAGCTTATTGGAATGAACACCAGAAGTACATCAGTATTCACACTGACCTTGAACATGTAAACTTCAATTTAATGTGCAACACACGGTCTGTTGAAAACACATAGGCAAATTAGGTTGCTCTCATTATTTTAAGAGCTAATTATGATCTATGAAGATCCTAGCTCTTTAAAAAAAAAAGAAGGGGTTTAGGAGTATGATTGGACATGAAAACTGCATGACCTTGAATAAAGGACCCATAGATGTGTATGCTACTTACCACATGGACCGGACAAGAACATTTTTGTTAAGGGCAATTGAAATAAAACTTAAATCGTTTTGTTTGTTTGGCGTGTAATGTCATTTTCCAGCACATTTTAGGCTATGTATGATGGTCAACATTTTTTAGTGGTGGAAGCAGACCACTCACTTATTCCTGTGTAGAAGATGTAAGACACATACTTTATACTTCCCGTCTTCCATAAGAATCGACACTTACAAGTCGAGCTCCCAGTGGGATTCGAACCCGCAGCGTTGAGATGGTTTCCAATGCAGCATCTTTACCCTCTCAACCACGGATACGCTACAAAATATCAAATCATGTCTGGGTAACGTACTTGAACTCACTCACTTCTCACCAATCTCACTAGACGAATGCAGCTCGGGTTCGCTTCTCCGTCTCCTCATTGTACGCGAAAAAATGTAAGAGTTTATTTTGTACTATTTTGAGATGGTGGTAATCCGACGGATTCTTGACTAAGTAGCTTGTATGTTTTGTTTTTGTTTTCAGCGCTTACATTTTTTGCAATGATCTCTTGTGGAATGTCATAACTTAATATCAATTACTAAATAACTGATCGCTGGCCAAAATTGATTGTTTGGTATATCACTTATCCCACTATTGTATCCATCAACCACAGATAACTGCGCCTCATTAATGGTACATGTATATCCAGTCCTTTTTAGTTTGGTTGCAAGTTCAAGCCATCCGTTGCAGGTTATTAATGCTGAGTTCTACTATTAAAGCAGAACGCAGTCATAAACAACCACAAACAATGGAAGACTGACACATACTATATTCTTTTCTTGGACATTCCTGAACATTCAGGACATCTAAGGGTGCAGCTTAATTAAGGCAGAAGTGGCACTGAAAAATATAAAAGAGATTAAAAACAACAACAACAAAAACACATATTTTCAAAACACAGTTTTATAACCGATTCAGCAAACACTATTGATAGCATTTGTCTAAAATGTCTTAATTTCTGAAACGGTTGTGACACAGCATGGTAGACTTTAAATCTAGAGATCTTACTTGCACCACTGGGTGGTTCAATGTGCCCATGGGAATGCATTTAATTTTTTAGCTTTGTCTTTTTGATGTGGACATAAACTGTTTGAATGCTGTGTTATGTTTACATCATTTAGAACTTTTTAGGCTATATATGACAAGTCTATTTTTTGTGGTAGAAGCAGATCCATTTTTTTCTTGGGTATAACCAGTACTGTATACCTCCAGCCGTCCGTGATTATTGACACTTTCTCGCTCGGCAAGTCAAGCTTACAGTGGGATTCAAACCTGTAGCTTGAGAGACGAGAAAGTTTTAGATGCAGCCTCTTTACTATCCCGGCCAAGGATGCGCCGGACATAAAGTGGGCAGTCCCGTGTATTGAAGGTTATATGATTCCTATATATCCTTCTCCTCTGCCTGTGGCGGCTTTAAATAACCTTAGACAATGTGTTGATACACCATTAAAAAAATACATGTTCAAGAAGCTACTGTATAACACTGCAAAAAGGAAAATATTGCCTAGTAGAGGGATGTTAACAAGCATGTACTGGAGTCAGGCCAATGAAAAACTAGATTCTAATCCATCGAAGAATTGATTTTTTAAGGATTTAATTCAATATTTAGATCTTTCAACAGGCTATGCAAAATATAAGGCTAGTTTAAAGTGCGTGAAGTCCGAGACACTTCTCGCTAAATTTAAACTAGCTTAAATGTTTTTCATAACCCGTAAAAATATAGAAATATTGAATTTAATCCTTTTATATACTTGGTAACAGTGACGTTGCCAACCTTGCACGCTTTTTTATAGCAACTTACGACAGTTCTCAAGTTAGTCAAACGAATAAACTATACCTTTTTTGCTTTAACTCTGCCCAAAACGTAAAAGTGTTATTTCACTGGGAATTTAAATGCAGCAAATAAACGTGTTTCATTTAAGGTCAATGCAATAGAAATATTGAGTTTGAACGGTGGTAATGAATGGCAACTTTACCATAAATAAATTCATGGTAAATTTTCCATTCACTTTGCATTTATGGTAAGTTTGCCAACCATTACCGTCGTTAAAACCCCAGGAATACCGAAAACTAGTGAATCAATTCTTAAATACACATTATTTACCTGTTGTTATAGTATCAATAATAATGTGCCTTGGGAGGTTGGTAATGATAAAATCATCGATAGTGGAAGAAAGATAAAATATCATCAGTGTATTCAGTTTAGACCACAGAATAGCCATTTTCTATTCAGACACCAAATTTAGCAATTAGCTCCATAAACTGAAAATTATTTGAAAATAGACGCGTATATAATTTTTTCTGAGGAGAGTCCAATATATATCAAAGTTATATATACATACATGTGTAGATTATAGAATGTGTAGATGAGTGGTTTTGTATAACCTGTATCTGAGGAGAGTCCAATATATATCAAAGGTATATATACATAAATGACAAAAATGTATAGTTATATAAACTGTGCAGATGGGTGGTTTTATATAACCTGACTCTGAGGAGTCCAATATATATCAAAGGTTAAGGGACATAAATGTATGGCTTATAGACCATGGAGGTGGGTGGTTTTATATAACCTGACTCTGAGGAGTCCAATATATATCAAAGGTTAAGGGACATAAATGTATGGCTTATAGACCATGGAGGTGGATGGTTTTATATAACCTGACTCTGAGGAGAGTCCAATATATATCAAAGGTTTAGGGACATAAAAGTATGGCTTATAGACCATGGAGGTGGGTGGTTTTATATAACCTGACTCTGAGGAGAGTCCAATATATATCAAAGGCTTAGGGACATAAATGAATGGCTTATATACCATTGTTAATTCTAAGGTTTATAGACCGTCCGCCAACTAAAACGCCAGGGCTTATAGACCATGGAGATGGGTGGTTTTATATAACCTGACTCTGAGGAGTCCAATATATATCAAAGGTTTAGGGATATAAATGTATGCCTTATAGACCATGGAGGTGGGTGGTTTTATATAACCTGACTCTGAGGAGAGTCCAATATATATCAAAGGTTTAGAGACATAAAAGTATGGCTTATAGACCATGGAGGTGGGTGGTTTTATATAACCTGACTCTGAGGAGAGTGCAATATATATCAAAGGCTTAGGGACATAAATGAATGGCTTATAGACCATGAAGATGGGTGGTTTTATATAACCTGACTCTGAGGAGAGTCCAATATATATCAAAGGTTTAGGGACATAACTGTATGGCTTATAGACCATGAAAGTGGGTGGTTTTATATAACCTGACTCTGAGGAGAGTCCAATATATATCAAAGGTTTAGGGACATAAAAGTATGGCTTATAGACCATGGAGGTGGGTGGTTTTATATAACCCGACTCTGAGGAGAGTCCAATATACATCAAAGATTTAGGGACATAA
This sequence comes from Cyrtodaria siliqua, assembly GCA_037043455.1. Classification (NCBI taxonomy): domain Eukaryota; kingdom Metazoa; phylum Mollusca; class Bivalvia; order Adapedonta; family Hiatellidae; genus Cyrtodaria; species Cyrtodaria siliqua. The sequence goes on along the minus strand of JAWPHD010000022.1, from coordinate 449,847 downwards.
ATGTATGGCATATATACCATGGCGGTGGGTGGTTTTATATAACCTGACTCTGAGGAGAGTCCAATATATATCGAAAGTTTAGGGACATAAATGTATGGCTTATAGACCATGGAGGTAGGTGGTTTTATATAACCTGACTCTGAGGGGAGTCCAATATATATCAAAGATTTAGGGACATAAATGTATGACTTATAGACCATGGTGGTGGGTGGTTTTATATATCCTGACTCTGAGGAGTCCAATATATATCAAAGGTTTAGGGATATAAATGTATGCCTTATAGAACATGGAGGTGGGTGGTTTTATATAACCTGACTCTGAGGAGAGTCCAATATATATCAAAGGTTTAGAGACATAAAAGTATGGCTTATAGACCATGGAGGTGGGTGGTTTTATATAACCTGACTCTGAGGAGAGTGCAATATATATCAAAGGCTTAGGGACATAAATGAATGGCTTATAGACCATGAAGATGGGTGGTTTTATATAACCCGACTCTGAGGAGAGTCCAATATATATCAACGGTTTAGGGACATAACTGTATGGCTTATAGACCATGAAAGTGGGTGGTTTTATATAACCTGACTCTGAGGAGAGTCCAATATATATCAAAGGTTTAGGGACATAAAAGTATGGCTTATAGACCATGGAGGTGGGTGGTTTTATATAACCCGACTCTGAGGAGAGTCCAATATACATCAAAGATTTAGGGACATAAATGTATGGCATATATGCCATGGAGGTGGGTGGTTTTATATAACCTGACTCTGAGGAGAGTCCAATATATATCGAAAGTTTAGGGACATAAATGTATGGCTTATAGACCATGGAGGTGGGTGGTTTTATATAACCTGACTCTGAGGGGAGTCCAATATATATCAAAGATTTAGGGACATAAATGTATGACTTATAGACCATGGTGGTGGGTGGTTTTATATATCCTGACTCTGAGGAGTCCAATATATATCAAAGGTTTAGGGATATAAATGTATGCCTTATAGAACATGGAGGTGGGTGGTTTTATATAACCTGACTCTGAGGAGAGTCCAATATATATCAAAGGTTTAGAGACATAAAAGTATGGCTTATAGACCATGGAGGTGGGTGGTTTTATATAACCTGACTCTGAGGAGAGTGCAATATATATCAAAGGCTTAGGGACATAAATGAATGGCTTATAGACCATGAAGATGGGTGGTTTTATATAACCCGACTCTGAGGAGAGTCCAATATATATCAACGGTTTAGGGACATAACTGTATGGCTTATAGACCATGAAAGTGGGTGGTTTTATATAACCTGACTCTGAGGAGAGTCCAATATATATCAAAGGTTTAGGGACATAAAATTATGGCTTATAGACCATGGAGGTGGGTGGTTTTATATAACCCGACTCTGAGGAGAGTCCAATATACATAAAAGATTTAGGGACATAAATGTATGGCATATATGCCATGGAGGTGGGTGGTTTTATATAACCTGACTCTGAGGAGAGTCCAATATATATCGAAAGTTTAGGGACATAAATGTATGGCTTATAGACCATGGAGGTGGGTGGTTTTATATAACCTGACTCTGAGGGGAGTCCAATATATATCAAAGATTTAGGGACATAAATGTATGACTTATAGACCATGGTGGTGGGTGGTTTTATATATCCTGACTCTGAGGAGTCCAATATATATCAAAGGTTTAGGGATATAAATGTATGCCTTATAGAACATGGAGGTGGGTGGTTTTATATAACCTGACTCTGAGGAGAGTCCAATATATATCAAAGGTTTAGAGACATAAAAGTATGGCTTATAGACCATGGAGGTGGGTGGTTTTATATAACCTGACTCTGAGGAGAGTGCAATATATATCAAAGGCTTAGGGACATAAATGAATGGTTTATAGACCATGAAGATGGGTGGTTTTATATAACCCGACTCTGAGGAGAGTCCAATATATATCAACGGTTTAGGGACATAACTGTATGGCTTATAGACCATGAAAGTGGGTGGTTTTATATAACCTGACTCTGAGGAGAGTCCAATATATATCAAAGGTTTAGGGACATAAAATTATGGCTTATAGACCATGGAGGTGGGTGGTTTTATATAACCCGACTCTGAGGAGAGTCCAATATACATCAAAGATTTAGGGACATAAATGTATGGCATATATACCATGGAGGTGGGTGGTTTTATATAACCTGACTCTGAGGAGAGTCCAATATATATCGAAAGTTTAGGGACATAAATGTATGGCTTATAGACCATGGAGGTGGGTGGTTTTATATAACCTGACTCTGAGGGGAGTCCAATATATATCAAAGATTTAGGGACATAAATGTATGACTTATAGACCATGGTGGTGGGTGGTTTTATATATCCTGACTCTGAGAGAGTCCAATATTCTTCAAAGATTTAGGGACATAAATGTATGGCTTATAGACCATGGAGGTGGGTGGTTTTATAAAACCTGACTCTGGGAGAGTCCAATATACATCAACGATTTAGGGACATAAATGTATGACTTATAGACCATGGAGATGGGTGGTTTTATAAAACCTAACTCTGAGGAGTCCAATATATATCAAACGTTTAGGGACATAAATGTATGTCTTATAGACCACGGAGATGGGTTGTTTTATATAACCTGACTCTGAGGAGAGTCCAATATACATCAAAGATTTAGGGACATAACTGTATGGATTATAGACCATGGAGGTGGGTGGTTTTATATAACCTGACTCTGAGGAGAGTCCAATATATATCAAAGGTTTAGGGACATAAAATTATGGCTAATAGACCATGGAGGTGGGTGATTTTATATAACCTGACTCTGAACAGAGTCCAATATATAACAAAGGCTTAGGGACATAAATGTATGGCTTATAGACCATGGAGGTGGGTGGTTTTATATAACCTGACTCTGAGGAGAGTGCAATATATATCAAAGGCTTAGGGATATAAATGAATGGCTTATAGACCATGGAGGTGGGTGGTTTTATATAACCTGACTCTGAGGAGAGTCCAATATATATCAAAGGTTTAGGGACATAAAAGTATGGCTTATAGACCATGGAGGTGGGTGGTTTTATATAACCTGATTCTGAGGAGAGTGCAATATATATCAAAGGCTTAGGGACATAAATGAATGGCTTATAGACCATGGAGGTGGGTGGTTTTATATAACCCGACGCTGTGGAGAGTCCAATATATATCAAAGGTATATATACATAAACGACAAAAATGTATAGATTATAAACTGTGCAGATGGGTGGTTTTATATAACCTGACTCTGAGGAGAGTCCAATATATATCTAAAGTTTAGGGACATAAAAGTATGGCTTATAGACCATGGAGGTGGGTGATTTTATATAACCTGACTTCGAGGAGAGTCCAATATATATCAAAGGCTTAGGGGCATAAATGTATGGCTTATAGACCATGGAGGTGGGTGGTTTTATATAACCCGACTCTGAGGAGAGTCTAATATATATCAAAGTTATATATACATAAATGTGTAGATTATAGAATGTGTAGATGAGTGGTTTTGTATAACCTGTCTCTGAGGAGAGTCCAATATATATCAAAGGTATATATACATAAATGACAAAAAAGTATAGATTATAAACTGTGCAGATGGGTGGTTTTATATAACCTGACTCTGAGGAGAGTCCAATATATATCAAAGGTACATTCACATAAGTGTAAAGATTACAGACCCTGGATATGGATGGTTATATAACCTGAATCTGAGGAGAGTTCAATATATATGAAAAGTTTATATTCATCAACGTATAGATTATATATCTAGGAGATGGGTGGTTTATATAACCTGACTCTGAGGAGAGTCCAATATATATCAAAGTTATATATACATAGATGTGTAGTTTAAAGAATGTGCAGATGAGTTGTTTTGTATAACCTGTCTCTGAGGAGAGTCCAATATATATCAAAGGTATAGATACACGAACAACATAAATGTATAGATTATAAACTGTGCAGATGGGTGGATTTATATAACCTGACTCTGAGGAGAGTCCAATATATATCAATGGTACAAAGACATACGTGTACAGATTACAGACCCTGGATATGGAAGGTTATATATATATAACCTGACGCTGGGGAGAGTCCAATATATATATATAGGTATATATACATAAATGTATAGATTACAGACCCTGGATTATATATGTGGAGATGGGTGGTTAACCTGACTCTCAGGAGAGTGCAGTATATATCAAAGGTATATATCTATATAAATCTATAGATTATATACCTTGGATTGTTTTTTTTATATAACCTGACTCTGAGGAGAGTCCAATATATATCAAAAGAATATACATAAATGTATAAACTGTGGAGATGGGTGATTTTATATAACCACTCTGAGGAGAGCCCAAAATAAATCAAAGTTATATATACATAAATGTATAGATTATAAACTTTGGAGATGGGTGGTTTTATATAACCCGACTCCGAAACGAATCCAATATATATCAAAGGTATATATACATAAATATATAGATTATAGAACCTGGAGATGGGTGGTTTGATGAAACCTGTATCTGAGAAGAGTCCAATATATACCAAAAGTTTAGATACATAAATATAAACATTATAAACACTGAAGTAGTAGGTTTTTATACATCAGTTGAACCCGACTCTAAATCCGTAAAAGACTCTAAACACCCTGCAGATAGGTGGTAAAATATAACCTGACCCTGCGCGGTGTCCAATATATATCAGGAGAATAGATAAATGCATGCATATATTATGCACTGCGGATGGGTGTTTTTATATACAATTTTGCATAAAATTGGGATTTGGAGGTAATATTTTACTGACAAAAGTTATCAAAAGGTAAATCCTTTCTTAAAGTTGACATGAATGTTTTGTCTATTTTCCACACATCTGAGTAAGGTTAACCGATCATACTCGCGCGATGTCCGGTTCCCCTCCATGGCTGTGATGGTATTGATGCTGTATTTGAAACTTTCTCAATGCTCATCACTGCTTGTTCGAATCCCACTGGGAGAAAGTGTAAAGTCTTACCGATGGCATGAGGTATATGGTACTGGTACAGTACTCTTCCAGGAAAAGGTAGGTGGTCTGTTTCCTCCATGTAATTGACAAATATAGCCTAAAATGTTCTGAAAAGCAACTACTCAACCAAACAACCAACCGGGTTCATGTGGATAGTGGAATTGATTCAAAAGAGATTCATTGCATGATAGTTCAAATTTCTTTCTAAATAACAACAATTAACATAACAACTGATAACAATGGATGTAAATAAAACATGTTTTGCCGAACCAGCATACTGTACATAGTCGTTAACTGGCAGTCCTTTATTAAGAGCTGTTCTAGTAGGACTCAGATGGGGACTTGGGGTGTATGGAAATAGATAGGTTTATAAGCGCGTTACTGCTGTCTTTCCACAGAGCTAGCTTTTATGGTGACATCGGTAGAGCGTCCGCTTCACATGCAAGGAGTCCCCGAGTTCAACCCCTTTGTGCTTAAATATTTATGTGTAGTTTTTCCAGTCCTATTACACTATTATTTTCACAGCTAGAATCAGTAATCATCGATTACCGTCCCTTCACAAGCTTAAAAAAATGTTTTGCTCAGATAACAACAGGGCGATATTAGATTCACATCTGTGGCCGGGATGGTAAAGACGCTTCATTTGAGGGGAGTCAGTGGTGTAATGATGGGAAGTACTGTCATACCAGCAGTCCGGGTTTGCTTCCCGACTGCAGTTTATTTCCCAACTGGTGTTCAGTGCTGGGTGATTACCCATTGGGTACTGTAACAGAATTGAATTGAATGTTGTTTAACGGCTCATCAACACAATATAGGTTATTTAGAGCTGCCCCAGAGAGACGGGAAGGATACATAGGAATCCGGAAACCGTGCCCTACTCTTATTATCGAATAGATTCCTATGGTTCTTTAACGTGCTCGGAGGATAGACCGATACACGGGACCGCCCGGTTTACATCCCCATCCGACGGATGAGGCTAAGGGAAAGTGTCTTGCCAGTTGCCCAAGAACACACCGACGAAACTCAGTGTCAGTGGCAGTAACAGTACTATCCTAGACTGGATGCCGTAAATAACAAATGCCGAGGGCTCGACTGGAAATAAGTTTTTCAATCCATCCGACTACCCTCTTTAAAAAAATGTTAACCTCCTCGCCACTGACTGCTGCAGTTTTATATCAGACTGGGCGCTTGACTTTTAAGTGAGACAGCGTCCTCTATTAACCATGACAGACCTTTTTAGATTAAAAAAATAATATTTAATCCATATTAACTACTCAAATGAGGAAAGAAAAACAAAAATAATGCCGTTTAAATTATCAAAATCCATTTAGTAATAAAAAAGTTATTGCAGTTTAAACTCTTAACATCTTTTATTTTTATCTGCCAGATTTTGTGTATAAACAACCCGCGTCATCAGCTAAGTGTGTATTGCGCTCTACTACTTTCATACAGTGACGTGTAACTTCCCACAGGAACTGGTCACTTTTATTTTTTGCCTTCTATTATTATAATTGACAATTATAATAATAGAAGGCAAAAATTAAAAGTGACCAGTTCCTGTGTAACACCCGTTTTAGTTGTAGGCATTGCGGTAAAATGCGCTAATAGATAAAAACAAAAGACAACATGCTTTTTAAAGAGTAAAAAAAATGCTTTCCAATGGTATATGACCGCCCCTTCACATCGGATTATTTCTATGTGAAACTATGCCTCAAAGTTGATCGAACTTTGACCTCGATTTAAAAATAGAATGAATCAAAATTTTCCACTGCATTTTATTGTCATATATTACCCATAGTTCCATGTAACATTATCATCTAATTTGAATAATGAATTTCATTGGTTATCCAAAGAAAACACCATTACATCACAAGCACCCTTCTGCCAGGAGCTAAAAATAGCGAACAGGTTTTCCGAAATCCGTCGCGCATGCAATTTTCAGAAAACGTTTCTTCTATGATACTGGCTAGAAATTTACAGGTTAAGACATCAAAGTTATAAATCTGACTTTAATTGACAATATGACTTTATTCTGATAATTTTTAAGCCATTATTAACAGAGATATTGGTTATTAAACTTGACCTATTTTGCATTGAGGCAGATAGGAAACTCAAATATGGCGGATCTTCTGTCATGGTTACAGGCTCTATGGATAAAAGTTCTATTTCTAAAACATTTGGCCTTCTTTATCGCTTCTTTACCACTTTCCTATGTGTAACAGTCAAGCCTGCATTTCAAATTGCAGAAAGGATTTATCCATAAAATTATGGATGAATTCTTGATTGCAGATAATAATTAATAGCGAGCGCAAGCGAGCTCCTATGGTATCATGCAGGCGAAAAGTAAACATACCCATCCATCCTTTGAAAAGTCTTGGGTCATTTACGGCAGTTTATGGGCGACTTCAACCGTAAAGTAGCATATTTCGTTACGAAATTAACAAGATAAGCATTCGTAGAAATCATTAAGAATGGTGGTTTCCAAGCAGAATGAGGTGAAAAAAACATTAAAAACCTTTCTCGAACCCATCCAAAAATGACAATGAAATTGCATTTTTACCTATGTCGCCAAAACGGTAGTCTCTATCATCCAGACACACTCAAGCTGACTGCGAGCGCTAGCGAGCGTCTGGACTCACTGTTCTTTAAAAATGTTGACCGATAGACGGCGCCAACCGTCAAAACTGACTGCGACGTGACATCATTTTGATTGCAACATCAAAGTGCACGTTGAATTACGCGCAACATTAGTTCCAATGGGATGTGTGTACTTCCTTATTAAATATACAATAAACTTCGTTTTATTGTAGTTTCTCTAAAAACATAATATAATCTTACAAAATGATGTTTAAAATTTAATTTTTGGCATTAATCGTGTGTTTGGAGTAATTTTATAGCACAACATTGCGCGTAACGTCACGTATTTTTTGACGCCGTCGTGACGTAGGGGGTGATTCCCACGGATTTCCATAACAAACTGAAGTTGACCAATCAGAGGCCGGTGATTTTTTTTTGTACACACCTCGTTTTGATGTCAAAATTTTTAAAGAACAGTGAGTCCAGACCATCGTTTGGACTTCTTTGAGAGAAGTCTCGCGAGAGGTCTGGATGATCGAGACTACCAAAACGGCCATTAACCGGAAGCATAGCCCAAAGTGTTACCTTGCGCGTTGTTCATTGGCGAAAATTCGTCAACACATTTCACAACTTAATAAAAGTAGATTTCGTGTCGCAGTAATGTATATGTCTTGCTAACCGATTAGGATAAACAAATGATTTGATAACTACCGTTAAAAACAATCTTTCATTTGTTTATCATTATCGCTATCTCGTTTTCCCGTAAAGCCATAAATGCAATCGGAATTCTTCGCAGATTTCCGTATTCGGTCGTCTACTATTGTAAGCCATTGACGGAAATCGACGAGTTATTCCGTTTTCATTCGTGCCAACCTGGCAATTTCCGGAAATGTTACGGAAATTAGAATACAATGACAAGACGTCATTGATTTACGTCATCATCGTATGTCATCCACATTATGACGTATGGTCTGGTGAGCAAGATCCATCTTTCTTTATTTCTTCTTTCTTTCTACCTTTCTTCCAATACTGTTGACGTATTGTACACATGTTTATCACAGTTTCGTTTCTGTGGGTGAGTTTACCTGCAGGCTTTTTATGATAACCACAGAAGTTCAGCGAGATTTTTAACCTGAAATTGAATAGGGTATGTCTCTCCCTGCACAGGAGACCAACGGCTTTACATCAGTAGGGAGAATGACATACTTCCACAGTAACTTTAACTATCTTACACGAATAGTTCTAGATCCAAGAGAGTGCATTTTCAATTCTCGAGACGTGAACCTCCGGGAGTCGAACCCCAAACTTCTATATCCAGAGACAAGTAAGCTAACCACTCTGTCATCGCATCTTTTTTACCACACAGTAACATTTTGGTCCATTATGAAAAAATATAACTACTAGTATTTAGAACAACACCAGGTCTAGAGTGACTAAACGATGGTTAGGTCCAAGATGTTACTCACACTGACACTGGGTAGGAACAGCCGAGACCCCAATAATTTGACTAGAGGTGTGGGGGTAGGGGAAGTTCAAAAAGTATTTTTACCTTGTGTTGCATATTGGGGCGCTTCGACCTTTTATCCAAAAATGGTTTTAATGAGTTGGGCAAACCGAAATTAAGACATCCTGAAAAATTGATAGCAAACTATTGAGGCTTATTGAAGTTATATTTGAGATTTCTTAATTTTTTGCTGTCCCAGCAACACGGCAGATGTACATAAAACCCGAAAGAGGCTAATGCAGGATGTAGACAGATAGATAGGAATTTACATACAAAAAGCCTCATCTAAATTGATGGCTGTAACATATTTATTTTTTAACCGAATTTCCAAACTAAGGTGTTTTTATTTACCATTAAAATTGACAGTTCCAATTATATATAATGTATTTACATTTTGTTAAAATTACTCACTCACATAGCTGAAAAAAGTTTAGCTTAAACAAACGCCCGAAATAATAGCACATGTGTCGGGTTTAGACTACCATAATGTACAGATTTTTTTTGATTTTTTTGATTTTTGGCTGGATTGTGTAGCAAATCCAGGCTTACTATTTGGCGATTCCGTCTATCCGTCCGTCAGTCTACGAGTTTTGAAGTTTTCGTTAAAGTTTTCGTTTTTTCCTCATTTCTCAAAAATGAATTGTTGAAAAGCTTTGAAACTTGACACTTGTTCAACATCATTACAAATGTTATATGAAAATAATGACTATGTCATGTATTTTATGCCTTTTCACACAGATTTTTCACTTAAAATGTTAAATTCGCAAGCCGACATTCGCACCCCTATTGGTGCTTCACCTTTTTTTTTGTTACGTTTAACAAAGTTTGAGGTTTCCAATGGACCCCATATAAATGAAACGTTCCTATGCCAGTGTACCTGCAACCGGTCAGCCGGTTTGATCTTACGGAGTAGTTCAAATTTGAAGGTGATGAAAACACGGTTTGGAAACTTTACCTGTCTTCTGCTTCAATCGATCTATGCTTTTCTCTGTCCTATCATTTCACTATTTTTGTTTTTCTACAACCGACAGAAACATTAGGGTCAAATAGGACACTCAGTTTCTTAAAATGTAGATGTAGAAACTAATAAGTATTTGAGCACAGCTAGTGCTAAACATCAAGAACAGTGAAACAAACTAACGTCTTTTTTACATAGCATTTGATAAATTTGGTGCATTTTCAGAATATATTGATGAAAAACGTCGGACCCGGTGTCCTCCACCCACAGACATACTCAACTAAATTTGATTTAACTAATATTCTGAAAATGGACCACCATTTATTAAATGTCAAGTAGGAAACAACAAATTCCTATGTTTTAAAAGATTGTACTTTTCTCAAACATCACTCATCATAATGATTAGACAATACGTATGAATCAATTTTAACACACGTTGAAGACAAGACGTATAATCGAATAAAAAAAATATGTATCCATTTTTCGTAATAATGACATAACGTTGAACCGTAATTACATGTTGTTCGGCAAAAAAGGTATACACGTGCATCACGGTTATGTATACACTCAAGTGATATGAAAACGCAACACGGAATTTCCGCTATATATTGTATGTACAATATGCTGCTTTTAATCGAATGGTACATGGCTACGTAAGACCTTACCTTTGGAAAAATACTAAAACAACAAATAATACAGCAAATAGTATTCCTGCAATGTTTTATTATTCACAGAGTACGCGTTTGGCTCAATCATGTGAGCAAACTTAGGATGCTAAAATTTTGCAAACTATTTACGTTAAATACAGTACTGAACCTAGCTCAATTTTTCGAAGAGCAACTTCAACATTGATGAAGTCTTGTTACAACGTGTAGTGTGATTATACGTCTACAACATCACAGTTGTGTCCTTTCTCCAGTTAACTGCAACTTTTTTTTAAAAAAACATCTTGGGATTTCTTTGGAATATTATGTGCAATTAAGTGTGCAAGTATATACAATATATAGCGGAAATTCCCGTTGTTGCGTTTTCATATCACTTGAGTGTATATATCTTACATACACTGATGTAGTAGCAGCTTTTATGACGGTTGGTGATTCAGCCAATGTCGATCCAGACGAATCACGAAATTTGATCGAAGCATTGTGGTGTACTGTTTAGAGCGTTTGCCTTGCATTCGGGAGGTCGTGGGTTCGAGTCCCCTGACCGCGTCATACCAAAGACTTTTAAAATGGAGTAGTCAATTGTAACCCTTGCCTGACGAGCAATTTAAATAATGGGTAGTGCTACGACTGATTGTAATTTGTTGGGGTGGGAGGTCACGATTCATGAGACACGTACAGGTAGACTAGGTACACGCCATAAGAGCTACGATTCTCGCAGCTAGACTTGCACATACCGGTGCATACATACGCAGCGGCACAATCAAACATGAACTGTGCTCGCCCTATAGGTTTAACCTATTCATTATTAATTGTATTACCCACCCACGTGCAACCACGGTAAATAGCGAGCACAGCTCGCGTCGCGAAGCGACGCGAGCGCAAGCGAGCTCCTATGGTATCATGCAGGCGAAAAGTAAACATACCCATCCATCCTTTTGAAAAGTCTTGGGTCATTTACGGCAGTTTATGGGCGACTTCAACCGTAAAGTAGCATATTTCGTTACGAAATTAACAAGATAAGCATTCGTAGAAATCATTAAGAATGGTGGTTTCCAAGCAGAATGAGGTGAAAAAAACATTAAAAACCTTTCTCGAACCCTTCCAAAAATGACAATGAAATTGCATTTTACCATATGTCGCCAAAACGGCCATTAACCGGAAGCATAGCCCAAAGTGTTACCTTGCGCGTTGTTCATTGGCGAAAATTCGTCAACACATTTCACAATTTAATAAAAGTATATTTCGTGTCGCAGAATTGTATATGTCTTGCTAACCGATTAGGATAAACAAATGATTTGGTTAAAAACTATCTTTTCATTTGTTTATTTTCCAGTAAAGCCATAAATTGCAATCGGGAATTCTTCGCAGATTTCCGTATTCGGTCGTCTACTATTGTAAGCCATTGACGGAAATCGACGAGGTTATTCCGTGTTCATTCGTGTCAAACCCGAACAATCTGGCAATTTCCGGAAATGTTACGGAAATTATAATACAATGACAAGACGTCATTGATTTACGTCATCATCGTATGTCGTCACATTATGACGTATGGTCTGTTAGTAAACAATTAGTGAGCAAGGTGCTATTACCGATCCATCTTTCTTTGTTCTTTTTTCTTTCGTTCTTTCTTTCAATACTATTGACGTATTATACACATACTTATGATTATCACAGTTTCGTTTTCTGTGGATGAGTTTACCTGCAGGCTTTTTTATGATAACCCACAGAAGTTCAGCGAGATGTTTTAACCTGAATATGGTATGTCTCTCCCTGCACAGGAGACCAACGGCTTTACAACAGTAGGGAAGAATGACATACTTTCACAGTAACTTTAACTATCGTACACGAATAGTTCTAGATCTAAGGGAGTGCGTTATCAATTCTCGAGACGTGGACCTCCGGGAGTCGAACCCCCAGACTTCTATATCCAGAGGCAAGTAAGCTAACCACTCTCGTCATCGCATCTTTTTTTACCGCACAGTAACATTATGGTCCATTATGAAAAAATATAACTACTAGTATTTAGAACAACACCAGGTCTAGAATGACCCTAAACGATGGTTAGGCCAAGATGTTACTCACACTGACAGGGGTAGGAACAGCCTCCTTCCCGATCCCAATAATCTGACTGGCGTGTTTGGGTAGGGGAAGGTATTTTACCCTATGTTGCATATTTTGGGGCGCTTCGACCTTTTATCCAAAAATGTTTTAATGAGTTGCGGCAACCCGAAATTAAGACATTCTGAACTACTGAAGTTATATTTGAGATTTCTTTTTTTTTTTGCTGTCCCAGCAACACGGCAGGCTAATGCAGGATGTAGACAGATAGATAGGAATTTTTTATTTACCACTAAAATTGCCAGTTCCAATTATATAATTATAAATATAATGTATTTACATTTTGTTAAAATTACTCTCTCACATAGCTGAAAACCTAGTGTGTTAAAATACACGTTTAATGCTCTTTTGAAATTTTTCGTATTGGCGAGCATCAACGTGTATTGATTATTGCACATTTTACGACTGGACTTTCCCAACGGAATCTGTTGGAAGGTTTCACGGCTTTTAAACAGCATTGTTTGTACATTATATATGCACAGTTGAAAGAAGATTTTTTTTTGAGTCGATAGGTGTTTTAAAATTCACCTGCCATGATGAAATATCTCAGATTATCCAAATTTATTACGAATATATCGACATATTTCCGAATTATCGAGGGTTACCGCCATCTTGATTGAAATTCTTACCCAGAGTTCAATGCGCATATTAGTTCACCATACGCAACCCACCATGTACCGTCGATAGAATAGAATAGAACCGTTTATTGCTACACTTGTAAAACATTGTGTAGTGTGTTTAAACTACACATGTTTCATGCCGATTTAAAAGTAATATTGTTATTATATTTATAGTATTGTTAACATTACTTGTTTTATTCGTTTATTATTGTACAGTAATAAAGAGAATATAAAATATATGAAAATTAGCAGTTTGGTAAAGATAATAATAATGAAGTTGCAAGAGTGTTCAAAAGGCAAAAGTTAGCGAACGACGACGGGCGACGGACAACTGACAACGGACAACTCGTCATCCCATAAACCCTGGGGTGGTGGTGGGGGGTGGGGGTGTGTGTGGGTGGATGGGGATTTGAATACTAGTGACAGTTATTGTTTTCGTAAACAAAATCACCATGTTCAGCTCTAACAAACACACAACGATTTCTTTTTATAAAGCACAACGTCCCATCCTAGCTCAACTAAATTTGGGACTTGGTTTCCTTATAGTATGTTGTAAAGGGTTGGTTAAGTAATGTTGCCTTCCGCAAATTCTGGGCTCCCATGGAACACAAATTGTGACGGCCCATAACATGTGCAATAAAGGCAGATCTAGGTTTGCATGTAAGCTGGTGTATATATAGTTATAATTTTGGTTTGGATCTTATATCATTATGCATCTTATTTGTACTTCCACCCATATTTGGGCATGAGCTCCCTTCTCCGCGCCCACAACCCCACCCCACACACACCCCTCTCCCCTCCATTTTTTTTTTTTTTACATATTTCTGTTGTTTTGGTCAATTCTTACACATATAGCTATGTTGCCCCTCCCGCCCACTCTCCACCTTCCTCTGCACCCACCCACCCCCACCCCCCCCCCCCCACCCCTCTCACACACACACACAACACTCGACAACTCATTAATTTTTTTTTACATATTTTTGTGTAGTTTTGGTCAATTCTTACAAATGTAGCTATGTTGCCCCCACCCCCACGCCCGCCTTCCAACACCCCAGATCTCCCCCCACCCACACTCGAAACTCAATTTGTTTATTTATTTGTTTACATATTTTCTGTGTTGTTTTGGTCATCTTACACATATATCTATGTTACCCGCCCCTACTCCGTCCACGCACAACCCCACGCATCCCGCCTCCCCGACTCTCAACTATTTTTTCTTCTTCTATTTCTGTATTGTTTTGGTCAATTTTTACACATATAGCTGTGTTGCCCGCCCCACCGACTCGAATCTCTATTTTTTCTTCATATTTCTTTGTTGTTCTGGTCAATTCGTACACATATTGCTATGCCCCCCGCACTCCCCCCCCCCCCCCCCCCCACAACACCCCCAGACTAAACTATATATTTTTCTATATTTCTGTATTGTTTTGGTAAATTTTATTATCTCTTCTGGCCAAGTTCGAAAACCAACCAGATTGGACAGTAACGGCGAGTTACGGCTCTTATATTTCCACTCGAACTCGATTATATATATTATTTTTTTTACATATTTCTGTCTCGTTTTGGTCAATCTTATGTGGCCCTGCCACCGCCCTCCCCACTCCCCGCCTGCCCCACTTGAAACTCGATTTTTATATATTATTTACATATTTTTGTGTTGTTTTGGTCGATGTCTTACACATAAAGCTATGTTGCACACCCCCACCCATTACGCCCCTCCCCACCTCCACCTCACTAGAAACTTTTTTTTTTTTTTTACATATTTCTGTGTTGTTTTGGTCATTTGTGTACCCCACACCCACACCCAAACCATCCCAACAGACCATCCATCACTACCACCCGAATGTTGTTGTCTTTTGTTTGTTTTGCATATATCTGTGTTGTTTTGTTTTATCAGTTTATCAATATGTTTCGGCCCACAACCATCCCACCACCACCCGAATTTTTTTTTTTTTTTTTTACATATGTCTGTGTTGTTTTGTTTTTATCAAATATACAACTATATCAATTCTGCGCCCCGCCCCCCCCCCCCCCCCCCCCCCCCCCCCCCCATTGGTTTATGGGCTCCCCTCACATGGAGGACAGTGGGAGGGAAAATTATTTTCATTTTATCTTCCATTATTGGTATTAAATTTTAATTTGAACGCAATCATTTACATATAAAGCAATTTAGATTAAATTCAGATACACAGATGAAATATCAATAAAAAAACAACCTGAAATGAGGCCACAATAAAAAATCGCCAGGTATCCCCTCCCTCCTCGAGTTGCCTTTCGACCACATTTTTTTTTTAAATGAAAGCAACTTTGGATTAAAACTGATAAAAATAAATGAATGTCACCCTGACCCAAATTTTACTATAATTTGTATGAGATTCTAACAATAATTTTTATATCGGCCCGAGTTCTATACCCACCCCCCACCCCCACCCCACCCTCACATTGTTTTAGCCTTGTTTTCTGATGGTATATACTGGCTATACCATTTATTATTCTCTGAATAGTCGAGCTGCGCTGTTCTCCTAAAGCTCTTGTTCAATATAATTTCCATATTTTACAGATTGTTTAGTGGGTCGCCCCCTGAATCCACCCGTAAACTCACCCACCCCCTACACACTAAATGAAATGAACATAACAAAACAAAATAACAAGCTTAAATGAACATAACAAAACAAAATAAACAAGCTTAAGTTAGGTCATGGACATACAGTAGATCTATGGTTAGGTGCTTTTCCCCCCAGATCAGGCTATAAAACAAGCGAGATTTTTTCTTTTTTCTTTTAAGAGAATGTCTGAAGGGGTAATATATAATAAATATCCCGGCACCCTTCGCCCATTACCTTTTGTTAACCTAAGACTTGAAAACGTTATACTAGATACATTATACACAACGCAGTTTCGTGACACGTTGTCCACAGTGGAAAATGTGTACTTATGCGCATGCGCATGCAACGTTGGGAGAAACGCGCACTTGTCAATACACATGTATAGCGATTTACGAAAAACCGATATATTATGTAAAATATGCTTCGGAAAAAAATAAAACCGAAAGTAAATGGTAAATAACTTATTATTTTGTTAGATTATCGTCATGGTTTACGCACATAAGTCTGATAAGCTGCTCAATTTCGTTCGACAATCACATGGGTGTTGGAGCGTTTTTTTCCAGTCGGGTTTTTTGCAAAGGAAATTAGGCGTATATGCAGTTACATAGAACGTCAGAATAATAAAAAAAAAACTGCATAGGAGCCAATTTATTAGGCTACTGAAAACCCATTAGCTTAAACAAACGCCCGAAATAATAGCAAATTTGTCGGGATTAGACTCCACCATAATGTACAGAATTTGTATTTTTTATTTTTGGCTGGATTGCGTAGCAAATCCAGGCTTGCAGTTCGGCGATTTCCATGTGTCTGTCCGTCTATCCGTCCGTCCGTCTACGAGTTTTGAAGTTTTCGTTAAAGTTTTTGTTTTTTTCCTCATTTCTCAAAAATGTATTGTCGAAAAGCTTTGAAACTTGACACTTGTTCAACATCATTACAAATGTTATATGAAAATAACACTAACTATGTCATGTATTTTACCTGGACTACCCCCCTTTTCACACAGATTTTTCACTTAATATGTTAAATTCGCAATCCGGCTTTCGCGCCACTATTGGTGCTTCACTTTTTTTTTTGTTACTTTTAACAAAGTTTGAGGTTTCCACTGGACCCCCATATAAATGAAACGTTCCTATGCCAGTGTACCTGTAACCGGTCATCCGGTTTGGTCTGATGCTACGGAGTAGTTTAAATTTTAAGGTGATGAAAACACGGTTTGGAAACTTTACCTGTCTTCTGCTTCAATCGATCTATGCTTTTCTCTGTCCTATCATTTTACTATTTTTGTTTTTCTACCACCGACAGAAACATTAGGGTAAAATAGGACACTCAGTTTCTTAAAATATAGATGTAGAAACTAATAAGTATCTTGAGCACAGCTAGTGCTAAACGTCAAGAACAGTGAAACAAACCAACGTCTTTTCTACATAGCATTTGATGAATTTGGTGCATTTTCAGAATATATTGATTGAAAACGTCGGACCCGGTGTCCTCCACCCCCAGACATACGCAACTAAATATTGAACTAATATTCTGAAAATGGACCACCATTTATTAAATGTCAAGTAGGAAACAACAAATTCCTATGTTTTAAAATCATTGTACTTTTCTCAAACATACATCATCATAATGATTAGACAATACGTATGAATCAATTTAACACACGTTGAAAACAAGACGTATATTAGACGTATATTCAAATAAAAAAAAAGCTTAAATCATATATATACATTTTTCGTAATGACATAACGTTGAAACCGTAATTACATGTTGTTCGGCAAAGAAGTATACGCGTGCATCACGGTTTATGTATATATAGCTTACATACACTGATGCAGTAGCAGCTTTTATGACGGTTGGTGATTCAGCCAATGTCGATCCAGACTGGATCATGACTAGATAGACGTTCGAAGTTCATTCCATGCCATATCTGTCCTGTCTGGGAACGAATTGAAATTTGACCGAAGCATTGTGGTGTACTGGTTAGAGCGTCTGCCTTGCATTCGGGAGGTCGTGGGTTCGAGTCCCCAGATACTTTAAAAATGGAACCCTTGCCTGACGAGCAAATAATGGGTAGTGCTACGACTGATTGACCAGTGTCAGAATAATGTGACTGGGGTATCATGTCTACTACGGTGTGGTATTCCAGTGTGGCAGCACTATAAAGAAACCATTGAGTTCGCTGCTTCAAGTAGACATATCATCACATCACACACAAACACACAGATAAAAGTCCAGACTCAAGTGTGCCTATAATCGTCGGGCACGACGACTGTCATAGGCGGACGGATTATAATCCTTAGAAATACACACAAACACAAATTGAAATTTGTTGGGGTGGGATGTCACGATTCATAAGACTACCGTACAGGTAGACTTGCACTAGACGTGAGAATCATGGCTCTTATGGTGGTATGTACCTACCATGATATAGGTACACGCCATAAGAGCTACGATTCTCGCAGCTAGACTTGCACATACATACGCAGCGGCACAATCAAAGATGAACTGTGCTCGCCATATAGGTTTAACCTATTTCATATTATATACGATCGTTATATTTCATTTATAGACCTACCAAACGTCGCAGACAATTCTTTCGGAAAATTTTTATTGCCCCTAACTATATCATATTTTAGATGATTATATGCCTCATATTGTTCAATGAACTCTTCCACAAGCTGATACGTGGTGTATTTTTGCAGCGACACGGGCGCCGCCATCTTGTGTTTGCCGTTCATGTGGTGACACCGGTTGTTGTTGTTTTAAATTAAATACTTTTTTTCTTTTAAATATCGATTTTTTTTCTTTAAAATTTCGATTTATTATGAGGTAAAAGCTAACTGTATATATCGTTTTTAAAACGGATTAATAAAACTGAAGCAACGGCAAAGCGTTAGCTCCTCCCATAAACTAGGTACCGCCCCTGACTCTGATGAGAGTCCGATAATCAGCCGTGAGGAGAGTCAACGAACGTCTACCCAGATATATATGTAACACAGTCAGTACAGCAACAGTCTGCTCGACAATGAACTTTTGCAAAAGTTTACTAAACAGACATGATGACATTTTGCATATTAGCAAGATTAAAACATCTATGTGAAATATTTATCGAGTTCGAGTAAGATGGTCTGACTGGCCACAATTGTCGGAATTGTCACGTCACCAATAACTTAAGTTATCAACATTATTGTGGAAACGGCGTTGAGAAACCACGTTTCCTGAGCTATTACATAGGTTATCAACCAGAAACAGCGGTTTATGAAATAGAAACTTACGTTCGAGTTCCGACGAGTATTTTTACTGTCTTATCCCAAGGTCCTATATGTCAAATTTCATCCGACGAAACTTACGTTCGAGTTCTGACGAGTATTTTTACTTCTTTATCCCATATGTCAAATTTCATCCGAGTTTATCTAGACTAAATATTCATTTGTCCAAGACTTGGTTTTAAATGTGTCAATACTCTTCCGGTTCCGGCGCTAATTAAGAAGATCGTATCTAAAATAACTGTCGAAATCGTCGGTTATAGCTAGTTAGGGAAAGGACAAAACAGTGCTGTTGTAGATTTTTTAATCACATTACACTCAGTAACACGAAATTCATAAATGTTGAAAATTTGAACCATTTTAGTACTTATATAATGTAAAGAGATTGCGAACGTTTACACTGCTTGTGCCAAACGCATATTCCATCAATAATCAAACTTTGCATGTATAATAAGATGTGTTATGTGTTATTTCAGTATTTTTTCTGACAGGAAATGTCTAATGTAACCATTATCATTGGATTAACATCAGCATATCAAATATACAGAAAATATATAGCGGAAATTCACGAGTTACGTTTTTTTCCCTTTAGTATATGTTCAACATCCAGGATTGATGGCCCTTATCTCGTGATATAAAAAAAAACGCAAAAAACTTTGTTCAGGTGTGTCGAGCACTTCAACCATAAGTCAATACCAGACAATTTAAAAGAATATCCAGATAGGCCTACGAAAGTAGGACTCTTCTGGTGTACCACCAGAATAGGAAAACATTTCAAAATGGTCCTAAGAAACAACGATTTAAAAAATGGCTTCGACGACAGTATGAACAGTATAATATTATCTCGTAAATCTTTTGAACATTCGATGTTTATTTTGCATGTATAATAAACTAATTAATACTTTTATTTATGTGTTATGTTTTTAGGTTAAAGAACGATAAACATTCAACATAATTTGATACAATGAATAACGACCATTGTGTTAGCTTAAGAGTACAAATAACGATCCATAGTCATTTGAATTGCCTGTTAATGCCGCCTTGTAACACCGCATATAGCTCATTCCGTATATAGCTCACCAGTAAGCTTTCTATGTAGGCATATAGCTCACATTTTCTACGTATATAGCTCACACCAAAGTAAGCTTTATACGGTGAAAAGGCATGGTCATTCCGTATATAGCCTATAACCATCCAAATACAAATTAGTTAAAGGGAATGTAGCGACACAGCCAAACAACTCTATTATTGAGAGTTCTGAAAAACTAAGAAAAAAGTGAAAGAATTATTAAAATCGGATGATAGACAAAAAAGATATGACCATTTAAAGGTTGTTCTAAAACGAATATTGGAGCCGCCATTTTTAGAACTATGACGTCATAGTTCCATATTACCATATATGGAACATTGATAAATATCATTTAAAACGAATAAAATCACTGCAAATGAATAAACAAATTTACTGGTGATATAAATCATTATTGCCATTAAGTATTACATATTTTTCATATAGTTGATGTCATTTTTTCCCTATAAATCAATAAATTTTCATATTTATAAATATTCCATATATGGTCATTTAGAACCGTGATGTCATAGCTCCCACAATGGCCGCTTCCATATCCGTTTCAACAGAAACTTCAAATGATCATATCTTCTTTGTTTATCATCCGGTTTTGGTAATTCTTTCACCCTTATTCAAGTATTTCAAAACTCTCAATAACAAAGATGGTTTGGCTGTGTCGCTACATACCCTTTAAAATAGGAGCGCACAATAACAGAAAATAATTGCATAAATTATGTTGCTGGTTACATGGCGTCTACCCTTGTTACTACTACTACTACTACTATTACTACTACTACTACTGCTGCTACAAATACCATTATGACTACCACTGTTACTACGACTGCTACTATTACAAATACTACTTACTACTTCTACCGATACGACTACCACTACTTCTACGACCACTACTACTTCTACTACGACTACTGCGTTGAAATAGGACATTTTCCTGCTCATTTTGCGTTCTTCAAAGTAGATTTTAGGCATACTTTCAACGTAAGTACAGACACATTGCGGATATATATTATTTTTAATATATTGTATGTAGCGAAACACTTGTACTTTGAAACACTTGTGCTGAAGTACAAGTGACGGTCCGTCTGTCTGTTCGTCCTAAGTAGGTAAGGGTTGCCGAAATGGTAATTTTTGAAAGATCGTAATTAATAGCAAAGTTCGAATAAATATCTTTACGTAGATATTTTTTATTATGTAGTGCTATCCTATTAATAAATGCATAGACAGAGGCATTCTTCAAGTGTTCGTCCGTCTGTCTGTACAGAACCGTTTGTGTACTTGTATAAGCATTCATTTTGGCTATTTCAAAGTCTATTTTAGGCCTACCAGCAACATTTTTATTTCTAAAGAAAATGTATAGTGTTACCCATGTCCGCGTGTGTGTGTGCTCGCGCGTACGAGAACGCTCTCGGGCGAGATCGAACCCGTGACCTCCGGAGTGAGAAGCCAACACTCTAACCACTGAGCCATTTCACCCTCTATAGATATTGTTGATGCTTATAACTTCACAACTGTAAAATGCAACTTCTCAGAAAACTTGTTTTATGTGAACGATCTAGTCTAAAGACAATGTTTCAGTACCAGAGTTCGATACCGTTAAGACCCGTTAAGAACAAATCGGTCTGATACCGATACTGATACCAACGAAACGATCTGGTATTTTCAACCGATACCATGCCCCTTGATAATTTGTAATTTACGACCGAGTTTCCTGATATACTTTACAATATTGTATTAATCATTAATTAATCTCTTCACGCACTGCACGCTCTTCACGCAATGCATGCTCTTCACGCACTGCACGCTCTTCACACACTGCACGCTCCTCACTTCACGCACTGCATGCTCTTCACGCAATGCCCGCTCTTCACGCATAGCACGCTCTTCACGCAATGCACGCTCTTCACGCAGTGCACTCTCTTCACGCAATGCACGCTCTTCACGCATTGCACGCTCTTCACGCACTGCACGCTCTTCACGCAAGGCTCGCTCTTCACGCACTGCACGCAAAAAAATCTGTGCTAGGCAAAGAAAAAAACAGTTGCTCACTCAGGAAGGGGTAGTTCTTCATCATCAACAGCAATAACACCAACCGGGGGATTAGCGCGGCCAAAATTGAAGTTACGCACCATACCCAAACGCCTACTTTGCGGACGCCTATTAGGACTTGCGCCCGTCCCCATAAACCTATAATAATGCTGCAACTAAGTTGCGGGGTGTTTGGGGGTCCTGCCCCAAGAAAATTTGGGTTAATGGTAGTCTTAAATGGTGCATTCTGGTGTAATTCCACGCATATTTTGTAATAATATGTCATGACACTTTGTCCATTGTAGAAAATGAAGGATAGACCTGAACCCTCATAAAGCTTACGATTTTATTGCATTTTTCGAGTTTTAAATCTTTCAATTTTTCAGACATTGATTGTAAAGTTTACTGACGTGAGTACATTAATATTACAAAAATACAACATAGTGCAACAAGTCTTTATCTTTAATATACTTTTATATATTTCCTGGAAAGATGAGGATCTTGTCGTTACAAGTCATATATCTTAAACTTTAATAATATATTTAGACTTTCATGTATCATAATCATACAAATACGAAATATGAGTAAAATTGGAACAGGACTTAAAACATTTTCAGTTTTTAAAAGAATAAGCTTTACTCGGAATCAAGGCACATGCCCTCCGTATATAGCTTATCGTGAACTTTATGCAGAGACGAGCTCCGTATATAGCTCACCTTGAGCTTTATTCGGAGACATTATTCGGAGACATATACGGAATGAGCTATATACGGTGTTACACTGCCTTGTTCGAGAATATAACATGGCGAGGGCTGTTTTATTTATACTGTCCCGTTTTATAACGATGACAATAGAGTAAGAGTGAGGTTTGGTGCACCCAAGAACCTTGTTTAAACATGTTTGCCGCTGACCGTTCCTATGCGGTTCAAGTTGAGTTCTACTGGACTAATCTCCAGGAGAGGTCTTACAAAGGCATTGCCCATTCATTGCTCGAATAAAATAGTTTTTAAATTAGAACCATCGGATGCTTCCCTCAGCGAACATTTTCTATTTTATTGTTGATTTAGTGTGACTATGTTTGATTTAGTGTGACTATGTTTGTTGATTTAGTGTGACTATGTTTGTTGATTTGGTGTGACTATGTTTGATTTAGTGTGACTATGTTTGTTGATTTGGTGTGACTATGTTTGTTTTAGTGTGACTATGTTTGTTGATTTAGTGTGACTATGTTTGTTGATTTAGTGCGACTATGTTTGTTGATTTAGTGTGACTATGTTTGTTGATTTAGTGTGACTATGTTTGTTCTTTCCATTTCGAAATTCATCGACATTATCTGTCTAATCTTAATATTACGCAAACTCAAATTATCTGAAAGTATGTATATTTATGAACTTCATATGAAACCGACCTATATTGAAACCGACCTATATTGAATACAACGCGAGCAACATGATTTTTAAAATTCTAACAGTACTGCTGCCTGTGTCAAGTAAGTGTGAGCATTACACGTTTTACCCCTTGTTTTACGTCTTCAAATTACCGACAAAATACTTGAACGCAAAATCTAATAAGACAAAATCTATATTCATATTGTCTCATATATGTGTGTAGGTAAATAGCACACGTCCATTTTGTTTTCGTGAATTTTCTCTAGTTCGCTTTGTGATTTGATGTGATTTTTTTCAACTTACGTGAATGTATGTAGTTACGCCAAAACTGTTCTCTTCTCTATTTTAAATGTTAAAGTTTAATTATATTAATTACTTACACTTCTGCTTTTTTGCATACATTTCTTGCTACCTCATGCAGGAACGTTGATGCCATTTCTAACAACCATGTACAGTATCTCTCCTGAATGTGCCTCCGTGAGCGATGGGTTAACGACGCTGCGTTGTAGACCTTCTCGCCTCTCACCGCTACAAGTTCGAATCCCAGTGGGAGCTCAACTTGCAAGTGAGAAAGTGTTGGTTCTTACGGATGGCGGGAGGTATTCAGTAATGGTTCTACCCAGGAAAAATGGGGTGGTCTACCTCTACCACAAAAAGTCGACCCGTCATATATGGCATAAAATGTGCTGAAAAATGACGTAAAACACCATTCAAAAGAAACTGTCGAAGAGTGAGAATTAACTTTATTTTACCTTACATTCACATCAAGAGCTTACGAACAACACGCAATCAGAGAAAGTACACATTCGTATTAAGTGACTGACCCAGATTCAGGCGCGAAATTAAAAATATTAAAACCAGAAACCTCCATTTTATGATTCATTAAAAATAACGTATTTAGCACCATTCAAACAAACAGCCTGGATATGCGCCCTCGGTAGTTCAGTGGATAAGCCCTGGAGCTGAAGAGCTACAGATCTCTGCCCCGCGTGGGTTCGCTCTGATCCTTCATCTCACCTGTCGCAATATGACCTATTATGATGTGTTAATGGGACGCAGACTCCATCTCATTTCATTTTATATGTCACGGGACATTTGCTTATCAAATCAGTTTCGATCATGCACCATTTTCTAAATAAACGTAGATTTACTGCTTCATTGTCTTAGAAATGAGAACTCTGACATCATAGTTACACATTACCACATAGGGAATACGGACACATATCACTTAAAGAAAAGAAAATAACTTGCAAATGACTGCAAAATCATTTACTGGTCATATATAGAATTGTTGCCATTAAGTATACATATTTTTCATACATTTGCTGTTATTTTTTCCCTATCAGTCATTAAATGTTCATATTTATAAGTATTCCATATATGGTCATTTAGAACTGTGATGTCATATTTCTCAGAATTTCGGCTTACATATCCGTTTCAACAGAACCTTCAAATGAATATTTGTTTTTGTTTATCATCCCTTTTCCAAGTTGTTTAAAACTCTCAATAATAAAGTGTGATTAGCTGGGTCGCTAAATTCCCTTTAAAAAATAAGAATTGGCAGCACTGTACATATATTGCAATTATAATAATATAGTTGTGTATGAAGTCTTTTAGGATATGTATATACACTGTTTATTTTAGCTATGCTTTAATATGTTACCTTAATGTTACGTAGCTTACTTACATTTAACAGCAATGCATTCTTAATGTCGCATCTTATGATTTAGCGGATGTGCTTAGTTTCCATGTTCTATCTGTGCGTGCCGATATCTCGTTAACAGGTGTCCGTGGACCGTGCTTTGTGGTGTGTGTGTTGTATTTGTTGTTGTTTTTTGTTGTTGATTTTTTAGATTATTGGTATATGTGCATGTTCTTTTTAATGTTTTTAGTCAATAGTCATCGAAAAACTACATTTAGGAAAAACAAACGTTTTGAAGAAGTTGGCTCGTGTTTACTGTAATGCGGGAAAGCTTATCCTTATAACAGTATATATAGCCGTGTGCCAAAGTATATATAGCCGCGTGTCATTGTATATATAGCCGCGTGCCAAAGTATATATAGCCGCGGGCCAAAGTATATATAGCCGCGTGCCAAAGTATATTTAGCCGCGTGTCAAAGTATATATAGCCGCGTGTCAAAGTATAAGTATAGCCGTGTGCCAAAGTATATACAGCCGCGTGCCAAAGTATATATAGCCGCGTGCCAAAGTAGCCAAATTAAAAAATAATAATAATAGAGGTGTTCGGTGACTCTCTTATCAAATGTTGAGAGCACCCAATAACTTCATACGTGTTTATCAGCCATTCCTATGTATCGAAATCTAACCTTCGGACACGTCTAAAAACATACGAACCAGCAGGCAGAACAAGGTTATACATATTTATCATGCAGATATGCACTTTTCTGCCTAATAAAGGGGTGACCTATTAAATTTTGCTTTAATTAGGCACTGACCATTAAAGCAAATCACTGCGGATTCCCTCGGCGTTTATTGTACGTAACGTTATCTGACGTCATGCACGTAACTTTGCCTGACGTCATAAAACAAACAAAAATCAACAACATGGCGACGTCCTCGATAAGCGTACCATTCTGAGAAATAGGTAATCATAGTAATTCATACAGAAAATACGGATAATCTACATGATAAATAGAATATTATGTCAGTGCCTTTTACTATCAAGTTTATTAGGCTCGGCACGAAAACGAAGAATGGCTCGGCAGAGCCTCGCCATTTTTCGTTTTCTAAGCCTCACCTAATAAACTTGATAGTAAAAGGCACTGACATAATATTCTCTATGTATCATTCTCTGACTCAAAATAGCATACGATAATGTGTTGATAAGACGTTAAGCGACAATAAATTCATTCATAGATGTGCTATGTGCAACAATCCGGGCTGACGGTGACTCGTGTCCCCTGGTCTGCCCTCCGATACATGCTCCGCTGTGTGGTTCTGACGGGAAAACGTACGGTAGGTGAACGCCTAGTTTTCGTTTTATAGTGATAGTTTATATGACTGTAAAAATAGTAGCCAGATTCCGTTCGCAATTGGCTGCCAATTCGTGATTCAAAGTGAATGTTTAAATGTGAATTTCTTAACTTAACAAGAGCTGTCGGAGAACAGCGCAGCTCGACTATTCGATTTTTCAGAGAATAATAAATTTATAGCTAGTATATACCATCAGAAAACAAGGCTACAACAATGTGGGGTGGGGTTGGGAGCACAACATAACTGTGTGTAAGGATTGACCAAAACTACACAGAAATATGTAATATGGTGGGGGAGTGGGGGTGGTGAGGGCAACATATATGTGTAAGAAGCTATGTAATAATTCACCAAAACAACACAAAAATATGAAGAAAAAAATAATTAAAAAATCGAGTTTGAGTGGGGATGGGGTAGAGGCGATGGGTGGGGAGGGCAACATAGAATTGACTAAAACAACAAAGAAATATGTAAAAAAATAAAAAAAAATTCAAGTGATGGGGGTGGTGGGGAGGCGGGGGCAACATATATGTGTAAGAATTGACTAAAACAACAAAGAAATATGTAAAAAAAAAAAAAACGTCTCAAGTGTGTGGGGGTGGGGGGTGTGTGTATGAGAGGCGGGGGTGGGGGGAGGCAGCATATATGTAAGAATTGACAAAAGCAACACAGAAATATGTAAAAAAAACAAATAGTTTCAAGTGGGGGTGGGGTGTGGGGGTGCGGGGGGAGAGGCAGGGGTGGGTTGGGGGCGTGGGGAGGGGGCAACATATATGTATAAGAATTGACAAAAGCAACACAGAAATATGTAAAAAAAAATAGTTTTAAGTGGGGGTGGGGTGGGGGGAGGACGCGTGGGGGGGGGAAGAGGCGGGAGTGGGTTGGGGAGGTGGGAGGGGGCAACATATATGTGTAAGAATTGACTAAAACAACAAAGAAATATGTAAAAAATAAAAATAAAAAATAAAAGTTTCAAGTGGGGGTGTGTGTGGGGTTGGGGGGGGGAGAGAGGCGGGGTGGGGGTGGGCAGCAACATATTTGTGTAAGAATTTACAAAAGCAACACAGAAATATGTAAAAAAAAAAAAAAAAGTTTCAAGTGGGGGTGAGGTGGGTGGGTGGGTGTGGAGCGAGGATGAGAGGTGCAACATATATGTGTAAGAATTGACTAAAACAAGACAGAAATATGTAAAAAAAAAAAAAAAGCTGTGGAGGGGAGTGGGGGCGAGGGTTGGGGGGGGGGAGGGTGAGGAGGGAGCCCATGCCCCAATATGGGTGAAGTAATAAGATGCATAATGCTATAACAAATCCCAAACCAAAATTACAGATATATACTAGCCTAATAAATTGGCTCCTATGCAGTTTTTTTTTTATTATTCTGACGTTCTATGTAACTGCATATACGCCTAATTTCCTTTGCAAAAAACCCGACTGGAAAAAACAATCGAACACCCGTGTGACTTTCGAACGAAATTGAGCAGCTTATCAGACTCCTGTGCGTAAACCATGATGATAATCTAACAAAATAATAAGTTATTTACCATTTACTTTCGGTTTTACTTTTTTCCGAAGCGTATTTTACATAATATATCGGTTTTTCGTAGATCGCTATACATGTGTATTGACAATATATTACTAGTGTGTAGGGGGTTGGGTGAGTTTACGGGTGGATTCAGGGGGCGACCCACTAAAAAATCTGTAAAATATGGAAATTTATATTAAACAAGAGCTGTAGGAGAACAGCGCAGCTCGACTATTCAGAGAATAATAAATGGTATAGCCAGTATATACCATCAGAAAACAAGCCTAAAACAATGTGAGGGGGTGGGGGTGTGGGGTGGGGGCGGGGTGGGTATAGAAACTTGGGCCGATATAAAAATTATTGTTAGAATCTCATAAAAATGATAGTAAAATTTGCGGCAGGGTGTGACATTTTATTTATTTTTATCAGTTCTAATCCAAAGTTGCTGTCATTTAAAAATGATGCTTGAGTTGATGCTCGCCAATACGAAAAATTTCAAAAGAGCATTTAACGTGTTTTTTAACACACTAAGATATATACATGCTTACATGCAAACCTAAATCTGCCTTTCACATTTTATGGGCCATCACAATTTGGGTTCCATGGGAGCCCAAAATTTACAGAAGACAAAATTACTTATCCAACCCTTTACGACATACTATAAGGAAACCAATTCCAAAATTTAGTTTAGCTAGGACAAGAAATGTAACAGATATAGACCTGTAAACACAGCTTACACGCACAATTTGATGTGAAACAGACATATTTTAAGGGCTATCAGACTTTGGGTTCCATGGGAGCCCAGGGGTTACAGGAACCAAAATTACTTAAGCAGCCCTTATGATAATGCTATAAGGAAGCTAATGGCCAAATTTGGTTGTGCTAGGGTAAGAATTGTAAGAGATATAGACTTGTAAACACAGCTTACACGCAAACCTTGATGTGGGACGCCGACGCCGACGCCGACGCCAACGCCGACGCCGGAGTGATTATATAAGCTCTCTTATTCTTCGAATAGTCGAGCTAAAAATGATGAATTTGGTGTGTGTTCACAATCAAACTTCCATATAATCCACAAGACGGACATGTACGTCATATCCAATTTTTAAATTCAAATTTCTAGTTCGTTACTCGGGCGATTTGGCTAAACTAACAATGTTCAAGAACTATTCCTCATGATTCCAACAGAAAACAATATCAACATTAATGATATATGTATTTAAAAAAAAAGTCCGTTTTATGTGTAATTATGATGCGTTCTTTAACATGAACTGACAACTAGTGCGATTCGAATGGCTAAACAACATATACTGGCAGTCAATGAAAACGCACTAGTAGATTATATGGGTGTTACATTTTATTTCTTAAGTAATTTATAATAAATAAGTGGATATTGATTAACAAATGCAAACACTAATTGTCTCATAATTCCTAAACATGGTGTATAGTGTTCAATTAAAGTCACACGGGTAGAAAACGAAAGTCACACATTTTAATAACGGTTATGGCGTTTTTCCGTTTCTAGATAATCATCCTGACGTCACGTTATTCCAGCAAGATTACACCCATTTTCTCGAAACTTTTGAGTCTAAATCTCAGACTCAAGCTCAGCAATAATAAAAAAAAAATCTTACTTAAGGGTAAGGGAATGACCTGAAACTTTACACAAATCGAGATAATTAATTACAAATGTCATGAAAGTTTCGGGAAGAAAAGCAATCACTGTAAAAAGTTACAGCTATAAAAAATATATGAATTTTGAGCTTGAGCATAATATTTTAGCTGAGTATGGGGTGAACCACACTTAGCTAGAGTTGCAAGTGACGTTCTCTTGCTGAAATAACGTTACGTCTATGGCAAGCCAATTGTCCAATAATTACGTGAACCCAGAAAAACTAGGATTAACGATCGATAAACTAGGTTTTTCAAACGTAAAAGCATGTTAACCTATACTTTCGAGCGAAAACGTAGGATAACGTCCGTAAACCATAGTTCACGCTCGAAAACGTAGGTTCACGCTCGTAAACCCAAGTTTAAGGTCGTAAACATAGGTTCACGTTCGTAAACTATGGTTCACGCTCGTGAACCCCGGTTCACGCTCGTAAACATAGGATAACGACCGAAATTCATAGTTCAATCGAGAAACCATGTTTATCGAACGTAAACCATGGTTTACGGTCGATATACTAGGATTATCAAATCAACTATGAACTTCGGGCGTGAACATGGGTTCACGACCGTGAACCTATGTTTACGACCGTGAACCATAGTTTACGAACGTGTACATATGTTTACGAGCGTGAACTATAGTTTATGCTCGTAAACTATGGTTAACGCTCGTAAACCTAGGATCACGCTCGTAAACATAGGTTCACGTTCGTAAAACCGGGTTTATCGACTTGTAACTATGCTTTCGGACCGGTATCTGTGATTTAAGAGCATGGCCAATCACGACCGTGAACCATAGTTTACGAATGTGACCTATAGTTTACGAGCGTGAACCTAGGTTTACGACCGTGAACCATAGTTTACGGGCGTGAGCCTAGGTTTACGACCGTGAACCATAGTCTACGGACGTGAACCGATGTTTACGAGCGTGAACCATAGTTTACGAACGTGAACCTATGTTTAGGACCGTGAACTTGGGTTTACGAGCGTGAACCATACTTTATGAACGTGAGCCTAGGTTTACGTTCGATAAACTAGGTTTCTCGAACAAAACTATAATTTTCGGTCGTTATCCTATGTTCACGAGCGAGAACCTATGTTCACGGTCGTAAACCCATGTTCACGGTCGTAAATTCAAGTTCACGGTCGTAAACATAGGTTCTTGTTCGAAACTAAGGTTCACGCTCGTGAACCCATGTTCACGTCCGTAAACATAGGTTCACTCTCGTGAACTTAGGATAACGACCGACATTCTTAGTTCAATCTGTCACAGGATGACCTTAGTGGTTGGGCTAACTCAGGAAAGAATCAATGACGGTGAATGCATTTACATAAGTTTAATGCAACTTTTAAAATATATTTAATATATATACAATTATCTAAAAAAACAAGCGAATACACAAATGAACTATGAAAAGAATGTTCTCATGAACGTTTAAGACGTTCTTAGTATTGTTATAAATACTGAATGTCTAAGACACTAAAGTGTTGTTAAAGCTATAACAATGTTGATCTAGCGCGATAACTGTGATGCGCGAGCGCTCATGAAGATGATGATGCGCGAATTCAGTGGATGATTGTCATCAAATGCCTTCTGTAAGGGTTGATGACGCGATGCAATGATAGTTAACCTCCACTGAGATTGTGAGTGATATTCCTCCAGTGAGGACTGGTAACGGGCCCACATTGTGTCCCGGGGGTTGTCGTTAGTAAAACCTGGCCATGCTGACGCAGGTACGGGGACCGTCTCCTCCGCTCGTAAACGTTAATCGTGGAAGCTTAGCTCCACTCCTGGATATCCAAACCTAGATGGCTTACTCCAACCCTGGATGGCTTATATCCTGGATGGCTTAGGCTGTAATTATACATACGTTTTAGATGTCGGTTGACAAACATAACAATCTTGCATAATTATCATTACCCAAACAAATCATTATTCAATCAATATATGTAAGCTGTACTTATGATGAGTAGCAATGTATACATATTCTACAACGCCATGTATACGCTATGTACGTCGCTGTTAATCAATGCCCCTAATACATGTAATATAAACATGATCAAATTACTCATATATTACACTCACTGAGTTAGGCATGCACGCATGTCAACTAATGACCACATTATACAACGCTATGCATACGCGTCGAACATTTATTCTTGTCACTCATCTCATTGTTAACTAATGTTAACAATCGTGTATTACAATCACTGAGTTATACGCCAACGTTAACTAATGCACCTATTATCCACTGTTATCAAATTAATATTGTTTTACAATTAATGATCAATTACAATAATTACATCTAATAAAGTAACTTCAAAATCATATGCTAGTCTAAAGTTATGTTTGAGAAACATCAATGCTAACCGGATGTCGTAACCGCCAAACAAGATGGCGCCGCCCACTGAATACAAATGTACGATAAAAGTTTAATAAAACTACTAACCACATGTTGCCTATGAATTTTGCCGTCCAATCTCTGTTCCAACAAAGTACTATCGATCATCCCGGCAACAGCTAGAAGACAATGGGTTTTATAGCAAACATTACGCCCAAATCATTATTTCCCCCGTTCAGTCCGTGACAAACGTGGCTAAATCTGCAGTATTGAATCTACACGAGAGGTCCCTTATACAATTTTGCCGTTTAAGGAAAATATACCTATACGTTTACATGCATTAGCACAAAACTAAACTTATGACACGGCCTCTCTGGCGGCCACTTAAAATGTGCACGCTTTTACGTGTTACATGAATAGATCATGAATATTGTGAAATTGTTTCAACTCGAACAATAGATTTGGGTGTAACCGATAACTTACAAGAGCTATGTACGACCAGTACGCTCTACCCGTGACATTTTGTGACAACATCTCCCCACTTAAAGAAAGTGCTACACTTTTAAAATTCAACAAAATGATAATTAATATTTACACGTTAAGAAACTATTAATTCTTCTGAGCAAATGAGCGACAAAACGTACAAGCTGATCGCTCAATCGCTTGAGTATGTTGACTATTACTACTGAGGGATGCAACCTTCAGCCAGTACAACGACCGTCTTCCGGAAAACATCCACTGCAGTTATAACCTAACTATAATATGTAATTACAATTTCAACACTATTCTACAATTTTACACTACCCTGTCGTAACATACTACTATTGTACAATACACTGCAATACACTATTGTATTAAACCGGTCTTTATGTGCGGCGACTTAAATAGTCTGCCCCAATATTGTCCTTTCCTTGGATCGCTTTAATTTTTATCCGGTAAGGCTGCAGAGTCAGTGCCCACCTCATTAACCTACTGTTAGCTACCTTTGCTTTATTCATATAAGCTAACGGTTGGTGGTCAGTCTCCAAGACAAATTCCTTACCAAAAACATATCGGTGGAATTTACTGACACCCCACACTACTGCAAGACACTCCCTTTCGATAACAGAGTAGTTACATTCCCGAGGTAATAGTTTCCGACTTGCGTAAGCCACGGGGAGACTACACCCATCTTGCTCTTGCAGTAGGACTGCACCCACCCCGATATCGGAGGCATCCGTTCTGAGGATAAACTCCTGGTCAAGTTCAGGTAATTTTAGTATTGGGGTTTTGACCAGACTCCCCTTTAAAGAGACAAAAGCTCGCTCCTGGCTTTCCCCACAAGTTATCCTATTGGGTTGACATTTCTTTGTCAAGTCTGACAAAGGTGCAGCTATAGCCGAAAAGTTTGGAATAAACTTCCTGTAAAAACGCGCCAACCCTAAAAATGACCTAACTTGTTTCTTTGTCTCGGGTCTTGGTGCTTCCTGAATTGCATTAACCTTGTCGGGGTTGGGTTTCAATTTCTGGTCCCTCCCGACAACATGACCCAGACACTCTATATCTGCGTAACCTATGTGACACTTGCTAGGTTTTGCAGTCAGTTTAAACCGGCGTAGCCGTTCCAACAGATTACGTAGAGCCTTAATATGGTCTTCAAATGTTGTTGTAAACACCAGGATGTCATCTACAAAACTGTCTGTGTTGGACAAATCCTTCAGGACTTTCCTCATTAACCTACAGAATGTTGCTGGGGCGTTTACGAGACCAAAGGGCATGACCTTGAACTTAAAAAGTCCTTGCGAAGTTTCGAAGGAGGTCATCTCTTCAGCTCGGTCTGAAAGTGTGACTTGCCAATAACCTTTACTGAGGTCTAACTTGGAGAAATACGAATATCCCGCAAGTTTAGAGAAAACCTCCTTAATATTAGGCATTGGCTCTGCATCAAAGATGGTACGTTTATTGAGCTGCCTAAAATCGATGCAGAATCGAATTGACCCATCTTTCTTCTTAATAAGTACGACTGGGGATAAAAATGGGGCGTTTGAAGGTTCGATGACACCCAATTTCAACATGTCTTTCACCTCCTCATCAACAATTGATCGGGAGTGAAATGGAATGGGATACCCCTTAATTCTAATTGGTTCCCCTGATGTGAGTACAATATCATGTTGCACTCCATCTGTCTGCCCCGGGTTTTCGGACAAGACATCACTGAACTCCGAGAGTAAACTACCCATCTCTCGTTGCTGCTCTACACTAAGCATGCCCGATATGTCTTCATCGGCTGCTGTCTCCCTACCTACACTAGTGGGAAAATACATGGGACTAGTGTCCTCACTACTGTCTTCCTCACTATCCTCAATAACTGCAACATTAACTACGGTTAACACCCCTTGTTGCCCATTATCGGTTCTACTGATATACTCTTTCAGCATATTCGCATGAAAGGTATTTAACTTTCCGTTTATCTCGATACGGTAATCCATAGTGTTCACTATCCCTCTAACGTAAAACGGACCTTTCCATTGTAATAACAACTTGTTATTGTCGGTCGGGAGTAACAGTAACACCTGGTCATCTATCTTAAACTTCCTAGCTCTAGCTTTCTGGTCATAGTACCGTTTATACTTGGTACTTGCCTTAACTAACTGACTTTGAGCTATCTTACAAGTCTCCTCTAGTTTCTCCTTCAGATCTAAAACATACTGATATGTAGTCTTAACCTCATCACTATCTACTTCACCTGCCCACATCTCTCTAAGAATCCTCATGGGACCTCTAACTGACCTACCGTACAATAACTCAAACGGAGAAAATCCTAAACTCTCTTGTGGAACCTCTCTAAATGCAAACAATAAAGCATTGAGATACTTGTCCCAATCTTTGGGTCTCTCGGTACACATACGCCGTAACATTTGCTTTAACGTCCCGTTAAATCGTTCGACTAACCCGTTACACATAGGGTGATATGGTGTTGTCATGATTTGACGCAAAGACAATAACCTGCTTATTTCAGCCATAAGTTCTGACGTAAACTGTGACCCACAATCAGTCAGCATTTCCTCTGGTACACCTAGCCTACTGAACATATCAACTAATGCCTCAGCTACTCTCTCAGTTTCAATTGAGGGCAATGCTTCTGCCTCCGGATACCTAGTTGCATAGTCTACCATGGTTAAAATGTACCTATTTTTCCTATCCGACACTGGAAAAATTGGTCCAACTATGTCTACGGCTACCCGTTTAAATGGTGTATCTATCAGTGGCATCTGACCTAAATGTACTTTGGTCACTCGACCTTTTGGTACTGTCCTTTGGCATACATCGCAGGACCTACAATACCTAGTTACATCTCCACTAACGCCTGGCCAATAAAATTCTGCCAATACTCTATCTGACGTTTTCTTTACGCCTAAATGACCTCCCATAATCGACTCATGAGCTACCTTAAGCACTGTCGTTCTATACTGGGTAGGTACCACTAATTGGTGAAACTGTCTACTACCACTATCTTCAAATTCTCTGTACAATAACCTATTCTTTGTACAAACTTACAACTACCGGACCCTTTACACTTCTTCACTACACCATCCTTGGCGTTCACCTTACAAGGACCTAATGACTCGTCTTGAGTTTGTGCTTCTATAAACTCCGCTTTAGATACGTCACCTACGGCTGCATGAACCTTTAATTTTCTATAAGCCTGAGCTTGCTTCTGAACCTGCGCTCTAGTCTCTACGGCATTACTTATGCTACTTCTAAAATCGGACATTACCGGAAGTGCTGAACCTTCTATGTTCCCTATCGTTAAATCAAACATCGGGTCATCCATACATAGTGCCTCTGTAGTCCCTTTAAAGAAAGGTGTTTCTACATCTATTCTCGCTATTGGCACGTGCTCTACCGACTTATTTAACAACATACACGGTGACTGTTTACCTACCAACTGGTCATCCGTAACTAAACTACGCCTAACTACCACACCTGTACAACCTGTATCCCTCATTACAATTACGTCCGTGCCATTCACTCTACCATCTGCCGTTGGAAGATTTGCATACGGAAAGAGACATGTTCCGATCTTCGCCATTACACCATCCGCTTTAACACAACAGCTACTACTCTCGGTTTAAATAACCGGACTATTACTACCTCTGCCTCTACCTCTACCTCGGTTTTGACCACCTCTACCTCTACCGAAATTCCATGGGTTGTTAAAACCTTGGTTCGGACTACCTACATTGTTGTCCACTCTACTATTGTCACTAAAATTGTCTTCGACAGTGGACACTTTCACCGCTTTCCTACACTCATGTGCATGATTCCCATTACAGTGACGACAACGAATAAAAGGTCTACCTATGTTACCACTATTGCTACCTCCTCTAGCACCCATCGAACTACCTCCACCTCTATAGTTTCCACTCTGGCCTTTCTGTTTATGATCGTCCCCTTGCCTATCTCTAAAAGTTCTGTCTTTCGACACTACATTATGAGCTCCACCTCTAGCCTCGGCAAACTGATCTGCTTGAGTTGCCATTTCATCTACACTAGTTAGTTTTCTTTCTTTAAGAAATAAGAACAGATCTCTACTACAAACATTGAATAGCTGGTCCCGCAACAAGAAATCTATGAGGCCCTGATAAGTCTGCGCTACCTTCCCTAACTCTAACCACCTATCTAAGTAATTTCTAGACCTACTAATAAACTGAATAAATGACTCGCCTTTCTCAGGCAGACAAGCTCTAAACCGTTTTCTAAAACCTTCTTCAGTTAACTCAAATCTCTTTAAAAGAGCATCCTTTAACTTGTCATAGTCCAGAGCATCTACACTAGGTAATCTAGAAAATACATCTAAGGCCTTGCCTCTCAATAACGCACTTAAATGAACTGCCCACTTATCTTTGGTCCATTCCTGTAACTCAGCATAACGCTCGAACCGTAACAAGTAACTGTCCATGTTATCTTTGTCAGCATCAAAGTATGGTAACTTCGAACCTTTTAACTTCCCAGAATAACTATCTTTCCCTTCAGTTTTACTTTCCTTACTATGTGTCTTAGCTGCTTCCAACTCTA
Organism: Cyrtodaria siliqua; assembly: GCA_037043455.1. NCBI lineage: Eukaryota > Metazoa > Mollusca > Bivalvia > Adapedonta > Hiatellidae > Cyrtodaria > Cyrtodaria siliqua. Next base: position 412,413 of record JAWPHD010000022.1, on the reverse strand, counting down.
AAGCTAACTTATGCTCAAACTCTGATTTCTCCCTCTCCATCGTTGTCTTAGCCTTAGCTAGTCTACCATCTGTTTCGAACCTCTCATGTTCTAACTCTTGCTTCTCCGATCCCTTACTAATCTACTTTCATCATCTCGCTTCTCTTTAGCTAACCTGCCTTCTAATTCTAACTTTTCTGTGGCTAGTCTACTTTCTTCATCTCGCTTCTCTTTAGCCAATCTACTTTCGAATTCTAGCTTCTCTTTATCAGCATCTAGCTTCTCTTTAGCTAATCTACTTTCGAATTCTAGCTTCTCTTTATCAGCATCTAGCTTCTCTTTAGCTAATCTACTTTCTAATTCTAGCTTATCTTTAACTTGTCTACTTTCTACTTCTAACCTATCTTTCTCAGCATCTAGCTTCTCTTTAGCTAGTCTACTTTCTTCATCTCTTTCCTGCTTTGCTAATTCTCTTTCCTTAATTCTAAATTCCCTTTCCCTAGCCTGTTCGTCTTTAACAAAGGTTCTGAGCTCCTCTCCAGCATACCCTAACTCCTTACCCATGTCCGTAAGATCCTTTATGGACGTCATGGTTATAGACATTTATGGATTACACACTACAATAATTACAATACCCACGTCACTAATAATTCTACTCACCTAACTACTAATGGTAAGTCACTGTGTCCTCAGTAAATACCTGGGCATCATCATAGGACAAGTTACATACACATTTGTACAAGCGCTAACTACTAACGGTTATGTATAGATAGTATCTAGCTTCCACAAAACATATACACTACATAAAATATCTTAATTTGATATTGGACATAAACCTTAAACAATCATCGAAATGTGTATAACATGTACATGTATATTTACTTCTCCCATCAATATAAGTATACTCGAGTGTCACAACATGAGTAGAACGTCTTGTTCGCCAACCTAATTGGATACTATGTGTATATCAAGGGAGGTAAAAACAAACACCCAAATTATTGAGCAAAAGTGCCTCAGACCCACTCGTGTAGACCACTGCGACCTCGCGCCAAGGAAAGAACGGACAAAACAACAGTTTGGACTCACCCTACCCTTGTCATGTCTTGACTTGTCTTCCAAGCTGTGGCCGTGATCGTCGACAGTCGCCTTGATGGATCAGAGGGTGGTACACAGTTCTAAAATAATAAGTAGAGATTTAGTATATCATAATAAAGATCACTTATTGATTCTTTCCCTCCGTAGTCGCCCAAAATCCCACTACTCTGAAAACCAGTTGTCACAGGATGACCTTAGTGGTTGGGCTAACTCGGGAAATAATCAATGACGGTGAATGCATTTACATAAGTTTAATGCAACTTTTAAATATGTTTAAAATATATACAAGTATCTAAAAAAACAAGCGAATACACAAATGAACTATGAAAAGAATGTTCTCATGAACGTTTAAGACGTTCTTAGTATTGTTATAAATACTGAATGTCTAAGACACTAAAGTGTTGTTAAAGCTATAACAATGTTGATCTAGCGCGATAACTGTGATGCGCGAGAGCTCATGAAGATGATGATGCGCGAATTCAATGGATGATTGTCATCAAATGCCTTCTGTAAGGGTTGATGACGCGATGCAATGATAGTTAACCTCCACTGAGATTGTGAGTGATATTCCTCCAGTGAGGACTGGTAACGGGCCCACCTTGTGTCCCGGGGGTTGTCGTTAGTAAAACCTGGCCATGCTGACGCAGGTACCGGGACCTTCTCCACCGCTCGTAAACGTTAATCGTGGAAGCTTAGCTCCACTCCTGGATATCCAAACCTAGATGGCTTACTCCAACCCTGGATGGCTTATATCCTGGATGGCTTAGGCTGTAATTATACATACGTTTTAGATGTCGGTTGACAAACATAACAATCTTGCATAATTATCATTACCCAAACAAATCATCATTCAATCAATATATGTAAGTTGTACTAATGATGAGTAGCAATGTATACATATTCTACAACGCCATGTATACGCTATGTACGTTGCTGTTAATCAATGCCCCTAATACATGTAATATAAACATGATCAAATTACTCATATATTACACTCACTGAGTTATGCATGCACGCATGTCAACTAATGACCACATTATACAACGCTATGCATACGCGTCGAACATTTATTCTTGTCACTCATCTCATTGTTAACTAATTTTAACAATCGTGTATTACAATCACTGAGTTATACGCCAACGTTAACTAATGCACCTATTATCCACTGTTATCAAATTAATATTGTTTTACAATTAATGATCAATTACAATAATTACATCTAATAAAGTAACTTCAAAATCAGATGCTAGTCTAAAGTTATGTTTGAGAAACATCAATGCTAACCGGATGTCGTAACCGCCAAACAAGATGGCGCCGCCCACTGAATACAAATGTACGATAAAAGTTTAATAAAACTACTAACCACATGTTGCCTATGAATTTTGCCGTCAAATCTCTGTTCCAACAAAGTACTATCGATCATCCCGGCGACAGCTAGAAGACAATGGGTTTTATAGCAAACATTACGCCCAAATCATTATTTCCCCCGTTCAGTCCGTGACAAACGTGGCTAAATCTGCAGTATTGAATCTACACGAGAGGCCCCTTATACAATTTTGCCGTTTAAGGAAAATATACCTATACGTTTACATACATTAGCACAAAACTAAACTTATGACACGGCCTCTCTGGCGGCCACTTAAATTGTGCACGCTTTTACGTGTTACATGAATAGATCATGAATATTGTGAAATTGTTTCAACTCGAACAATAGATTTGGGTGTAACCGATAACTTACAAGAGCTATGTACGACCAGTACGCTCTACCCGTGACATTTTGTGACACAATCGAGAAACCTAGTTTATCGAACGTAAACCTGAGTTCACGAGCGTAAACTATGGTTTACGCCCGTTATCCCATGTTTTCGCTCGAAAATATAGGTTAGTATTCGATAAACGTGGTTTTACGTTCCAAAAACCTAGTTTATCGATCGTTAATCCTAGTTTTTCGACCTGGGTTCACGTAATTATTGGACAATTGGCTTGCCATATACGTCGGGATGATTTCCTAGGAACGGTAAAACAGTTCGCCATAATCGGTAAATTACTTAAGCAATAACATGTAACGCCCATATAATCTACTGGTGCATTTTCATAGACTGCCAGTATACAAAACCTATACAAATATGTTTCTCCGCTCAGTTAAAACGGCCCATCTGTATACAGGCATGCATCCCTGTATACGAGCATTGCTCAACCACGAACATCGAGAAATCGTGCCCCTATTTGCTCCGCAATATGTGTGTATTACACAGAATCCAATCTTAATGTCGTGACACATGTGTTAAGGTATACTGAATCGTTTGTCTTTTATTTTGTTCCCAGATAACCCTTGCATATTCCACAAAGCACAGTGCATGAATCCTGACCTTAGTCTGCTAAGTCAAGGCTCCTGTGCCGACGTAGCAATAAGGGGTATAGTGTGTACTACGCCTGTGTGTTGGCCAGTCCACAGACCAGTATGTGGTTCTGACGGTAGGACGTACGGTAAGTCTCGAAGCCCCTCCAGTATGTGGCACTGACTGTAGGACGTACGGTAAGTCTCGTGGCCCGCCCACAGACCAGTATGTGGTACTGACGGTTGGACGTACGGTAAGCCGTCCACAGACCAGTATGTGGTACTGGCGGTAGGACGTACGGTAAGTATCGTGACCCGTCCACAGACCAGTATGTGTTACTGACGGTAGGACATACAGTAAGTATCGTGACCCGTCCACAGACCCGTATGTGGTTCGGATGGTAGGACGTACGGTAAGTGTCGTGGTGTTGGCCAGTTCACAGACCAGTATGTGGTACTGGCGGTAGGACGTACGGTAAGTATCGTGAGCCGTCCACAGACCAGTATGTGGTACTGACGGTAGGACGTACGGTAAGTATCGTGATCCGTCCACAGACCAGTATGTGGTTCGGATGGTAGGACGTACGGTAAGTCTCGTGGTGTTGGCCAGCCCACAGACCAGTATGTGGTACTGGCTGTAGGACGTACGGTAAGTATCGTGACCCGTCCACAGACCAGTAGGTGGTACTGGCGGTAGGACGTACGGTAAGTATCGTGACCCGTCCACAGACCAGTATGTGGTACTGACGGCAGGACGTACGGTAAGTATCGTGACCCGTCCACAGACCAGTATGTGGTACTCCGACTCACGGTAGGACGTACGGTAAGCCGTCCACAGACCAGTATGTGGTACTGGCGGTACACAGGCGAAATGAACGGTTTAAAACCATGGTCAGTAGTCCATGGTAGACTATGGTAGACCATGTTTTGGTAAATGGCACTTGATGGCCAATGACCATGGTCTCTGACCATGGTAGTTCATGGTCTCTGACCATAGTAGACCATGGTCAGAGACCATGTACTACCATGGTCAGAGACCATGGTCATTGACCATCAATTGCCATTTACCAAAACATGGTCTACCATGGTCTCCTGACCTTGAACTACCATGGTAGATCATGAACTATCATGGTAGACCATGAACTACCATGGTTGACCATGAACTACCATGGTAAACCATGAACTAACATGGCTGACCATGAAGTACCATGGTAGCTAACCCAAGGAATATATATATGATATTTCACTAAAATGGAATAAATGGTTCGGAGGAGATGTCGTTTGAAATTAAATTTGACCTAAGATTTAGCCATGGCGACTGGCGGCCATGAGAAAACGCAAATTTGAGGTGGGCTATCCCAAAATTCATTGTGATTAAGTTTCATCAAAATCCTTCAAGCGGTTTCAGAGAAGATGTCGTTCTTAGTCTTTCCCTATATAAATCTATGTAAATTTTGTGTCATTTTGATTATTTGATGATAACTAAAAACACAAACTTGATAGAGCCCAACCCAAGGAACATGTATATGATATTTCACTAGAATGGAATAAGTGGTTTGGATGAGATTGGAATTTCCTTAAATTTAAACTAGTTTGTAGTAGTACCCCATTTCAGAGTTTCTTTCTAAGAAAAGTGGGTGGGGTAATAATCACAGAATTATTTTGACATTTTTTACATTATTTTGATATTTTGTACATTCCCATATATGTAAACTACAAAAAAAAATATATTTACCACTTATAAAATGGTCAAACCAAAGTTTGAATCTTTTTTGATGGTACAGCTGAAATTCATCTCCTAAATTTAACCTTGCATTTTGAATTCACAAGAATTCTCAAAAGGATATGCGTCTGAATGTGCATGAGAAATACAATTTTATGAGATATACATTAAATCTTTACCATTGCCTACCATGGTCGACCATGGTCTACCATCATCTTCAAATCTGGCGGCCATTTTGATTATTTGACAACGAAAAACACAAATTTGATAGAGCCCAACCCAAGTGCAATGAACATGTATATGTTATTTTACTAGAATGGAATAAGTGGTTTTGGATGAGATGTTGTTTGAAATTTCCTTAGATTTAACCTAATTTTCAGAGTTTCTTTCTAAGAAAAAGGTGAGTGGGGTAATAATCACAGATTTATTTTGACATTTTTTTACATTATTTTGATATTTTGTTCATTCCCATATACATAAACTACAAGAAAACATATATTTACCACTAATAAAATGGTCAAACTTTTCAATCCAAAGTTGGAATGTCTTTTGTTGATGGTACAGCTGAAATTCATTTCCTAAATTTAACCTTGCATTTTGAATTCACAAGAATTCTCAAAAGGATATGCGTCTGAATGTGCATATGAACTACAATGTTATGAGATATACATTACATTTTTACCATGGTCTACCATGGTCTACCATCATCTTCAAATTTGACCATGGTCTTTCAAATTTTGGCCATGGTCAACCATCATCTTCGTATTTGACCATGTTCGACCATGGTCTCTAACCATGGTATTTGATGGTATTTGATGGTCGATCATGATAGTTCATGGTCAGCAATCAAAACCCGCCATGGTAGACCATGGTCTTCATTTCGCCTGGGTATAATAACGTACGATAAGTCTCGTGGTGTTGACCTATCCACAGACGAGTATGTGTAACTGACGGTATGACGTACGGTAAGTCTCGTGGTGTTGACCTATCCACAGACCAGTATGTGGTACTTACGGTATGACGTACGGTAAGTCTCGTGGTGTTGGCCTATCCACAGACCAGTATGTGGTACTGACGGTAGGACGTACGGTAAGTCTCGTGGTATTGTCCTATCCACAGACCAGTATGTGGTACTGACGGTAGGACGTACGGTAAGTGCCGTGGTGTTGACCTATCCACAGACCAGTATGTGGTACTGACGGTATGACGTACGGTAAGACTCGTGGTGTTGGCCTATCCACAGACCAGTATGTGGTACTGACGGTATGACGTACGGTAAGTCTCGTGGTGTTGACCTATCCACAGACCAGTATGTGGTACTGACGGTAGGACGTACAGTAAGTCTCGTGGTGTTGGCCTATCCACAGACCAGTATGTGGTACTGACGGTACGACGTACAGTAAGTCTCGTGGTGTTGACCTATCCACAGACCAGTATGTGGTACTGACGGTAGGACGTACAGTAAGTCTCGTGGTGTTGACCCGTCCACAGACCAGTATGTGGTACTGACGGTAGGATGTACAGTAAGTCTCGTGGTGTTGGCCTATCCACAGACCAGTATGTGGTACTGACGGTAGGACGTACGGTAAGTTTGGTAGTGTTGGCCAGTCCACAGACCAGTATGTGGTTTTGATGGTTCTGTTTAGTTTTAAGTTTCAGCACATGTGTTTCTCTCAAAATAAAAGGACCTTTACTAGGCAATAAGAATCAATAATAAACATACATCAAATACACAACATCTTTAGTTTAAATAAATGAATTGTTTCAAACGTATGTTATGCAAAATCATACATTTCAGAAAATGAATGTGAGCCTAACAACGCCATGTGTCAAAACGAGTATCTGAAGGTAGAACACACTGGGCCGTGCAGTTAGGGCCGTGCAGTTAGGTGTAGACCCCTGATGACTAACCATTAACTACGGACTTTTACTAAACCATCGTACTAACATGCTTGTAAATCAAATAAATGATAAAAAACACCGAATTACTCCTGCATTTTTTGTATTTTTTGTGTATGTCTTGAAATGTTTTATTTGAGCGCTATTGTTTGTGTTGTGGTGGGGTTGTTTTGGGAGGGAGGAGCGAACAAACGAATGAACGAACTGGACGGACTGATGGTGTTTTATGGCATACTGACACAGAAAAAGTGGTCATATTGTGCGCTAACATGAGAATGAATAATACGATTTGAGGTCACTGCAACATTGCTAACAATGTGGGAACAGTCTTTATTTTAGAACAGTACTAGTAAATCAAATTAGTGTTTATTTTCAACAAGAACACCTTCGTGTATGTGTAACGATGATAGCATTTCATCGCAATTTACCCGCTACGGACAGTTTTTATCACCAATTATAACTAACAAAAGTTACGTGCAACATGATGTCTCAGTGACGTGTCCAACATATGTTTCAAGCGAGCTTCATCTTGACAAAATCGAGGGTTTATAGTAATTGTTAACGAGTTCAAGCATTGTTGTTAGCATTCGGTAGGGTAGCATTCTTATTTTTCCATCAATGGCGTTAAATGCAAATATTGTTGGATGGACAGGCATTACCATTCCATAGACCGGATTTTTAATAAATTTGCCATCCTACCCAAAATCAGTCTACATGTGTATGGTAATTAATTGAATGTTAAAATAACATAACCTTAAATTTTGAATGTTGATGCATCTATTAACAGTTCAGTTAACATCTACCGGAGGCCCCGGGTTCCGGAGGCCCCGGGTTCCCCGGTTCAATCCTCCGTCATGCCACTGAGTTCCGTCGGTGTGTTCTTGGGCAAGACACTTTATCACTGATTTTACCATAAGTTGAACATATATTATTGGTGCATTATTATCAACAGTTAATTATATGTAAATTAATTTACTTCATACTTTTTTAGTGTAATTAATCTTAATGATTGAACAAATGCAAGTTATGAAGAAAAATGTTGTGATTTTAAAACATTCAGATTGTCATCTGTACGTTTAAGAGAATTTATAATACAGATTCCACATGATAAACTTTTACTGGAGTATCAAATTACCCAGCTGCAGTAATGTGTATGATGTACACTGTAATTGCTTCAATTATATCACTTATCAGCTTGTCAGCTTGAATTGCTTTTTAATTTAAGCATACTGGGAAAATGTCCTGCATATTATAATTAATGTAATGTAATGTACTACTATGAAAGTGGACAAATCGGCATTTTTTTTACTCAATTGTTATTAATTCCTAAACTCCAATAAATAGTAATTCTTTATTTCTTCTATGAACATGTGAGCATATAATGTAGTAGTGATGGTCTTTTATTTAGAGCAAGAACATAATTTTATAATTCAAAAACCATTCCTATTTGACTAATTGCTTGACCCAGGGTCAAGGGTCAGTTCAGTGGCTGGAAGTTATTAAAATAACAATAATTATATCCAGTGATATCTGTAACATAGTATTGCACATGTTATAGTTGGAGATGGTATATGTATTGTGAAACTTGGAGACAGTACATGTATTTAAGAGACCACTGACCTTGATGCAGGGTCAGTTTGAGGCTGAAAGTTATTGGAATAATATTGGAATTGATATTGGAACAATGTCAGTGATGTTATATATGAAATATGAACCCTCTACTCTACAGGACAAAAAAGTAAAATAATTTAACGCACATTTTAACACATTTTTTTGAAGACGGTACATGTATTTAAGTGACCTTGACTCCGACCCATGGTCAGTTGGAGAGCTGGACGTTATTGGTATTAAGAAGGACAATGACAAGGAGATTATATATGAACACGTACACTTTTCAACCGTTTCTCTACGGGAGCTGTATGCGTAAGCGAGTTGTACATACAAGTAAAAGGAGCTCCATTTGAGGGGAAGCTCATTGATCCTAACAGTGCTTCTCTGCTTACTAAATGCACAGACATATTAATAAACAGATAGGAAACTTCTTATCTTAACTAATGAAGTAACCAAAATATCACGTGGCAACTTAACTTTTCCTTCTATCTTCTCTCTCAATTATTCACTGATTTCGATAAGAATACATTCAAAAGATTCATAGTGAGTAGCAAAATGGGATTATAATAATTTGTTTATTTTCAAAATAAGAAAGTGTATAAAAAGATGTTTAAAGTTAACAAGAGGTCAATGACCTTGAAGCTCTACTGATAGATTGTGTTAGCTAAGATCAGCATTCCTGTCAAGTTTCATAAAAATCTGTCCAGTAGTTTCAGAGGAGTAGTCGCTACAAGTTGAAGTTTTTACTATATAACTCTAGGTAAACAAAGATGGCCACTGGCAGCCATGTTTAATGTCAAATCAAAATATTTTCGACAAGGATCAACATCTTGTCATGCTGATCATTTCAGGAAAAGCCTCCTATCAATATCACTTACAGTTTTCAAGAAGTAGTCGCTTCAAACTTGTTTTTAAAAATCTATGTTCAGCCGTGTTGGCCATCTTGAATTTCCGTCCGACCTGAAATTGAGCTAGGATCAACTAGACATCAAGAGCAAAATTCCTGTGAAGTTTCATGAAAATCTGTCGCGTAGTTTCAGAGGAGAAGTCGCTACAAATTTTTACTATAAAAACTCTATGTAAACAAAGATGGCCACTGGTGCCCATGTTTAATGTCGAATCAAAATAATTTTCTACAAGGATCAACATCATGTAATGCTGATCATTTTAGAAAAAATCCCATATCAATATCACTTACAGTTTTCAAGAAGTAGTCGCTACAAACTTTTTTTTTTAAATCTGTTTTTAGCCATGGTGGCCATCTTGAATTTCCGGCCGACCTCAAAAAAATCTGGGATCAATTAGACATCAAGAGCAACATTCCTGTGAAGTTTTATAAAAAATTGTCAAGTATTTTCAGAGGAGTAGTCGTTACAAGTTTTTACTATATAAATCTATGTAAACAAAGATGGCTGCTAGCGACCATGTTTAAAGTTGCATCGAAAACAATTCGACAAGGATCAACATCATGTCATGCTGATGATTTTAGAAAACGTCCCATATCAATATCACTTACAGTTTTCAAGAAGTAGTCGCTACAAATTTATTTATTTTAAATCTATTTTTAGCAGTGGTGGCCATCTTGAATTTCCGGCCAGCCTGAAATTTTTCTAGGATCAACTAGACATCAAGAGCAACATTCCTGTGAAGTTTCATGAACATCCGTCAAGTAGTTTCAGAGGAGTAGTCGCTACAAGTTTTTACAATATAACTCTATGTAAACAAAGATGGCCACTGGCAGCCATGTTTAACTTCGAATCAAAATAATGTTCGACTAGGATCAACATCATCTCATGCTGATCATTTTAGAAAAAGTCCCATATCAAAATCACTTATAGTTTTCAAGAAGTAGTCGCTACAAACTTATTTTTTAAAAATCTATTTTTAACTGTGGAGGCCATTTTGAATTTCTGGCCGACCTGAAATTTTGCTAGGATCAATAAGACATCAAGAGCAACATTCCTGTAACGTTTCATAAAAATCAGCCAAGTAGTTTCAGAGCAGTGCTCACTACAAGTTTTTACTATATAACTCTATGTAAACAAAGATGGCCACTGGCAGCCATGTTTAACGTTGAATCAAAACGATTTTTGACAAGGACCAACATCATGTCATGCTGATCATTTGAGAAAAATTCCCATATCAATATCACTTATAGTTATCAAGAAGTAGTTGCTACAAACTTGTATTTTAAAAATCTAGTTTTAGCTTTGGCGGCCATCTTGGATTTCACATCAACATGAATTTTTGCTAGGATCAACTAGACTTCATGGGCAACATTTCTGTAAACTTTCATGAATATCCATCCAGCAGTTTCAGAGGAGTAGTCGCTACAAATAAAAGTTTACGGACAGACAGACAGACGGACGGACGACGGACGCCGCACCACGGCATAAGCTCTGCTGATCTCTGATCAGTCGAGCTAAAAGTGTCATAATTTTTCGCTTAAAAATCGAGGTTTTGAAATAGTCAAAGTTTCCGTCAAACTCCTTTTTTGCTCTAAATGTAAGAGAAAGCAAAATACTATCATTGGAATGAATATTAAATTTGTGATGGGATTTGGCATAAATAAAACTTGTATCTATAAAACTTTTCATGATATGTATGTTTAAAGTTAGGAAATATCTTGTAAAATGTTCGCACTGTGCCACGTGAAATTTAGATAATTTTCGCAGTGTCCAATCTGTTATTAGATCTGTGCTAAATGGAAAATATACAGATTTCGTGTATTTTAAGGGATGTCACCAGCTTCTGAAAATGTTATCTTTTTGTTTGTATCGCTACCAATATATTGAAACGTGAAACAGTTTGTTAATATAACTAGAAGGGTGTTCCATGGAACACTGGTGTCGCCTGCCGTGTGCTTATTTCAGCAAGTACAATCTTAAACTATAAAGTTCGAATACAGGGAGTGCAATCCTTTATGAATTATGGAGCTTTTTTTAAAGCGTTAAAAGTTTATGAAAAAGGGGCATAAATCTGTATTGGATAATTAATAAGGAAAAACTGTATAAAGTGTCATGACCATAGGTCAATATATTGCCAAGTTATGAGCTAGGTTAGGCTGCATGTTAAGTTTTATGACAAGGGGCTTAACTCTGTCAAAATGAAAGTCAATGTTAATGGACATGTGTAACAACATTATTTTGGTTAAAATGAAGATGTGTGTGAAGTTTCATGAACACAGGTCAAATACTTTTGAAGTTATGGCCAGTAATGAGCTAGGTTAGGCTGCAGGTTAAAGTTTTATGAAAAGGAGCTTAACTCTGCCAAAATAAAAGTCAATGTTAATCGACATGTGTAACGACATTCCTTTGGTTAAAATGAAGATGTGTGTGAAGTTTCATGAACATAGGTCAAATACTTTTGAAGTTATGGCCAGTTATGAGCTAGGTTAGGCTGCAGGTTAAAGTTTTATGAAAAGGAGCTTAACTCTGCCAAAATAAAAGTCAATGTTAATCGACATGTGTAACGACATTCCTTTGGTTAAAATGAAGATGTGTGTGAAGTTTCATGAACATAGGTCAAATACTTTTGAAGTTATGGCCAGTTATGAGCATGGTTAGGTTGCCGGTTAAAGTTTTATGAAAAGGGGCATACCTCTGCTGAAATGAAAGTCAAGAGTTATTGGTCATGGGTAACAACATTCCTTGTGTTGGATGAAGATGTGTGTGTGTGAAGTTTTATGAACATAGGTCAAATACTTTTTAAGTTATGGCCAAGGTTAGGTTGCAGTGTGATGGACGGACGGACGATGGACAAAGTGATTCCTAAGTGTCTGCCCTGATATGCAGGCGATACAGAAATAAAACAAACACAATAAATACACCTTTCAAACAAGAGGCCCAAGAGGGCCTGTGGACGCTCTACTGGCTCTAGATAAAGTTTATGTATAAAGGGCCATAACTCTTTCAAATATCGTTCAACCAGAACATGGGGATGATATACGCAACTAGGCTTGGTACTGATTGTCCCTGACAAGTTTCGTTGAAATCCAGCCAGAGGTTCAGGAGCACTAGTCTGTACAAAGTTAGTGTATTAAAACCTTTAAGGGGTCAAAACTCTGCCAAAATTCATTCAACCACAACACGGCAATGACAGGTGCAACTAGGCTTGGTACTGATCATCCCCATCAAGATTCGTTGAAATCCAGCAAGGAGTTCAGAAGAGACTAATCTGGACAACGTTTGGCTATTAAAACCTTTAAAGAGCCATAACTCTGCCAAAAATAATTCAACACGAATATGGCGACGATATACACAACTAGGATTGATACTGGTCATTCTTGTCAAGTTTCGTTAAAATCCAGTCAGGGGTTCAGGAGAACTAGCCCGGAAAATGTTTGTGTATCAAAAAACTTTAAAGGGCCATAACTCCACCAAAAATCTGTTAGCCGGAATGCCACGATGATATGCACAACTATGCTTGCTGCTGATCATCCCTGTAAAGTTTCGTTGAAATGAGGGGAGGCGTTCGGGAGAACTAGTCCAGACAAAGTTTGTTTATTAAAATCTTTAAAGGGCCATAACTCTGCCAAAAATCATTCAACCGAAACACGGCAATGCTTTGCACAACTAGACCTGATACTGATCATCCTTGTCAAGTTTCGTTAAAATCCAGCCAGGGGTTCAGGAGAACTAGTCCAGACAAAGTTTGTGTATTAAAACCTTTAAAGGGACTCCACCAAAAGCATTCAACTGGAACACGGTGACGATATGTACAACTAGGCTTGATACTGATCACCCTTGAAAAGTTTCACTGAAATCTGGCTAAATGAAGGCCTTTTCTTCTTAATGAGGCCAAAATATAGCATATTTCAGAAAATCAAGGGCCATAACTCCAGTGTAAATGGTCCAATCTGGCTGGTTTGGAAACTTGTTGGAGCTTTCATTGATAGTAACAATATGGTAAAGTTTGGTAAAGATCGGATGAAAAATGAAGGCCCTATCGTAGTATTAACGAGGCAAAATATAGCATATTAACTAAATCAAGGGCCATAACTCCGCTGTTACTGGTCCGATCTGGTTGGTTTTCAAATTTGTCCGAGCTTTCATTTATATTAAAAATCTGGTAAAGTTTGGTAAAGATCGGACAAAAATTCAAGGCCCCATCGTAATATATCCTTTTTCAACTAAATCAAGGGCCATAACTCCACTGTTGCTAGTCCGATCTGGCTGGTTTTCGAACTTGTCCAAGCTTTCATTGATATTAACAATCTGGTAATGTTTGGTAAAGATCGGTGAAAAATGAAGACCCTATCATCTCGAGGCAAAATATAACCTTTCTAACTAAATCAAGGGCCATAACTCCGCTGTTACTAGTCCGATCTGGCTGGTTTTTGAACTTATCCGAGCTTTCATACAAGATGGTAACGTTTGGTAAAGATCGGATGCAAAAATGAAGGCCCTATCGTCTTGAGGCAAAATATAGAATTTTTAACTAAATCAAGGGCTATAACTCTGCTGTTTCTGGTCCGAACTGGCTGGTTTTCGAACTTGTCCAAGCTTTCATTAATAGTAACAATCTGGTACAGTTTGGTAAAGATCGGATGAAAAATGAAGGCCCTCTCGTCTTAACAAGGCAAAATATAGCATTTTTAACAAAACCAAGGGCCACAACTCCTCTGTTGTTGGTCCGATCTGGCTGCTTTTTGAACTTATCCGAGCTTTCATTGATATTAATAATCTGGTAAAGTTTGGTAACGATCGGATGAAAAATGAAGGCCCTATCGTCTTAAAGAGGCAACATATAGCATTTTTAACTAAGTCAAGGGCCATAACTCTGCTGTAACTGGTTCGATCTGGCTGGTTTTCGAACTTGTCGGAGCTTTCATTGATATTAACAATCTGGTAAAGGTTCCTAAAGATTGGATAAAAAATGAAGGCCCTATCGTCTTAACGAGGCAACATATAGCATTTTTAACTAAGTCAAGGGCCATGACTCCGCTGTTACTGGTTCGATCTGGCTGGTTTTCGAACTTGTCCGAGCTTTCATAGATATTAACAACCTGTTAAAGTTTGGTAAAGATCGGATGAAAAATAAAGGCCCTATCGTCTTAACGAGACAAAAGTTAACGACGGACGGACGACGGATGGACGGACGGACGACGGACAACTCGCCATCCCATAAGCTCTACTGGCCCCTGGCCAGTAGAGCTAAAAATGGTGGCAACAAAAAAACAATTTTAGGAAAATGACACACCCCGCCTTTGGAAAACAATATTACATCATTACTTACTATTGATCTTGTATACCAACTTTGATGTAGAAATAATAGCTTCAGAGAAGTAGACAAGCATTTTAGAATAGTGTGAGTGTTTAGTAAAATACAAAGGGAAACAACTGCAGGAATTATGATCTGCCTTATCTGCCATTGCTTGCTACACCTGAATACTTGCTGAACATGCTGTACACTCAGTTTGGTGCAGTTTGTCCTCTTAGGTTTTGAAGATTGGAAAACAGCTTGTAACAATATCTTGTGGCCTTTTATTTAACTAATAAAGAGCTAGAACTCCTGTAATGTGAACTTTTATCTGCACTTACTTACTACACATTATTTCTTGGAAGTAATATTTCACCCATAGTTTGGTAAGGTTAGCTCATATAGGTTTTAAGAAGTAGATGTTGCACAATTTTATAAACCTTGCATGCCAGGTTTAGTGTATAACTTTGTTTTGAGGAGTAGGCAACATAAGTTTGCGACACATGGATGGACAGACAGCACCATTTATATATCCCCAACTTCTGCAAATTGCCAGAATTAGAGGAATTTTAAATTTAGTATAAAGTATTACAGAGATACTGCACTACTAGACATCATGCAGTTTTTTGTTCATCTGATGAAAAATAGGGGAAAATAATCTACAATACTCATTCCACCATTGTCGAAGATTATGTAAACAAAATATGGTACGTTATTTTCAAGGACAGAACAAGTTCATTACAACTAGACAAAAACATACAACATGTGTTATTGTTTACTGACGATTTACTATGAAAGTATTGAGCTACAAATAAAATAATATTATGTATGTAAAGAATTAACCATTTTCAATATATTTCAAAAAAAAAAAAAATCATATCTGTGGCTCTTATCTATGATACTGTAAATAGATTTAAAAGTATATGTTTAAAGTTAAATCTAGTTTTTAAATTACAATGGTTTTTCTTTTTCTATAGACCATGACAACTGATATATATCTTCTATATTGAATGTTGTTTAACAGCTCATCAACACAGTATAGGTTATTTAGAGCCGCCCCAGAGAGAGGGGAAGGATACACAGGAATTCGGGAACCGTGCCCTACTCTTATTATCCAATAGATTCCTATGGTTCTTTAACGTGCTCGGAGGATAGACCGATACACGGCACCGCCCGGTTTACGTCCCCATCCGACGGACGAGGCTAAGGAAAAGTGTCTTGCCCAAGAACACACCGACGAAACTCAGTGGCACCACGGAGGATTGAACCTCCTCTAAACTGAAGGATTTGCAATTATTGTTAAGGAGAAAGAAGAAAATAGCATATCTGTTTTTCTTTATTTCCATTAATCAAATATCAAAAATATAAAATCATTGTCAAAAATACATTTATTAATAATTTAGCATAAACTATCTAATCAATATGGCATTTCATTTTATTTGGCACAATAAGTACATTAATCATATTAAAATTAAATTACATATAGTTTCCTTTTAATAGATCTATACCGTATTCTCTGTTACCATTGCACCCCCTACCTCCATCCCACCCCCACCCTGCCTACTCCAGGGGCATACAAACGATCTGAGATTAATGAAGCGCTACTTGACAACCAAAAAATTACGTTGGGTGCACCCCACTCACCCAAGTCCATTAGATCCGCCCATGCATTCCCTCTAAAACAGTAATTATCCCTCTAGAAAAAGCAGCGCCCCCACAGAAACAGAGAGAATACAGTACATAGCTTTAATAAATATAGCATTACATTAACTTCTTGATTAACGAAAACAATGTATTGATAATTGTCATGACTAACATAGTATATACACATGGCAGGTTTGACACCGTACTAAATTACCGTTAAACAACTACATCATTTGGTAAGCAGGTATGCAACAAGAGGTCCTTCTTGGGGTCTGAAGAGCTCACCTGATAATCAGACAGTATTAAAATAGACACTTGCCTGCTCTAAATAATTAATAAATTCAATGTGAACGCATGGCATACTACAAATAACCACAGGCAAACATTACTGAAACTGACTATAAGCAGTTTCTGGAAAAAAAGAGTCTCTTTATGTTGCAAGTACATGTATAGCCTAAATGGTGGGACAAAAAGTGATCACAACAGCTCAATTAACACTTTCACTCAGGTGAACTAAACAATCCTTAGAAATGGGTCGCTCAAAAATAATTACATCAGTTATCAAATTATATTAACAACAAATCGGTATAAACAGACACACTCATAGCAATCATGTGGGTGCTTTCTAATTTTGATGTTAACATGAACAAAGTGGTACTGGTGTTTGATTTTAAAGAAGAAAACATGTAGTTAGCTGAAAATTGTTAAATAGGTCTTTTTAAACTAAGGACACACTATTTAAAGTGAATTTAAGTTATCAGAGTGAGGCATTACATGTATCTGTATTTTGAAAACAAAAAGATTAACTGAATAACAGATTTATAAACAATGAATTGTGTTTAAGTTTTACTGCACTAAATGGAGAGATAAATGCTTTTCAAATAAATAGGATAAACTTTATATACAAAGTTTACCCTACCAAATTTATCCACGATATCCCTTTAATAATATGCCTAGATTCCCTCCTGTTCCTTTAACATTACCAAGTTTACCCAGTAACCCTTCAACACTATACCAAGATACCCTGGTGTCCCTTTAACAATACCAAGTTTCCCTGGTGTCCCTTTAACAATACCAAGTTTACCCAGTATCCCTTTAACAATACCAAGTTTCCCTGGTGTCCCTTTAACAATACCAAGTTAACCCAGTATCCCTTTAAAACTATACCAAGATTCCCTGGTGTTCCTTTAAAAATACCAAATTCACCCAGTATCCCTTTAAAACTATACCAAGATTCCCTGGTGTTCCTTTAACAATACCCAGATTACCCAGTAACCCTTTGACACTATAACAAGATTCCCTGGTGTTCCTTTAACAATACCCAGAGTACCCAGTATCCCTTTAAAACTATACCAAGATTCCCTGGTGTTCCTTTAACAATACCCAGAGTACCCAGTATCCCTTTAAAACTATAACAAGATTCCCTGGTGTTCCTTTAACTATATGCACAATATTATGCCTCATTATATTTGTCCAAATATATTTGATAATACAAATGTTTATACAAGATCCCATGATCCTTCTGACTAAAACAAACAATAAGTTCTTTTAAATATACTACATACTAATATAAATCTTCACCAATATATTACTACACAAATAAAATAAGACAAAATGCATAACATTTAACATGTTTAATTAACAAAGTTTCATTACATTCATGTTCATTGAGAATGTTAAAAGTTTATATTAATTTTAAGAATTACAGTGTTACCTGCCGAATCCGATCACCCTCGGGCCCAAAAAAATTGGCCGATATAGACAGATAGTCGGATTCGATTTTCAATCAAAATTTCATTGATGACAGATGAACATTGGCTCAATTCCAATTGTCATTGCCGGGTTTTCATTTATTACACACATGCGTAATATTTACTGAATTAAGCATAAGCATACAATGTACGCTACTATGATGTATGTATGCGTCACTGATTTAATAAAAAACATTTCCAGTTTTGTTTAATTCAGATTTTTCTTTTAATATGCATTCTTCTGCAATACTTAAGAGTTCATTTGTTTTTCAACACGTTTTCGCTTTGATGATGGTGATAAATATCCCCGCTAAGATGTAATTTTTTACATGAGTTGTCATTTTCACAAAGCCAAAGTGATAATTTTGTCTGCATCAAGTACACGTATCTACATGCATTTGCATTGTATTGCTCAAAGTTCGCTCACGTCATTATTTGACAAAAACACATTAACAATTCAGTGTAATAGCCTGGGGGAAACCAGGGGACGAAACCACGGTCATTGATTATCACACCTTTTGTGAGTAAAGTGACCATTCTGTTAATTATAATTTAGCAAGTCAACAACAACAAATTCAGCGGATCGGATTGGATATATGTTTTTGTATACAAAATGTTGTTTTGGGACTGTTTCGCTTGGTCGGTATTCGGAATAGACGATATTCGGATTATATGACTTTTGTTTAATAGAAATATATAAGGAAGAAAACGGGACCGTAAGGAAAGGTTGATATAGACAATGAATGCGGATAGGACAGTGCCCTGATTCGGCAGGTAACACTGTAGTATATTACAATCTTACTTTAATTGAGATCAATAAATATAACAATCAAATAAATATAAACAATCTAAATAATTTGTCTTTGATTAAAAAAGCAGATATTCCAATTTATCTCAGAAACAATTACATATACCGAAGAAAATCAGTTTGATTAGAAATTATACTGAAGCCTTAGTCAGGAATTATACAGAAGCCTTAGTCAGGAATTATACTGAAGCCTTAGTCAGGAATTATACAGAAGCCTTAGTCAGGAATTATACTGAAGCCTTAGTCAGGAATTATACTGAATCCTTAGTCAGGAATTATACTGAAGCCATAGTCAGGAATTATACTGTCAGGAATTATACTGAAGCCTTAGTCAGGAATTATACTGAAGCCTTAGTCAGGAATTATCCTGAAGCCTTAGTCAGGAATTATACTGAAGCCTTAGTCAGGAATTATCCTGAAGCCTTATTCAGGAATTATACTGAAGCCTTAGTCAGGAATTATACTGAAGCCTTGGTCAGGAATTATACAGAGGCCTTAGTCAGAAATTATCCTGAAGCCTTAGTCAGGAATTATACTGAAGCCTTAGTCAGGAATTATACAGAAGCCATAGTCAGGAATTATACAGAAGCCTTAGTCAGGAATTATACAGAGGCCTTAGTCAGGAATTATACTGAAGCCTTAGTCAGGAATTATCCTGAAGCCTTATTCAGGAATTATACTGAAGCTTTAGTCAGGAATTATACAGAAGCCTTAGTCAGGAATTATCCTGAAGCCTTAGTCAGGAATTATACAGAAGCCTTAGTCAGGAATTATACAGGAGCCTTAGTCAGGAATTATACTGAAGCCTTAGTCAGAAATTATACTGAAGCCTTAATCAGGAATTATACATAGGCCTTAGTCAGGAATTATACAGGAGCCTTAGTCAGGAATTATACAGAAGCGTCAGGAATTATACAGAAGCCTTAGTCAGGAATTATACAGAAGCCTTAGTCAGGAATTATACAGGAGCCTTAGTCAGGAATTCTACAGAAGCCTTAGTCAGGAATTATACAGAAGCGTCAGGAATTATACAGAAGCCTTAGTCAGGAATTATACAGAAGCCTTAGTCAGGAATTATACAGAAGCGTCAGGAATTATACAGAAGCCTTAGTCAGAAATTATACTGAAGCCTTAGTCAGGAATTATACAGAAGCCTTAGTCAGGAATTATACAGAAGCGTCAGGAATTATACAGAAGCCTTAGTCAGGAATTATACAGAAGCCTTAGTCAGGAATTATACAGGAGCCTTAGTCAGAAATTATACTGAAGCCTTAGTCAGGAATTATACATAGGCCTTAGTCAGGAATTATACTGAAGCCTTAGTCAGAAATTATACTGAAGCTTTAGTCAGGAATTATACAAAGGCCTTAGTCAGGAATTATCCTGAAGCCTTAGTCAGGAATTATCCTGAAGCCTTATTCAGGAATTATACTGAAGCCTTAGTCAGGAATTATACTGAAGCCTTAGTCAGGAATTATACAGAGGCCTTAGTCAGAAATTATCCTGAAGCCTTAGTCAGGAATTATACTGAAGCCTTAGTCAGGAATTATACAGAAGCCTTAGTCAGGAATTATACAGAAGCCTTAGTCAGGAATTATACAGAGGCCTTAGTCAGGAATTATACTGAAGCCTTAGTCAGGAATTATCCTGAAGCCTTATTCAGGAATTATACTGAAGCTTTAGTCAGGAATTATACAGAAGCCTTAGTCAGGAATTATCCTGAAGCCTTAGTCAGGAATTATACTGAAGCCTTAATTATTTCACAATATTCTGATTTGTTTGTGTATTATTATTACATTTCTATGGGTGAAAGATTGGGATTTCCTAGTGAAAGAATATTCTTAATAATTAACTCCGTACACAAAATAATTGTGACGTTGAGTTTTATGACGTCAATAAAGTGAATAATTTAGCTAAAAACTGTACATAAACTGAGTTAAAATGTAATAATAGATTATTTAACTGCTGGGTTTGATTATAGGGAAATCTTTCACTTGATGGTATGCTCGTTCTTGAAAAAAACATGCGTCTACCATCTCATGAATTCCTTATAATCGATCCAAACAGTTAAATAATCTCTACATCTTCGTTCTTTTCCTCGTAATTTTTAGTGAGATCACATCTATGTAGCTGGAGTAGTCGAAAGGGTACCATTGTATTTATTGCAACAGGAGCAGATACTCTTTTCACAAATATTCATTCAAAAAACATAATTTCTTTTTTGATTTTTTTTGTTATTCATTTAACATTCACATACTGATCCACTTCCTAATCTATGCTTATTTTGCTATTGTTGTTATGTGTATCATAAAGTGGTAAAAAAGTAGATGTGGGACCTTTCGTTCAAAAGTAACATATTTATGTCATGAGATCGTTACATCCGATATCATTTTTAAACGTTTTATCGCAGTCGCTGGCTTGATTCCATATGTCACATATTACTACTTGCGGGCATACACACTTTCGTATCATAAATCCATTTGGGCTAATAAGACTAAATCAACTATCTGGAAGAGTCTTATAAGGGTTTAAAATTCCCTTGGGATCCAACAGTTTCTTCATGTCCTGCATGACCTTGACGGCAGACCTCGACTTACTGTGGTATATAAACTGCCTCTTTTTGAAACCAAGACCATGTTCTGCACTCACACTGCCCCTGTTAGTGAAAAAGAAACTCTGAGTAAGATGATATGACGAAAGTATTGTGTTTGGTCTAATATTCTACCAGAAATACATTAACATAGTTATTTTACCATTTTAGGTGCTGAAATTAACGTATATACCAAAACATATTACAATAGGCAATTAAACCTTAAATTTACTTTACTTTGATCATGTTGACAACAAAACCAGCTATAAAGCTTATACAAATAACTCTTCCTGTCACAATGACAGCGTTAGTCTGTTATTGATATGGGTAGAATCCAGAGAACAACATGTCTGAGTCGGCAACCAACAAAGAGACTAACTCTCACTTAAGGCGAGACGGTAATCAAACCCCTTTCGCATTGTTGAAAAGGGAATAGAAAAGAGAAGGCATTTATTTAGTTTAAACTTATTTATATTACATCGATTGTAACGAAAGCTCTATGAACTTATTTGAATCACTCTCGATGTCTTCCTGAGTAGAACCAGTACTAAGCAATGCAGATAAAATGTCTTGCTCAGGGGCACAACGCATATGGCAATGGCGGGAATCGAACCCACGACTTTTGGATCATGGGTCCAACGCCCTACCACTAGACCACAGCGCTCTGACATTTATTTGACGCACGACATAAAATCTCACCTGTGTTTAGCTACCCAGTCATAAATAAAAGGTTCTATGAGACCCGCCAGTTCTGAGCTGTATTCTGGCGCTGTTACATTCAGATGCAAGTTGCCTGTAAACAGTGTTATAAAAGGAATACAATAAACTAAACACAAAAGTTTCAGATGTCAATCAGGCACACGTCATCAGCGATAGTGAAGGCTTCGTCAATTATTTTCGGGTTCAAATAAAGTTGTTTTTTCTCAGCTACAACAAATTAATTTTTAAATACATGTAAAACAAATTTATTTTCGTAAGTTTTGTCATAAAAACCGGCGTTTTGGATGACCAATTACTCAGACGGACAGATTTACAGGCAGACGGACACACCAAGCAACAAATGGCCAGGCACTCAGATAGATAGATATGTGGACAGAGGGGGTAAATAAACTATTGTTAATCAACAAATATATACACAGACAGATATAAGGACAGCGGACAAACAAATCAACAAATATGATTCCAGCATAGGTATGCTTTATGCTCTCATGAACAATGTTAACAACATATTATGGTAGGTGAATGATGCAAATTTGAAGAAAAAATCGTTTTAACAGATTGGGTGGATGAAGTTATAGAAGACAAATTGTAACTCTCTAAGTAATACTATAAGGATGCCTAAATTTGACTGAGCTTGGAAAAAAATGTAAGAGATATTTACCTGTAAACACACATTAAACATTAAATTCAATGTGAAATGAGACATTGCACATTTTACAGGCTATCACAATTTGCATTCCATGTGAGCCCAGGGATTATACAAACCAAAATTACTTTTATAACCCTTTAGATAATACTATAAGAAAGTTCATTCAATAGAGCTAGGACAGGAAATATAAGAGATATAAACCTATAAACACAGGTTAAACACACAAATTGAGGTGGAGTGGTTCGCGGACACCGGCATTATTACATAAGCCCTTTTATTCTTCAACTAGTCAAGCTAAAACCAGACAGACAGACAAGACAGGCAGGCAGACAGACATGTTATTACCATCTCCCACATGTCCGTATCCCACTACCCTGGTGGCCTTATCTCCCGTCCTCTCTCTCATGTCAGTGACCAAATCATAGAAGACCAATAGAGGCAGAGACACATCGTATTTATAACAGTATCCATCATGCATCAGTCCCTCTGCCATTCTTTCTCGGCAATTCCAAATGTACTGAAAAGGTAAATTGATTTTGAGCTAATTTAAGTCATCATCATCATCATCATCATCATCATCATCATCATCACTGACAGTCACTTGTAACCGGATACAAGTAAATGGTGAATAATCTATTGCAAAACTGTGTGTCCTCGATAGCTCAGTGGTTATAGCACTGGTACAGTAAATCAGAAAGCCTGGGTTTGAGTCACGGTTGAGGTCTGAATTTTCTCGATCTGTTTGGGGGCTCGTACGGAACCATACTTAGACAATCTCATTAAAATCAAATCCTAAATAGGCTTTGATACTCTCCGCTATAGGATCTGACAACACTACATTGGAGGTCAGGTCGATCTACATCAGATCGACCTTTCATCTAATCAGTATTCATGAGAAGATAAACTAATTTCAGCCAATGAAATCGCGCATTTCATATGCATTTGTCTTCAGATATGTTCGAGCGAACAGAAAAAACGAAAATCCAGATAAAACACATGTATCCGGAAAAAAGATAAAGTCGCCGTGTGTTAATGCTGTGGACTGCATGATAAATTCAAAGAAATGCACAAAATTGCATGTTTTACAGCAAGAATAAGAAGAAAATCATAGGCGCAGTCATGTTTTTTGAAAACATTCGGAACATTATCTACCGAGATTACTGTGCAACCTTAGCTTTTCTATATACTACATATCAATACATTTGGCACGCTAACGCAGTTGGTAGAGGTAGACTATTACTACTACCATACTTCTTTTTTTGGTATCGTTAGCTATTACATTCTGTCAAACAATGTAGGTAAATGTATGAATAAAAAAATAAAAGAAAACTAAATGAAAAAAGAAAGAATTTTGTGTTAAATATGTGTGAATGATCCTTTAATGAGATTTGCTTCAGGGGGAGAGGCGTTATGGAGTGGACAAGGTTTTTCATGACCGGGTCCCGGTACCTTGACCTTTGACCTGCTGACCTAAAAAAATCCACTCATCACAGGTAGTCTACCTACACAGTTTCATGAGATTTGCTTAAGTGGGAGTTTTGTTACAGAGTGGACAAAGTTTTTCATGGTCTAGTTCAGGTGACATTGACCCTTGACTTACTGAACTCTAAATCAATATGTCATCATCTCACCACAGACAGTTCACCTATGAAGTTTCATGAGATTTGCTTCATAAGGAGAGGAGTTATGGAGCGGCAAGGTTTTTCATTATCGGGTCCCAGTGACCTTGACCTTCGAACTACAGACTTCAAAATCAATAGGGGTCAGCCTCATACCACAGGCAGTTCACCCATGAAGTTTTACAAGATTTGCTTCAGGGGGATAGGAGCTATGGAGCGGACAAGGTTTTTATTATCGGGTCCCGATGACCTTGACCTTTGAACTACTGCCCTCAAAATGAATAGGTGTTGTCCTCCCACCACAGGCAGTTCACCCATGAAGTTTTACGAGATTTGCTTCAGGGGGAGAGGAGCTATGGAGCAGACAAGGTTTTCATTATCGCATCCCGGTGGCCTTGAACTTTGACCTTCTGACCTCAAAATCAATAGGAGTCGTCCTTCCACCACAGGCAGTTCACCTATGAAGTTTCATGAGATTTGCTTCAGGGGGAGAGGAGATATGGAGCAGAAAAAGTTTTTCATTATCAGGTCCCGGTGACCTTGACCTTTGAACTACTGACCTCAAAATCAATAGGGGTCGTCCTCTCACCACAGGCAGTTCACCTATGTAGTTTCATGAGATTTATTTCAGGCGGAGAGGAGCTATGGAGCGGACAAAGTTTTTCATTATCGGGTCCCGGTGACCTTGACCTTTGACCTACTGACCTTAAAATCAATTGGGGTCATCCTCTCACCACAGGCAGTTCACCTATGAAGTGAGATTGAAGAGTTGTGGAGTGGACAATGTTGCATCTACAGATAGATAGACAGACTTCGTTTAGCGGGGTTATATTTGTTCAGCGGGGGCATAAAGATATCAAACACAAACATATAATAAACATATTGAATGCATGTAAATAATATTAATGTCAAATATAACAACTGATCTCAAACCTGTATTTTGGATGGCTCTGTTGCCACGGTACCATCATCGACTTTGCCAGATTCCATCATCGATTCAAGGAACTTGTTCAGCTTTTCTTCATCATGATCACCATTTGAACCTAAAATTGTAAAAAAGCTATTTTAAAATGTGTGATTTCATAAATGTTCAACAGTCATTTTTAAAAGGCCACACAAGCTATGAAAACAACCTAATTATCCACTATCGGTTATGTGAGACAGTGTAGCGTGTTTCAGTCACAGTGTAGGGAGTTTTCAGATTGTGGATTTTAACAAAAGCTCAATGACCTTGAAGCTCTACTGACAGATTCTGACAGGGCCATATCTGACATGAATCAACAATTAATTTAGTTTAGGACCAACTACATGTCATGCCAGTCATTTTGGTAAAGGTTCCAAGTCAATATCATGTATGGCTTTTGAGAAGCAGTCACCACAAAATTGTATTTTTAAAGTCGATTTTTCCGGCAGACCTGAATTTTTGCTAGGATCAACTAAACATCAAGAGCAACATTCCTGTGAAGTTTCATGATAATCCGTCGAGTAGTTCCAGAGGATTAGTCGCTACAAGCTTTTACTATATAACTATGTACTAAA
Source organism: Cyrtodaria siliqua (assembly GCA_037043455.1). Classification (NCBI taxonomy): domain Eukaryota; kingdom Metazoa; phylum Mollusca; class Bivalvia; order Adapedonta; family Hiatellidae; genus Cyrtodaria; species Cyrtodaria siliqua. The sequence goes on along the minus strand of JAWPHD010000022.1, from coordinate 386,247 downwards.
CAAAGATAGCTGCTGGCAGCCATGTTTAACATTGCAGCAAAATGATTTTCGACAAAAATGATTTTCGACAAAGACCAACATCTAGAGTAGTCTATTTTTAGCTTTGGCACTCATCTTGGAATTCAAATCAACGTGAATATTTGTGCTAGGTTCAACTAGACATTATGGGCAACATTCTGTAAAGTTTCATGTAAATCCATCCAGTAGTTTCAGAGGAGTAGTCGCTACAAGTTTTTACTATATAACTGTGTAAACGAAGATGGCCGCTGGCAGCCATGTTTAACGTCGAATCAAAATGATTTTCGACAAGGACCAACATCATGTCAAACTGATCATTTTAGAGAAAGTCTCATATCAATATCACTTATAGTTTTCAAGAAGTAGTCACTACAAACTTTTTTTTTTTAATTTCTTTTTAGCTCTGGTGGCCATCTTGGATGTCATATCAATGTGAATTTTTGCTAGGATCAACTAAACCTTATGGGCAACATTCCTGCAGTCTCATAAAAATCCATCAGTTTCAGAGGAGTAGTCCCTACAAAAAATAGATTACGGACAGACAGACGGACGGATGCACCGACGAATAAATGATACATTGTGACTTTTAATCTGGACAGGTTGCACTGGGTGTCTTTTTTTTGGCACTGTGCGACTTTTTTCAAGCTGAAAACACTCTGGGCTGTTTTTCTGAATCAGGGTAGCATAAAACATGTTTTTATGCAACTACTTAGACAACCCCATGTGGTGTCCGGGGTTAAATACAACCACTGCAACTCACAAACACACTGTCACATGCAGAGAGGTAGGACCCGCCATTCGTATTCATTTTGTAATTTTTTATCATGCTCTCAAGGTCTTTATCATGACACCACATATGCAAACGTGGAAATGAGGCTCCATCATACATGAGTATCTACCATAGAATCTACTGCAGGCCCATTCTCCATATCTTATCTTCATGTAAATGTTCATTCCTGTTAGGCACCATATAACCTTTCATATGTTGGTGCGTTGGTGTATATGAAATGTATGTAAAATAAAATATATTCAGTATAACATGTGAAATGTAAGGATGTGAAATATATTTGAACTATAATATATTAAATATAACATGTGAAATGTAAGGATGTGAAATGAAAGTATGTGAAGCATAAACATGTGACATGTAGATATATGAAATGTAAGTATATGAAATGCAACTAGAAATGTGTCCAAAGGACACGGATGCCCCCGGTATAAGTTACTGGAACTATGAATTCGCAAAAAAAATGATAAGGTACAAGTGGGAGAAGCAGTGGTGAATGGATAAAATAAAATATATACAATGCAATTATGTGTTCAAAGTCAGTATATGCAACAATAAATTTGTATATGAAAAGTATTTACATATATAAGATAACTCACTGTCCCATCATATTTCAGAGCACTGTCACCATCACATTTGAGAAGGTGAACCAGTAAATAAATGTGAAAAAAAAGGTGAAAAAGGTGAAAAAAATACATTTTAGGTCATATTTCTTCTCTAAATGTATACAAACAAATATTAATTACAAACATGGACCCTTTTAAAAGTTATTGAGCGGAAACCAATTTGTTGCAGAAAATCAAGTCGAAAAGGGGCCACAACTCCTGCATAAAATGAGCAACATTGACCGAAATCGAAAATTGACCTGTATTTTATAATTACAAAGCTACACACCAAATATTAATTACAAACATGGACCCTTTCAAAAGTTATTCAGCGGAAACAAATTTGTTGCAGAAAATTAAGTCGAAAAGGGGCCACAACTCCTGCATTAAATTAGCAACGTTGATCGAAATCGAACTTGACCTGTATTTTATAATTACACAGCTACACACCAAATATTAATTACAAACATGGACCCTTTTAAAAGTTATTGAGCGGAAACAAATTTGTTGCAGAAAATCAAGTCGAAAAGGGGCCACAACTCCTGCATAAAATGAGCAATGTTGACCGAAATCAAACCTGACCTGTATTTTATAATTACACAGCTACACACCAAATATTAATTACAAACATGGACCCTTTCAAAAGTTATTGAGTGGAAACCAATTCGGATGGGAAGGACGGACAAAGGTAACACTTAATGCCCCTTTCGGCATTCTCGAATGCCGGGGGCATAAAAATGTGAAATGTAAATATGTGAAATATTAAGTATGTGAATTGTAATGTAAGTATGTGACATTTTAAGTATGTGAAATGTAAATATCGGAATGCGATCTGTAAACATGTGAAATGTAGCTATGGGAAATGTAAATATATGAAATACAGAAGTGTGAAATGATTGCGAAATATTTAGTTTGTGAAATATAAGCATGTGACGCATTAAGTATGTCAAATATAATATGTGAAATATAATATGCGAAATGTAAGTAATACTATGGAAAATGTAGGTATGTGACACGTAAATATGTGAAATGCAAGTATGCGAAATATAAGTATGCGAAATATAAGCATGTGATATGTATGTATGTGAAATGTTAGCATGTGAAATGTAATTATGCGAACAGCAAGTATGCAAAATATAAGTATGCGAAATATAAGCATGTGATATGCATGTGAAATGTTAGCATGTGATATGTAAGTAGGTGAAATGTAAGTATGTGAAATGTAAGTATGTGAAATGCAAGTATGTGAAATGCAAGTAGGCGAAATATAAGCATGTGATATGTAAGTATGCAAAATGTTAGCATGTGAAATGTAAGAATGTGAAATAAATGTAAATGTATGTGAAATATAAGTATGTGAACTGAAGTATGTGAAAAGTAAAATGTGAATATGTAGATATGTGAAATGTACAATCAAATCATTTTTTATCATACTATATTACCCGTGTCTGTGAGAATATTTCTCTTCATAAGCATATAACACATATATTATATAGAGTTTAATTAACATTGTTGTTGTGATATCATGTTCCGTATCATGACAACAATGTTAATTAAACTATATATTATATATTCTGTGATGAATTTCTTTCCAATCGTCTTTTGACACACGTATTCCTTCTTCTGTCACTCCTCTGACGATAGCATCGAGTAATACATAAATTTTGTGACGTCACTCGCGCTGCACAGGCACATGCTGGAACCGTCCTTTAGACAATGATGACTGATGTTCAGGGGGCATTTCCAGCATTTTTTGGTTGCATAGGCATTTCAGGAACACTATTATTCAAACTCAGAAGTTTTTAACAGTTCTTCAACCTATTAAGAAAGTAGTTCCTAAAATGTGGCTACTGTGCTATCATGCACACTAGGCAAGATAGCACAGTAGAGGAAGAGATATGTTATAGATTTTCTCAAACTCGGAAAATTCATCACAGAATATATAATATATGACATTGACCTACCTGATGTTTCAATTAAGACATAGTATGGATGCTTTGATATGGGGTTTGTCAATTTTAGATTATCGGTTATGACCCTCATGGACTCGGCATCAAGGAATTCAAATGCTGATAAGATTTCCGCCAAACTGTTTTTACTCTCTCGAAAGACTTCCAATACACCGTTGAAACTTTCCACTCCTGAAATAAAGTTAAACAGACACTTTAAAGATGCAATATCCTATCGCTTTTCTTTCACTATGTATTTGATACAAACCTCATTGTGAGTGTAGGTCAAAGGTTTTTAGTAACCACGTGATATTTCATCGCCTATAAATACACTGTTTAGGAGCCAGTAGAGTTAAAAAACAGCAGTTCTTAAACGATTCATAAATGCCATGCATACCAAGTGTCATGAACATTATGTCATGTTAAACTTGGAATATTGAACAAAACTGATTTTCAGGTTCAAGCTTATGTTCGCTAGTTTGACATGTAATTGTATACAATGTTTTACAAGACCTCGGTCGGAGGGTGTCTCGTCCACCGCAACAAACGGCATATGAAATATTTTATTAAATTTGTGCTTAAATGATGTCCACCAAAGACAACACCTCAAATGACCAAGTATCAAACAAATAAAAGCAAGGTAATCATAAGAAGTTAAGTTACTGAGGTTAAGTGGTTTAACCAGGATGTAGTTTTAGGAAAATAATGCAAAATATGACCGTGACCTTGGTATTTTTTGTCGTTCAGCGATGTCCACCAATGCCAACAATACATATGACCAAGTATCAAGGACATAAAGCGAGGCAATCACATAAAGTTAACAGAGGTTAAGTTACATAACCAAGGTTAAGTTACCTAACCAAGGTTAAGTTTGGGGAAAATAACACAAAATATGACCTTGACCTTGGTATTTTTTGTCGCAAAGCAATGTCCACCCATGCCAACAATACATATGACCAAGTATCAAAGACATAAAGTGAGACAATCATATAAAGTTAACTGAGGTTAAGTTACCTAACCCAGGTTAAGTTTGGGGAAAATAATGCAAACTATGACCTTGACCTTGGTAATTTTTGTCATTCAGTGATGTCCACCAATGCCAGCAATACATATGACCAAAATTGCAAGTATCAAACAAAAGAAATTAAAGTTATCAGAAAACTGAGGTTAACTTACCTAATCAAACTGATGTTTAGGGTAAATAACGCAAAACATGACCTTGATATTGGTATTTTTTGTCGTTCAGCGATGTCCACCAATGCCAACAATACATATGACCAAGTATCAAAGACATAAAGTGAGGCAATCACATAAAATTAACTGATATTAAGTTACCTAACCAAGGTTAAGTTTGGGGAAAATAAGCAAAATATGACCTTGACCTTGGTAATGTTTGTCGTTCAGTGATGTCCACCAATGCCAACAATACATATGACCAAAATTGCAAGTATCAAACAAAAGAAATTAAAGTTATCAGAAAACTGAGGTTAACTTACCTAATCAAACTGATGTTTAGGGTAAATAACGCAAAACATGACCTTGATATTGGTATTTTTTGTCGTTCAGCGATGTCCATCAATGCCAACAATACATATGATGACCAAGTATCAAAGACATAAAGTGAGGCAATCACATAAAGTTAACTGAGGTTAAGTTACATAACCAAGGTTAAGTTTGGGGAAAATAAGCAAAATATGACCTTGACCTTGTAATTTTTGTCGTTCAGTGATGTCCACCAATGCCAACAATACATATGACCAAGTATCAAACAAAGAAAATGAGGCTATCACATACAGTTAACTGAGGTTAAATTACCTAACCAAGGTTAAGTTTTGGGAAAATAACGCAAAATATGACCTTGACCTTGATACGTTTGGCATCAGGTGATGTCCCTTGACCCAATAAAGCATCTGACAAAGTTTCAGAAAAATTTGAGCTGCTGTTGTTGAGATACAGTGCTTTGGGGGGTATAGAATCACTTGGGTTAAACGTCTAATTTTAAAATGAAAGGAAAATGTTTATTTAATTTCTGATTTAGATTTACCCTTTTAGTTGTATAATAGCAAAATTTCTAAAATTATTGTCCTGAAACTGTGATTTTTCAATAGGCGTTTTTGCACCAATATTTACATAAATTTCATTTTATCCTTAAAAGTGCCGAACTTCAACAAGTTACCTTAATTGATGATTGTATTTGGACTTTTGTCCCTAACATTAGTTAAAACAGCAAATATTTATTTCTGAGTTTATTGTGACAGTATGAATATTTTGTTTCAAAAACACACTTCATTCAGGTAGTATAGAATCATTTTTTCTGATAGGTGTTGCACGTAGTGATATATTTTGCATGAAAAAATGTCCCAAATAATTTCCCCTTTGAATAAGTGTATGCTTGTATGATATATCTTCAAGTCTGGAAAGTTTTAAAATAATCTAAAATATAGGAGCTGAGAAAATTGAATTTAAACAGAAAATGATTCTTTACTACCAATGATTCTATACACCCCAAAGCATTGTATAGTTGATTTAAAATGTGGCCGCCACCGCCGTCGGAAAAGTGACTGCTATGTCTCGCTACCCACTATTGTGGGCGAGACAATAAAGATTGTTCCAGTAGAATCTGGTATCTGACCAACTGTAATACAAACATGTTTATAAAGTTTCATGACAGTCAGTCCAGTAAAACTTACATAACAACAGGGACTAAGCACAAGACCCCTGAACCATTTAGCCAGCAAATTACTAAGCAGCAAACAATAAACCCTTAGCCTGGTAACTCGCAGGCTCATCAGGGTTTACAATGTCTGGCTGCTCATCAGTCATTTTTCCAAAACACCCTTTGTAACATAAATGGATTGGTCTAAATTTAAAGAAAGGACAGTCCATTATACATTCATAGCGGGCTAAGGGTTAAATGGAAACATCTCAATTGTATAAACAGTTTCCTGAAGCCGTTACCTGAGACATTTTCCTGAAGCCGTTATCTACAACATTTCGCTGTAACCATTTCATTTTTGGAGGACTTTTATATCTTATCAACCAATTAGTACAAGTTGTAATGTTTTTATTTATTACATCAGATCACAGACCTAATAATTTGTTTGTTATTAGGAATGAGTTTGTGTTAATAGTTACGTTTACTTCTGATATTTTACTTACAAGTTAATTATTGAAAGCATTCACTGTTTCCAGTTTAAGTAATGTACTCAGTACATTTAAAAACACAACATTCTTGATTTTCGATTAATTTTAGACTGCTGTTTTTTTGTTTCACTCAAGATGGTATTTTATGTCAGTAAACACTTCTCTTTTTTCCCGATGTTAACATATTAAGGGGTCATCGCAAAACAATTGTAACTACATATGAATAAAGAAGGAGATACAATAGTTTTGCACTGAACCTTCGATGTGGCGATAAACAGTTGCATAAGACTTGCTCTACTTCTTCCAGTTAAAACACATTTTGCACGAGGACTCCAATTCCACTCTAGAAATTCAAAAATACCAAGTGTTGCATTTCAAATGTACAGAATGTACAGAGGTACAGCGCATGTTTATATTGTCTATGATTCAGTCTCTTAAATACGTGAAGGAGTTGGAGATATAATGATAAATGCATGATATAATAATGCACTGACAGTATTCAGTGATTCATCTAGGGTTTCGGGGTGACGAATATACCCGTTTGAGACAAAACGATCTCAGATATTTTTATGGTCAATATGCCATTTTGCATTTTTCGTTATTTCCTATTCACATTTTCATAGGTTTAAACCTTTGGATCCACTGTGAGTCTTAGGAATGTCAAAGATAAATTACTGAACTACATAATGTGGTGAAAACATGCAAGGAAACAATATACTGTCATATACATTAAAATAATAGCGTTATTGAACAGGGCTCAATCCCAATTAGAGTATATATGTTCTAAAATAAATTGAAACGGTCAAAGATTTCAGACAAATAGCTCAATACTTACACGGTATATATACAAATGTATAGGTACATCGGACATCGTGTTGAGGGAGTCACACAATTTATGACATCACTGAGATTTAGCCCAGATTTATCACAATAATTACAAAATGACCAACTTCATTTTAAGGTGTAACAAAGCAGTTAATCTTATCAGACCAAAAGCTAACTGTAACAGATATGTAAAATATAGGTATCTTCAAGTCTTAAAGCTTCAGTAGCCATAATTGTTAGCTTATAAAACTAAAAAAAATTCGCTGACAAACATTACACAACTACCATTATTTAATATTTACTAAACAGAAACAAGATATTTTGATGGAATTCAATAGCGGTACAAAAAAATATATACCACATCATGGGATTGATCTCCAAGCCCAAACTAAAAGTAAACTTACAAGTAAGATGGACGTGCTACCGACTGGACTTCATGGGACAGTTAGGTTATGCAATACATATTGAAGTGAAAGCCTAATCGATATCACGTGAGGAACAAAAATGTAAATAAAGCGGTCCCAGCATGTTTACAAACAATAAATTTGTTTTAATATTTTCTAATTAACAAATTTATTACTTCGTACTTATCTGGTTCTATGCTCTATGTTTCCTTGTATACATTTAATAAAAATCAGACCGTTATTTGGTTATGCTCAAACAATTATGCTTTATTTACAGTGTCCCTTTAAAATAATTACTGATTCGATACACAAATTCCCACAATTATATTACCTAGAAATGCCACACTGACACATTTTGGTTTCTGTGGACACAAGATGGCCGCCTTAGTGATAATACCCAGAGTTCCCTCTGATCCTATAAACAGCTGCTTCAGATCATATCCTGTGTTGTCCTTCCGGAGTGAAGAAAGACAGTCTAATACATCACCATTTGCTAAAACCTACAGATGTAGAATAAACGTCATAATATCATATTAAAAGACATTGTGTCAATCATTAGAAGCCAGTGGGCCAACCAATGTTCGATTGACAACCAAGACAGATTTGTTTAAAGCAGCTATCTCGCCAACAGCCACATTTTACAACATATATACACCATAGGTATAAATATAACTTAATACATATTTTGAAAATCCAAACTTTTATAGACACAATATAAATGGCTTTAACCAGCCAGACCAAACCCCAGAACTTTAGCGCTGAATTGAGTTACCAACCCACAATTCATTTTACTCATATCAAACACGGATATTTTAAGATCATGTGAATAAAGCTAAACTTTTAATTTGCACGTATACATTATGGTGAACACTTGGATAGATTTCTAATAAATTGTTTTGTAGTGTAATTTTGCTGTTATTTGATGGGTAAGTTTGTTTAATATTTGAAAATTCTCTTTTAAACTTGATGCAGTCATTTTGTGATTTAGACTCTATCTCTCATTTGTTTACTGCCGTATGCCATATCTAAAATGGCATATTTGTTATGGCAATGACATTTTTTTTTAAAAAAATTGTCATTTATTGATATAAATTGTTTTAACTGGCAGATCTGACACACTCAAAACTTATTAAAATTAGTTAGAATCCATGAAAACATTTTACGACTAAAAAAGTATGCATTATGGTCCATACTGATGTAATGTAGATATAAACATGTGTTAAGTTTGACCGCTCTCCGGCTTCTGGTGTTCTTGTACTTGAATGTAAACCATTTTCGTATGTCAGGCCAAACAAAGGTAAGACTGTATGCCAACTTCGCTTTCATGGCAGTGCGTAAAATATATATTTTATTCAGTGACATCTGTTTTACTTACTGCTTCTAATCCAAGCACACTGCCATGCAATGATCCGTATCTTAGCAACCGTAGACCACCAGCATTGGTTGCTAGGTTACCACCAATGTGACAAGTTCCCTTGGCACCGAGGTCAAGGGGCATGGTTAAGTTGTGTTCTGACACATAGGTGTCAAGGTTACCTAGGATACAGCCCGCCTGGCAGACTAGTGAACCTAGAATGAGAAAATGTAAAACAAAACATTTTTAATTATCTCGGTTGGATGGAGTAAAATCATATTATTTATATGATCACAAACTTAAGATATATTGGGTTGATATGGAATTGAACTGATTTGTTGTTTAACCCTTAATCCGCTACATATATATAATTGACTGTTCTTTCTTTGATTCTATTCCATTTTGTGCCAAAGGAGAGTTTAGGAAAATGACTGATCAGCAGCCAGACATTGTTAACCCTGATCAGCCTGAAAGGCTATTATTGCCGAGCTTAGCAGGTTACGGCTCATCAACACATCATTTAGGTCATTTAAGCCACCCAAGAGGGAGGGAAAGGAAGTCTGGGAACCATGCTCAACTCTCACATTGTCTCACTTCAAGACAATGTCTATGATTCTTTCAAATACACGTAGGCTAGCTAGACTCTGATAAGTGGGTCCGCAAAACATCACATTCACAGTGCAAAACATCACATTCACCGGTGCAAAACATCACATTCACCGGTGCAACACATCACATTCACCGGTGCAACACATCACATTCACCGGTGCAAAAAATCACATTCACCGGTGCAACTCATCACATTCACCAGTGCAAAACATCACATTCACCAGTGCAACACATCACATTCACCAGTGCAAAACATCACATTCACCGGTGCAACACATCACATTCACCGGTGCAACACATCACATTCACCGGTGCAAAACATCACATTCACCAATGCAACACATCACATTCACCAGTGCAACACATCAATTTCACCAGTGCAACAAATCACATTCACCAGTGCAACACATCACATTCATCCGTGGCCGAGTGGTTAACGTCTCTGACTTGAAATCACTTGCCCCTCACCGCTGTAGGTTCGATCCCTCAGGGGCCTAGGAATCTTTATGTGAGGAAGCTATCCAGCTGGCTTGCGGAACATCGGTGGTTCTACCCAGGTGCCCGCCCGTGCACGAAAATTGCCCGGAGGGGCACCTGGGGTCTTCCTCCACCAATGGAAGCTGGAAAGTCGCCATATGACCGTAGCTGTTGGTGCGACTATAAAATCCAATTCAATCAATCACATTCACCGGTGCAAAACATCACATTCACCAGTGCAACGCATCATATTCACCAGTGCAACGCATCACATTCACCAGTGCAACACATCACATTCACCAGTGCAAAACATCACATTCACCAGTGCAAAACATCACATTCACCGGTGCAAACATCGCACCAATCCTAACCCTACCTGATAGTGAATCGAGACTAATGATTTCATTCATGAGCTGTGTAGATATGATGATCTCATCAAACACTGGTACACTACCACCGACCAGGCCCGTGTTTCCTCCCTGAAATAATATAACATACACATCAAACACTGGTACACTACCACCGACCAGGCCCGTGTTTCCTCCCTGAAATAATATAATGCACACATCTAACACTGGTACACTACCACCAACCAGGCCTGTGTTTCCTCCCTGAAATAATATAATGCACACATCTAACACTGGTACACTACCACCAACCAGGCCTGTGTTTCCTCCCAGAAAATAATATATCATACACATCAAACACTGGTACACTACCACCAACCAGGCCTGTGTTTCCGCCCAGAAAATAATATATCATACACATCAAACTAGTACACTACCACCGACTAGGCCTGTGTTTCCTCCCAGAAAATAATATATCATACACATCAAACTAGTACACTACCACCAACCAGGCCCGTGTTTCCTCCCAGAAATAATATAACGTACATATCAAACACTGGTACACTACCACCAACCAGGCCTGTATTTCCTCCCTGAAAATGGTATAACATACACATCAAACACTGGTACACTACAACCAAAAAGGCCTGTGTTTCCTCCCTGAAATAATAGAACATACACATCAAACATTGGTACACTACCACCAACCAGGCCTGTGTTTCCTCCCTGAAACTAATATAACATACACATCAAACTCTGGTACACTACCATCAACAAGGCCTGTGTTTCCTCCATGAAAATATATAAGAAAATAATATATCATACACATCAAGAACACATGTACACTACCACCAACCAGGCCTGTGTTTCCTCCCTGAAATAATATAACATACACATCAAACACTGGTACACTACCACGAACCAGGCTCGTGTTTCCTCCCTGAAAATAATATAACATACACATCAAACACTGATACACTACCACCAACCAGGCCTGTGTTTCCTCCCTGAAATAATATAACATACACATCAAACACTGGTACACTACCACCAACCAGGCTCGTGTTTCCTCCCTGAAAATAATAGAACATACACATCAAACACTGATACACTACCACCAACCAGGCTCGTGTTTCCTCTCGCAAAATAATATAACATACGCATCAAACACTGGTACACTACCACCAACCAGGCCTGTGTTTCCTCTCTGAAAACATTATAACATACACATAATATAACATATATATACATCAAACTTAAAACCGGGTAGGGGACTTATCATTTGTCATTCATATTTTGATTTGAAATTATTATTATTACAGATTATTTGCCATTGTTCATGAGATAAACGTGTAAAATATGAAAAAAAGAGAAATGTTAGAAATTCTGACCACTGCTCCTGGATGGCAAACCTTAACCATTGGGACACGAACCTGGCTGTTGATGCAATAATATGTCAACCATTACACGTGACCGAGTCTTCGACACAGGCCGCATACAAACAAGTTTCACTAGGCTGAAAAGATATCGTTGCTTATTGTCAGGTATCTACTGTGACAGACATCATGTGTGTCAGATATCTATGGTGACATACTTGTGTGTCAGTTAACTACTGTGACAGACATCATGTGTGTCAGGTATCTATGATGACAGACATGTGTGTTAGGTATATATAGTGACAGACATGAGTGTCAGGTATCTATGGTGACAGACATGCATGTCAGGTATCTATGGTGACAGATATGTGTGTCAGGTATCCATGGTGACAGACATGTGTGTCAGGTATCTATGGTGACAGACATGTGTGTCCGGTATATATAGTTACAGACATATGTGTAATGTTACTACGGTGACAGACTTGTATGTCAGGTATCTATGGTGACAGACATGTGTGTTGGGTATCTATGGTGACAGACATGTGTGTTAGGTATCTATAGTGATAGAAATGTGTGTTAGGTATCTATGGTGACAGACTTGTATGTCAGGCATCTATAGTCACAGACATATGTGTAAGGTATCTATGGTGACAGACAGGTGTGTCAGGTATCTATGGTAACAGACATATGTGTAAGGTATCTATTGTGACAGACATGCGTGTAAGATATATATGGTGACAGACATGTGTGTCAGATATGGTGACAGACATGTGTCAGGTATCTATAGTGACAGTCAGGTGTGTCATATATCTATAGAGACAGACATGTGTGTAATGTATCTATGGTGACAGACATGTGTGTTAGGCATCTGTGGTGACAGACATGAGTGTCAGGTACATGTATCTATGGTGACAGACATATGTGTAGGGCATCTACGGTGACAGACTTGTATGTCAGGTATCTGTAGTGACAGACATATGTGTAAGGTATCTACGGTGACAGACTTGTATGTCAGGTATCTATGGTGACAGACATATGTGTAAGGTATCTACGGTGACAGACTTGTATGTCAGGTATCTATGGTGACAGACATATGTGTAAGGTATCTATGGTGACGGACATGTGTGTCAGGTATCTATGGTGACAGACATGCGTCAGGTATCTATGATGACAGACGTGTGTCATGTATCTATGGTGACAGACATGCGAGTTAGGTATCTATGGTGACAGCCAGGTTTCTATACTGACAGACATGTCTGCCTAGTTACGGGTTAGGTACATACCTGAGGAACTACAGCCAGGTTTCGCTCATTGCATACTTTTAAGATTGCTGACACTTCATCTGTTGTCTTGGGTCGCAATAGGACTTGACTTGATCCTGAAAATATTCTATAAATTATAAATAAGGGAAAGCAATATTAAAGAATTTATTGATAAAAATATATAATATTGTCTATGGTTAAAAAAATAATATAAAAAACAACTGTATTATTACAAAGTGAATTAGAAATGTCAGATGTCCGAATAATGCCCCGCTAAACGCAAAACTTCCAAGTGTGTGACCTTGACCTTGTTGTCGCAGGTGATCAGAAATATGATGGAATGTATTTGTATGACCTTAGTTATCAACAAATAAATTATGAAAGTAATTTGTGAAAGCATTTTGAGAATATGAGCAAAAACGATGGACAAATGGATGGACAAGGTCTAAACAGTATACCCCCACAGATTTTGGCAGGAGAATAAAAACATTTGCGGCGTTATTAAACTACACACATCTGACAACTTTTGACAGCCCAAGTAGGTAGGGAGTACTGTTTCACAAAATAGGAAGATTGTGTAGAAATAAGGAGAGTTTTTTATCAGGCTATTTATTTATATTTGACATTTAAACAAAAAAGGAGTCAATTTTACTTGCAGAGCTAAATCTATAACAGTGTCAAAGCAGTTTCAATTGCATGCCAGTACGTTTCTGTAATGTGCTTGCAATTGCATGCCAGTACCAGTTTGTGTGATGTGCTTTCAATTGCATGCCAGTACCAGTTTCTGTGATGTGCTTGCAATTGCATGCCAGTACCAGTTTCTGTGATGTGCTTTCAATTGCATGCCAGTACCAGTTTCTGTGATGTGCTTGCAATTGCATGCCAGTACCAGTTTCTGTGATGTGCTTTCAATTGCATGCCAATTGCATGCCAGTACCAGTTTCTGTGATGTGCTTTCAATTGCATGCCAGTACCAGTTTCTGTGATGTGCTTGCAATTGCATGCCAGTACCAGTTTCTGTGATGTGCTTTCAATTGCATGCCAGTACCAGTTTCTGTGATGTGCTTTCAATTGCATGCCAGTACCAGTTTCTGTGATGTGCTTGCAATTGGATGCCAGTACCAGTTTCTGTGATGTGCTTTCAATTGCATGCCAGTACCAGTTTCTGTGATATGCTTTCAATTGCATGCCAGTACCAGTTTCTGTGATGTGCTTGCAATTGCATGCCAGTATCAGTTTCTGTGATGTGCTTTCAATTGCATGCCAGTACCAGTTTCTGTGATGTGCTTCAATTGCATGCCAGTACCAGTTGCTGTGATGTGCTTGCAATTGCATGCCAGTACCAGTTTCTGTGATGTGCTTTCAATTGCATGCCAGTACCAGTTTTTGTGATGTGCTTTTAATTGCATGCCAGTACCAGTTTCCGTGATGTGCTTGCAATTGCATGCCAGTACCAGTTTCCGTGATGTGCTTTCAATTGCATGCCAGTACCAGTTTCTGTGATGTGCTTGCAATTGCATGCCAGTACCAGTTTCTGTGATGTGCTTTCAATTGCATGCCAGTACCAGTTTCTGTGATGTGCTTGCAATTGCATGCCAGTACCAGTTTCTGTGATGTGCTTTCAATTGCATGCCAGTACCAGTTTCTGTGATGTGCTTGCAATTGCATGCCAGTACCAGTTTCTGTGATGTGCTTTCAAGTGCATGCCAGTACCAGTTTCTGTGATGTGCTTTCAGTTGCATGCCAGTACCAGTTTCTGTGATGTGCTTTCAATTGCATGCCAGTAGCAGTTACTGTGATGTGCTTTAAAAAGCAATAATCATAAGATTAATTTTACCTTATATTGTGTTAATATATATATTATATATATGAATTTTTGTACAAATGAAAACCCAATATAATCTGTTTTTCATTGATGTTGGCTTCCTGGAAAACCACATACATGTATGCCTTTGTATGCCCAGAAAAAAACTAATATGAAAGAGTTTCTTCTCTTGTATTTGTACCCCAAGAGCCCATCAAACTGCAGTGTAATTAAGTAACAAATACCACAGGAGGAGCAACTATTACAGTTACTGTAAATTAGTGTATTCACAGTTTATTATCCTTGCTTTTATTCCCCAGGACTCTGAGTTTGTTAAATTCAAGTACTGTATACTCTCATTTAAATTACCATAAGGGTTGGGGGTGGGCATTTATGGGACATTAAAAAACATACATTATACTTCTAAAATGCTCCAGGGAGGATTTTTTCTAAACTAGACATCAAGTCAGGCTACTGGCAAGTTTATTTTCTCTAAACTAGACCTCATTTATTTTTTTAAGTTAGTGGGGATGCATTTTATAGGTAGTAAGTATATGGTATGTTCTAAAGAATCTTTTTTTTCCATTAAAATTCAAATCAGGGATTTTTTCGACAAAATTGGGAAAAGGCCTAGGCCTGCTGATTTTGGGGAAAAAAGAAAGAATAGACTGTCAAAACTGGTGAAAAAAATAACATGATTTTCGCTATTACCCGGTAAGAGGAATGTTTCTTAAGTGAGAAACTTCATAAAAATGTATGCTTTTTGTTGTTGTTTTTTTGGAGGGTTTTTAGATTGGGAATATTTTTATTTGGGAAAATATAGAGGTTTTTGCAATTGAGAAGAGGCCAAATTTCGGCCCCACTCCACACTTCAGTAGGTTACAAAAGCCCTGCAAACGGTCATAAATTTCTGTGTTATACTTAATTCAATCCTTGTTTTATAAGCTACTGGGATGTTCCTGGATTTCATTGTTTATCTCTGAAAAAAATAATCATTGAAACTGATACAGATAGTGACAAAAAATCTGCATTATAACACAGACATATTAGATCTGTGATTATAACAGTCATCTGGCTAGTTGCATTATGACACAGACATATTAGGTCTGTGATTATAACAGTCATCTGGCTAGTTACATTACGACACAGACATATTAGGTCTGTGATTATAACAGTCACCTGGCTAGTTACATTATGACACAGACATATTAGGTCTGTGATTATAACAGTCATCTGGCTAGTTGCATTATGACACAGACATATTAGGTCTGTGATTATAACAGTCACCTGGCTAGTTACATTATGACACAGACATATTAGGTCTGTGATTATAACAGTCACCTGGCTAGTTACATTATGACACAGACATATTAGGTCTGTGATTATAACAGTCACCTGGCTAGTTCCATTATAACACAGACATATTAGGTATGTGATTATAACAGTCACCTGGCTAGTTGCATTATAACACAGACATATTAGGTCTGTTAGTTTCATTATAACACAGACATATTAGGTCTGTGATTATAACTCACCTGGCTAGTTGCATTATAACACAGACATATTAGGTATGTGATTATAACAGTCACCTGGCTAGTTGCATTATAACACAGACATATTAGGTCTGTTAGTTGCATTATAACACAGACATATTAGGTCTGTGATTATAACAGTCACCTGGCTAGTTCCATTATAACACAGATATATTAGGTCTATGATTATAACAGTCATCTGGCTAGTTGCATTATAATTAACACAGACATATTAGGTCTGTGATTATAACAGTCACCTGGCTAGTTGCATTATAACACAGACATATTAGGTCTGTGATTAAACACAGACATATTAGATCTGTGATTATAACAGTCACCTGGCTAGTTGCATTATAACACAGATATATTAGGTCTGTGATTATAACAGTCACCTGGCTAGTTGCATTATAACACAGACATATTAGGTCTGTGATTAAACACAGACATATTAGATCTGTGATTATAACAGTCACCTGGCTAGTTGCATTATAACACAGATATATTAGGTCTGTGATTATAACAGTCACCTGGCTAGTTGCATTATAACACAGACATATTAGGTCTGTGATTATAACAGTCACCTGGCTAGTTGCATTATAATTAACACAGACATATTAGGTCTGTGATTATAACAGTCAACTGGCAAGTTGGTTTTTTTCAATATCAACTTTTGTATTGGTTCTCGGCACCTCCTTCTGGTTTAAACAATATTTATTCAGGAATATATTAATAATACATAAACAGGATTTGAAAGCAAGCTTTCAATAAAAACTTATATTAAGTGCCTCTGCCTATTTATGTTCATGCTTGCTGAAACCTTCAGGTACATGTTATATTGTACCTTCATCTGGTAACTTTGAAGGGATTATGTTACATTTTTCTTACTCACAACAATCATCAATTTTGGAACTTGAGGGGGCACTCCTCAGTTTCGCACGAATGTCCATGTGTAAATTAGAAAGAAATCAACTAAGCATCTTTTAGGTCCATGTATGGTATTTGTAATAATTATGAAGCACATGTTTGATGTTTTTATCAGTTTTGAGTACTTCTAAGTTTATTTTGGTGTATTGGAATATGCATTCTTTGGATTTTTGGAGGCTAAAAATAGAAAAATGCAAAACTATCAAAAACTTCCAAAAAGTAGGTAAAGTGGCTGATTTTGACTCACGGGGAGATCAGCATGGAATAACTTTTTAAAAAGCCGGAGAAGGTATGTAAAATTTAGCATTACCTGATATGCAAGAACATGATGAGTGCAGAAATGACCCTAATAGGCTTAGGAATTATTATTTTATTATTTACTGACATTTAAAATTTTGCTAAAATTGCTTTTTTAGCATGTTTTGAGGGATGGGGTAATCTTAAAGAAATGAGACTAAAATTGTACAGAAAATGCTTTTTGATACTTTTATTTGCTATGGAAACATGGGTAATTTTATTGTCTTCTAAGAAATGTATTACACAATGATGATGTGATTTATTTTTGCTCAAGGATTCAGGCTAAGCCTAAGGGCTTGTCATGGGTTTGATTATTGAGAAATGTACATTAAACTGTGGAGTGCCCCCTGAATAGTGGGTCAAAGAACTTTGTTGCATGAGTCTTTGGAGAAATTGTCTGTATTTGTCTAATGTATATATAAATATCTTAACAAAGGGCTGTTTTACCTTATATAACAGACGCCTGTAAAAGGCCTCTTCCAATTGAAAATTTGACTCTTTTTCCCCAACTGTGGCAGACTCAGAGAAGTAAGTAATTATAATAACTACAGGATGACAATATATTATTGTCATATTTACTTAATTTATGAAATCTTACATTTTTCAGTAAATGGACAGGCCTGGGCCTCTTCCCAATTTTGTAGTATCTATTTAATGATCTTCAGTCTTACAATTGTAACATTTTCAGATATCCTTAAAAAAAGTGTTTGTTGGTTTGCTGTGCTCCAAACCAAAATGTTTTAAGTGGTTAGGTAGCTAGGACCTTTTTTTCTTCTTTTAGCTGACTTTAAATTCCCCTAAATGGTTGGGTAGCTGCCTTTTTAGTGAGTAGGTCCTGGGTAAATATAATAATATATATAAGAACCCTGGTAGGTCTGAGCACAGTAAACCAATATTTTTTTAAGAATTGCCTTGGCTCCAGACTTCAATGCCCATCTTAAAGGTTGGAAAATACAGATATGCACAGAAGATGAACACAGGAATTGTCCATGAGTCAGACTATATCTATCTACTGATACTGCAGCACCCCTTCAGGGGGATTATGTACAGTTTAAGTAACTTATGAAATCAAGTGATTGAAATAACTGTATTTCTTTTGATTGAAAGAAATCATCAGATTGCCTTCCTTTCATTTATCAACAATTTTGCTGATTATACATAAAAGAAGAAATTCAACAGTCAATTCAATGGCAAATTCAGGCAGAATTCTGACTCGGGGGCATTTTAACCTACTCTGTTTCCAATATACCTCCTATGCATCTGTGGTCGACTACTCTGTTTCAAATATACCTCCTATGCTTCTGTGGTCGAGGGGTTAAAGACGTTGCATTGTAAACCTTCTCACCTATCACCTCTGCAGGTTCGAATTCCACTGGGAGCTCACCTTGTAAGTGAGAAAGCGTTGATTCTTACCAGGGCGGGCACATTTATTTCTGAGTTTACTCGTCCTACGTAATATTTGAATGGTCAAATTGATAAATTGTTAAAGAATTTATCTGAATTTCTGCTTGTCCTGCATTTAATGAGTACTTGTCATGGCGAGCGGAGGAATTTTCATGCCCTGCTTACGGATGGCGGGATGTATACAGTACTGGTTCTATCCAGGAATAAATAGGTGGTCTGCCTCCACCACAAAAAATCAATCGTCATATATAGCCTGAAATGTGCTAAAAAAATACGTTAAAAACCAAACAAACAAAATTTACCTCTACAATTTTTAATCCAGTCTGTGTTGTACCCTTCCAATTCTACAGGGTTCGTTATTACTCTTTCTGCCCCGGGTAGAATAAACTCAAATTGTGCAATATCTTGATCAGTAACTTTCGCATATTTGCCTCTCTTTAGGGATGGATATCTAACACTGGTAAGTTCAACCGTTCTGCTCAAGTTGGAGGTATGAAAACGACTGGTGTGAACTTTGACAGCTGTCACTCGATTTCCAAGAGCGCTTACGCATTGCACTGCTCTCCGAAAAGCCATTTTTTCTGTATTTCAATGAAAACAAATATAGTCTACAGATTTAAATGGTTGTCACTTCCAAATAAGCAACAGTCTCGGTGGTTCACCTGTTGTAAAATTAGTGACAACTGGACTCCTCGATGTTCATGGAGGCTGACATCTTTTCAAAGCCAGCAATTTAATCTTCGCCGCTGATTCGGAAGAATAACACATGTGCATAACGCGGCGTTAGTCCCGGTATTTGGATTTACGAAATGTGCTAAGAATCAGAATACTTATTTTATACAGTGATTGTAATGCCAGTCTGGCAGAGATGGCATTTGGTTTGAAAATAAAAGTTATTCAATTCTGTTACAGTAGGCCCACTTTGTGTTTGTATCCTTATACTTATTTCCCCCATATTTGCTCATTACGTAGCAGCAGAGCCCTATATTCATCCAGGAATTAAACGTTTCCGATTCATCCCAGGTAGCAGTAAGTGTAATCGGACCGGAAAAATTACACATAAATATTTAGGCACTCAGCAATGCCTACCCTGATTCTCCACCAATGTAATCGGACCGGAACACATACACATACATATTTAGACACTCAGCGGGTTTGAACTCGGGACCCCTTGCAAATGAAGCGTACGCTCTACCGATATCGCCATAAAAGCTAGCTCTGCGACGAGTCTAATCTCCCCCCGTTCAGACCACCGAACCAGCAGGACGTGTCCGTCTTCAATGGAGAGTTTTTTGTTGCCGACTATACCAACATACCGACAGCTCTTCAAGCGATGTTGACGCGTCCTGCAGGGGATCCGGAACGTGACCATCATCGACCACCATCAACGTCGGGCCCGGTGTTGGTTTGTTTTCATCGAGCCGAACGTTGAAAGCGTAGAAGAAACGTTTCGTTATGGTATACACCCCACACTAGGGTGATACCGTGGCCCTTCTCAGGGCCGTTTTTTGCAGTCTACTGGGACATAATCATCATGGACATACGTGGAGCCTACACAGATTGAACGTGCGCTTCGAGGCCATTGTATGGTATTCTTAGTAAGGCTAGACAATGGTTCCGGAAACTTACAGACGGCTCACTTTGTTGAGATTCCACGTGCAACAACTACGCAGAACAGTTGGATTGACCTACATGGGACACTTCTTCAGACGCGTGGGGCCTTCTGATTGGCGGAGAGACATTAATCAACTTTCGAGCCGGAAATGGGATTGACCTCCTTACAACATCGGATTGACCTCCTTCCAATATCTGCTGTCATCCCATTGGCTGAAACAACAATTTACTTGGTATCAACTCTAATCTACTGCGATGTAAACTTCTTTGATAATCAACGATGGATTTCTTCACACCATAGCCACCAACTCAACTCTTCGTCTGCATCTTGTAATCTCCATTGGAACCGATTGATGAAACGACATTCGACCAACGATGACTTAATCTTCTTTTGAAAGGCTCGCCAAAATGAATAATTTCAACACGGCGAGGATAAATAAACACTGGACTACTACTAGTCTAATCTATCAGTTTGAGACACTATTGTACCAGTATGTATTTTTTTAGTAGTTTGTTTCTGTTGGATTTTTCTGTTTCTGTATCTGTAAGTTACGTCGAAGTAACCAATACTGGCTTATATTTAACTTTGGGTGGGGGGTGGGGGAGCGGGGTATTTACTTGCACTGTGTTTTTGTTAGTGCTGCTCTAAAGCTATCAATGTTGCTAGATAAAATGATGTCATTGTCCAATTTGTTCCAGTCGTAGACTGTTATAGCAAAGAAGGAGTGTTTATAATTGTCACTATTAACCCGGATGGGTTCGAAGCATTTTGTGTTGTTCACTACTTGGTGCTCTAATATGTTTGTTATGACAAAGTCTTGGTATTGTTTAGCCCTGACAGTTCGCGTGGGTCTAAGACTTGAGATAATGCTCTGTACTAATGGCCGGTACATGCCCTTCCAGCACCTTGTACAGGAGCGTCAGCCTCGGAATGATGGCGCCTTCTATATTGAAGTGGCGTAAGCTGGAGTTTCTTCAACATGTTAGTGATGCATCCCTCATCTCTGGACTTGTAGTTTCCCGTCACGAATCTCGCGGCAGATCTCTGAATCTGCTCGATACGATCAATATCAAGTTTCTTGAATGGGTCCCAGATACTGCTGGCATATTCAAGTTTCGACCTGACGAGAGCTAGGTATGCATTCTTTCTGCATGATTTCGGGCAGTGTCTAACGTTCCTACGCAGAAATCCTAGTGTGGATTTTGCCTTGTTATAGATGTTTGAAATGTGAGAGCTCCAAGTTAGATCCTCTGTGAAAATGACGCCTAGGTAGGGATTGTCTTGGACTTGATGGAGGATATGCCATGGCCATTGATGGTGTAGAAATGGGATGATTTGTTTTTGATGCTGAGAACCGCATACCCCACTCGTCGGCCCATGTTTGTAGGTTGTACAGGTCCTGTTGTAGTCTGAGATGATCTTGCTGTGACTTGATGTGTCAGTATAGCAAGCAGTCATCCACGAATAGGCGAATGTGTGACTGGACGCGTTCTGGCATATCGTTGACGTGGCAGAGGAACAGTAAGGGACCGAGCACAGTACCCTGAGGTACACCGGAGTCGACATCTACGTGTCTTGCTTTATTCCTTCTACTACCACATTCATCTTTCGTTGTGTTAGAAAGTGTTCAATCCACATGAGTAGAGGTCCTCTGATGCCATATGATTCCAGTTTATGGAGTGATTTCTTGTGTGGTACTGTGCCGAACGCCTTGCTGGTCATATATTATTGTGTCCACTTGTCCGTTCTTGTCCGCATGTGACAGCATGTCATGAACTGGAACTACTAGCTGTGTTTCACATGAATAACCGGAACGAAAGCCATGGTTTAGTGATGTCAGAACTTTATTGTCTGTCAGATGTGGTGGCAGATGACATGTTCGAGTAGTTTTGAAAGGTCTCAGGTCAATGAAACCGGTCTGTAATTTTCTGGGATGTGACGATCTTCTTTCTTGAAGACTGTGCTACGTTAGCGTCTCTACACTCTTTGGGAAGTTGCCCTTGTCGACCGAGCGTTGGAATATTGCTCTAATCCCTGGTGCAGCTTCAGTGGCGCATTCCTGTAGTACACGGGAACTCGTCAGTTCCTGCTGCTTTGTTGATCTTTATGTTCCTCAACAGTTTGAGGAACTCTTCCTCTCCAATGTGTAGGTGAATGATGTCTTCTGGTATCTTGGTAGAGAAATTCGGCATCTCAGAATCTACATCTTTGGTAAATACAGACTGGAACTGGGTCACTAGGATGTCGGCTTTCCCTTTACTGTCACTGATCAATTGTCCATTGTTTTCGTAACCATACCAATATTGTCTAAACGTTTTCAATATTTGAACATTTCCACCTGTATTCTAATTCTTTGTTATGTTATTGATAGTTTTCCTTTCTTTCTTTCTTTCTTTCTTTCTTTCTTTCTTTCTTTCTTCCAATACTGCAAACAATCAGTTGGATGATTATCACGTCAGCCTTACTTCAGTGAGGTAGTAGTCAGTGGTTCTACTACATAAGAACCCGGCTCATTTCTGAGGAAGCTTTTTTTGTATCACTGATTAACACAGAAGTTCAACGAGGTCTTTAACGTGTATGTGACTTAGGCTTCCTGCACACGGGATCGACGGCTTTACATCCCCTCCAAAGGTTGAATACTTTCAAATAAGGTACTGGGGGAGTGTGTTTGGAATACCAGAGACGTGACGCCATCCGGAATCGAACCCGGAACGTTTGGATCGTGAGACAAGTATGCTAACCACTCATCCACTGCAGCTCCTGAGAGTGGTCGCACCGCCTTGTATGTTGTGCATTCTTGTGTCGCGGGGACCATATACAACTAGAATACTCAAGGCGTGTTCTGACAATGGATTTTTAACAATGTTTTGTTCACACATGTGAATAAGATTCTTGCTATCATTCCAACATTGTGATATGCTTTGTTTACGTTACTCATTATATTTGAATTGCGAGGTTTTGTGTAATGTCAATTATTACCTCAGGGTTTTCTTCCTCTCTCGTGTTGTATTGGGTCATGTGTTTTTTTTCCAACGGCCCATCATTAACGTTGCTATAGTTTTAGATCACTAATCCTGGATTTCTTTTGGTGAATGTCTTCCTGTTTAACTACTTGTAGAAACACACGACTGACAAGTAGTGTGATGAAGTATAAAAGCTGTGTATCGCTTTTGGTGTCTAAGACAACTCTTGAATGGAAAACTAAATGCAAATCAACAAAGTGCGAAAAGAAGGTCAAGGGCATTCATATTGACCTACTTTTGGTGGGAACGTACTTATGTCATAAATATATGAAAGTGTAAATGAAGTTTGAAAGCCATATGTGTTTTGGTAGCTGAGTCATTGATTAAATAACACATATGAATGTACATTAACGAAGTGCATCCAGTACATTAAGGTCAATACTATTGACCTACTTCTCATTGGAACATACAGCTGTCATGTAGATGCAAACATGAGTGAAGTTTGAAAGATTTACACTTTTGGTGTCTGAGAAATAGAATTAACCAAATACTTGAATGTAAAATTGAATGTAAAACTTTTAATGTAATTTAACGAAGTGGGGACTCTAGGTAAAATTCCTTCATATTGGCCTACTTGTGTTGGGATCATACTGCTGTTATTGGGATGCACACAAGTGTGAAGTTTGAAAGCACAATTGGCTTACGGTCTCTGAGAAATGGGCTTTAGTGTAAAAATATAAACTTTTTATATTTAATTTTGGTTTGATACAGAAGAGGAACTGCATGGCGAGGAGTAGGAGGTCAGTTATTGCATGCCTAGTGTAGGTACATTATTCTCTAGCCAGTTTAAACAAAATATTGTTTATATAAACTAATTGGCGATCGTCGTTAATTTATATACTTATATAATAGTAACATACTCTACACTTTCGTCGAATGATGGCATGACGGCGATGGCACAATAGTAAACGGAGACCACGGGTTGGAGCCTCATCGGTGCCACATTTTTTTTTAAAATATTTTTTGGTGCAACTCCGTCGGATATAGAGGTAGAGCGGTTATTCATGTTTATAAGTCATCTTCCGAGCACGTTAATCACGTCAAATACCCATATGAATGTACTCGATAGTAAGAGTAGGATACACCCCAGCCCCGCCCCGAACCCCCCCCCCCTCCCCCTCTCTCTCTCTCTCTCTCTCTCTCTCTGTAACTAATATTGTAATAAGTTGTAGTTCAATCCATTTGCATATGTTTCCATGAATATTGTGATGTTGAATTGATGTATTGTAACATATCTGCAATAAAATATTATTAAACTAAACTATTAAACTCTCTCTCTCTCTCTCTCTCTCTCTCTCTCTCTCTTTCATTGTATGCATGATCTCTATGCCTGGTTTGATTCTGTGCTAAGGTGGCGGAGAAAGAGAGACTTTCGTTAGTTCTTTGTTTTTCCCCTGTTTACTAATTGATTAATTCATGTATTAAACACAATGTTTTTCCTCATACAATTTCGCTCTCCTTTTATTAAATTATTTTCCTCATCAAATTTCTCTCTCTATAAATTATTCAAATCTCTACCCATTGCGTTATTTTCCATTGAAAAAAATAAATAATTGGAAGCGTGCATTTTGAAACTAACAATTAAACAAACACTCATCTATTTATACAACATTTTCATCAAAAAGTTATTTATTATCGACCTGCACAGATCTATATTCAGATATACATGTCGTTCGCAACTTATGTTTTCTAATTAAGTGGTGCGTTCGTTTAACTCCATTCCCCGCAGGTGTTTTTACAATGAAATATTTGTGATGCAGTGATGTGAACATGCTTTAATTTGTTATTTGTCTGAATTTGAAGATAGATCGGCATACAGGTTTTCTTAAGATCGATTGATTTTAAGACGATTTTAAAAAGTATGTCTTATTTATATGCATATTCGTATTTAGTGCATCTGTTGGGTAATTTATTGTTCACAATTTGTCATGCGTGTAACGTTTAGTGTTAGTATGTAAAGTTTAGTGTTAGTACATGTATATACTTAAGTCAGTTATGGATATATATATATATATATATATATATATATATATATATATATTTCGAACCCGTAAGCTAAAACAGTGTTGTTGCGCCGTTTAACAAATTTCAATTTAATTCTAACGCAAAAGTTATTTGTTAAAACTTAGGTTTCATGCACGCATACTGATCTTATAATTTACATATACACATCCCCATCTTCTGGGGGTAAAATACTGGATCTGCTATGCGTATAAACTTTATATGTTCATTGATTTGTCTTGGCTTCTACTTTCACGATAGAGTAGCATTCTTATAGATAGTTCTTATAGATAGTTCTTATAGATAGAATATATCCCATCCTTCAGATGCTTTGCTATGAATTCAAATAAGGTCGATAGAATAATCGTCTATAGAATAATTGTCTCATAGAAAAGTTGATTCGGGTCCAAACTTTTAGCAATGGTCAGAATTATATGTTTTCTCAATTAATCAGATTTCAGTTTAATTTCTGTGTATTTTAAGAAAAAAGTACACTTACATAATAATGCTAATGTTGTAAAATATTCGAGTAAAATAAACTTTACGTTACTTTGACATATGTGTAAATAAGTAGATCTTAACTTCTTAAGTACTACACGACTACTCTTCACATATTTGTAAATAAGTAGATCTACCGTAGATTGACTTTTAACTGATAGGCCAAAGTAAATGACCCTTCCAACTATTTCTAACTTCTTGTTTTTCAATGAAACTTCAAAGAAAAATATAATGGCATTTTCAGAAAACGAAAACAACGTGGGCTATTAGTTTTTATTACTTTCTGGAATTGGATTATCACTCAACGTTCAAAGAGTATGTTTTTCTTTTGTGTAACGCAAGGGAGAATAAATAAACAAAAATGCAACGCGTTTTGCATACCTTTTCATTCGAGGGACACAGTGTTCTATACGAGTTTCGTACCGAACTGTATTGTGGTGGCCCCTAGAAGAAGAAGAAGAAGAAGAAAACAAGCATAACAAAAGAAAAATATAACACCAGAAGAATAAACGAAGAAGAAGAAGAAGAAGAAGAAGGAGTTTCGTACCGAACTGTATTGTGGTGGCCCCTAGAAGAAGAAGAAGAAAAAGAAGAAGAAAACAAGCATAACAAAAGAAAAATATAACACCAGAAGAATAAAAAGAAGAAGAAGAAGAAGAAATAACACAAGAAGAATAAACGAAGGTAGAATGAGGATGATAAGAAAGGGAAAAAGGAATAATAATAACATAGTTATAGATGACGTGATAAAACATCCGCTTAGAAGGATACATAATATTATCCTTTCTCATCTTGTACTAACTACAAATAAAACTATGCGCATTGCAATTATTAAAGACATTTTACAAGTTTACAAGTACCTGCCGATATCACATGAAAATATCAAATAAATATCTCAGCAAATATCGTCTACAACAGGTGTTTTATACCTTACAAGAATGCATCAAACAATAATCAGCCCCTCACCTGTGAGTATAATCTGATTTCAGCTGCAAATTTGACCCAAAGCTGGAATATATCAGATTTCTATCCATTATGTGCATGTTCTATAGAAGTTACAATATATATTATGTAAGAAAATGTTTAGAAAAAGCTGAAATTGCAAATATTGATTGTAATTGAAAAGTAATTACGAATTGGGAATGTGTGATTGCGCAATTCGTTTTAAGGTAACATTAGCCAGGTGTTTTTTATTTTCATATTATTTTCAATCGCATACTATTATACTGATGCCGGTTTCTTACATACTTGCTAACTTTTCCCCTTACTTTGTAACAAACGTGCATTATTCGTCGTATATTGTTACACGAGGCTTTCTACCGAAGGGCCTACAGTGCGGCTTGCTCCAGAGGATTTCTACCAAAGGGCCTTTCCTAACCCACGACCTTTTATGCGACCTCTTACCCGTGGGCATGTATTGCAGCTTCCCACCCGAGGGTATTTAGTACGACTTCCTAACCGAGGGCATATAGATCAGCTTTCTACCAGAGGACCTTTAGTTCGGCTTCCTTCTCGATTGCATATAGTGCGGCTTTCTACCCGAGACCATATGGTGCGATATCCTACCCGAGGGCGTATAATGCGACTTCTAATCGAGGGCATATAGTGCGGCTTCCTACCAGATGGTATTTGGTACGGCTTCCTACCGGTGAGCCTGTTATTTGTTTTTCTACCCAAGAACCTATATTTTGGCTTCCTACCCGAGGCAAAAAATAATGCAGCTTTCTAAACACGGGCATATAGTTCGGCATCCTTTCCGATGGTCTATAGCGTGGCTTCCTTCCTAGTGGTATTTAGTGTGGCTTCTTATCAGGGGATGGGGCATAAATTGCGGCTTCCTACCCGAGAACCTATAGTGCGGTTTCCAAATAGTTCTATTCGATGGTTTATAGTGCGGCTTCCTTCCCAAGGGTTTATATTGTGGCTTCTTACCCTAGGGTCTATAGTGCGGTTCTCTACTCGAGGGCATATACTTGTAGTTTGCCCTTCTCCTCGTGGCAAACTAGTTCATCTTTCTAAACAAAGGCCAGTAGTGCGGCTTCCTACCTGAAGGCATATAATGCGGCGTCCTACCCGATTGGCTATTGTGCGGTTTCCTATCCGAGTTGTACATAGTGCAAGATTTTGCTCGATGCCTTTAGTGCAGATTCCAACCCGAGGGCCTAAGGGCATAAAGTGCAGCTTCCTCTCCGAGGGTCTGTAGTGTGGATACTTACCCGAAAAAATATAGTGCGTTTTCCTACCCGCGGTCCTATAGTGCGTCTTCCTACCGGAGGGCCAAAAGTGCAGCTTCCTATTCGAAAGCAAATACCTGCATTAACGTTTATAATTCGGACTATTTTGATCATCTGCACTGGCGTATCGCCGATCAGCCAAGACGAGCCGAATAATCATCTGAAATAAATATCATCCAGTGTAGCCATTCCAGAGTCATTAAAACGCTTAGTAGGGTTTAATTACGCTGTTGTTGTCTGAAGAAGAACAAGTAATTATTTTGACATCTTTATTTCCGATTAGGACGGTTCCTTTATTCGCCTCGTTTGAATTAATTCATCCGCTTCTATTATACTACCGTTTCGATACTATTTTATGGTTTGGGTAATGTTCAAGATTCTCCGAATATACGTCTTTTCATTCGGAACTAAGTACCTAATTTTGCGACCATTTGCTAAATGTATTCATCCGCGGGAAATAAGCACCAAACGAAGGATGAGTTATGGACAACTTTTCACGCTCAATTTCAACAAAAAGGTGGGGATCAACTGTTAAATCTTCAAAACCAATTTCTTGTGAAATGAAATTTTGTAACCATTTTAAAATAAGACGGGCCCCTGGTTACTCTCACTCTGCTTAATGTGCCGTGAAATATAAAATCGATTTGGTTGGGAAACGGTATAGCACGGATTTAATGAATGTGATAAAATTTGAATAATAAATCATAAAATAGAGGTTTCTGGTTTTAATATTTTTAATTTCGCGCCTGAATCTGGGTCAGTCACTTAATACGCCTGTGTAATTTTCCTGATTGCGTGTTGTTCGTTAGCTCTTGATGTGAATGTAAGGATAGTGTAAAATAAAGTTAAGGGCTATTGGTCCAAACTATTGTTTCTGATATTATGTTCACATCAATTACTGTCATCTGTTATAATATCATTGACATTGTTCATGCCTATAATATGCATTTGGATGAAAATTTCAATTAACAATTTCCCATTTTGAATTTTCTTTTCAAAAATGGCTGACCAATAGTCCTTAAAGTAACTAACAATTAACCATACCTGATCCATTTTAAATTTTCTTTTCAAAGATGGCTGACCAATAGTCCTTAAAGTAACTAACACGCAAAATAACGTCACAATTACACACCAAAACTGTATATCAAAATCCTATCAAGGTGTTCAGGTCATATAAAAGTGTATGTGTGCCACTTAAAAGTAAAGTTGTTTTTGTTTTGTTTACGGTTTCTTAAAATACCCGTGATTGAATATGCGTAAAATGAATTATGAGTTGGTAACTCTTAATTCGACGGCCCAGTTACAGGGTTTGGCCTGGCTGGTTAAAGCCGTTTATATTGTGTCTATAGAGTTTGGTTTCTCAAAATAGGTAAAGTATACATATATCTCGTAGTCAGTAGGTTAAACAACGGTGTACATTTTGTAAAGTTTGGCTGTTGTTGGAGGGATAGCTTCCTTAATAATCACTCTTCGACAGTTTCTAGAACATCGAGTAGTATAATGTCAGAAAACATGCATTAAAATTAAACCAGTGATGGAATAACGAAAATATGAACTGTGTTATTACACTCCCATTAAAGATGAATAAGAAAATCGCCGGTATTCACATTACATATACACAGAAAATGCACTTCCGTCTCTGAAAACGCTCGTCTGGGAAGGGTTTAAACTAATGTTGGTAGAACTTGTTAACCGACCCATTTGTCATTATAATATTTCTATTGTATATATGTGAATATTATTCTGTCTGTAAAATATTGGCAATAAAATATGTTTAAATCAAAACGCTCATCTACATACTAGTATTATGATACGTAAAGCCCTCCCCCCACATCCCCACCCCCACCACCATCCCCCACCCCCTCTTCCCCAACCCCGTTTCCATCCCACCATCCTCACACCAGACCAGTCAGAAAGTACTTCCGGGTCGTAAGGAGCTAAAATAGTTCCTTGAAAAAATTCAAAGTTTGTAGTTTGCATGTGTTTTCCCCAAGATTAGTTTTTATTTCATTGTTAAATCTAACCTGATGTTAAAGTATTATGTTTGTTGTCATGAATAGTAAGTATTTTACTGTGTTTGTCAGGATTATTTCTTTGGAGAGTATGAGCACAGAGGTTAGGTAGAGATGTGGTTTTGACATATACGCATAGTGTGAATGAATGATATGAAATGTTGAAAATCTAAATCGGTATTTTATTCCAGATATGGGACCGTTTGCTAGACAAATGTGTTTATTTCACAGAATTAACGTGTATTTAAGTTGGCTTTAAAAGTGCTACAGGCATATGGCGTAGGCTTAGTTTTTGAGTCATTACTTCAGTTTTGTCTGTTTTTTCTGGCATTGTATTGCCAAACTGTATATTTTATTGGACATGGTGCATGTAAATGTACTCCGAAGCAGCCTTATGGTATAGTTGTTGCCTCAAAATTGTTGGAATTTAACAGAATGTCTGTTTCTCCATGAAAAATGAAGAAATTTCATGCATTTCCTACACCCCACATTATGTGTATATTTTAGTTTGGTATATAGAAGGCAATGTTTGAAACTTTACTTGACGGAAATATACGAAACGGTTTAGTTATTTTGGCCTTTTTTCTAGTTGAGTATAACGGGTCTTAAAATCCTTGATTTCTATTAGCCGAATGGTTCTTTGCATGCAGGAATTGAACCGAAAAGATAATAGGTTCTTGCAAAAGCATCTGGTTTTCCATTCGGCCAACCTTATGGTCAGTTAGATGTATTCGATAAATATTTTTGACAAATGTCGCGACTCATTTAGGTGTCAGATCAGTCAGAAAGTACTTCTGGGTCGTAGGGTGCTAAAATAGTTCCTTGAAAAAATCCAAAGTTTCTAGTTTTTCCCAATATTAGTTTTTATTTCATTTTTGAATATAACCTGATGTTAAAGCATTATGTCTGTTGTCATGAATAGTAAGTACTTTACTGTGTTTGTTAGAATTATTTCCAATAGCCAAATGTGTTTATTTCACATAATTAATGTGTATTTAAACAAACGAATGTTGTGCAACTTGTTACTGATCTCCAAATATAGCCTAGTTTGCATTGTGTTCAATGGACTGATTTTCACCGGTCTGACACCATATTAGATGGACGAAATGCCTTTTTTTCTTATTAATGGCCAAATCCAGTTGATTTTCCTTGTGAAAGCTTGCATCTGAGTGAGATAAAAAAAAAGAGCTGATGTTAAATTTTGAATTTTACAACAGAACATGTGTTTTTTTTGCAATTAAAATAAAATGTGTCTGTCTTAGGGTGATATTTGGGGGTCCTAGTGATTTGGGGTGGCCCTAAAGCACTTTAAGTAGGCTCTCACGTGTCTTTAAGTGGATTAGTAGTATTACTTAAAAGGTAATAGATCTGTCACATTTCCTACACTAAATGGCAATTTTATTATTTTAAGGTACCGTATGAAGCTAAAATCTGAAAATGTATCGGTACTGACATTTTGACATGACGCGACTCTAGGAGGAGTCTTACTTTGTATCGAAAGCCTGAGAACCTGTAAATTGTGTACGCGATGATGGGTTTTACAATCTGAAACTGAAATATACAGAAATTTGTGGAATTCAGTATTTATTTGAAGTTTTTTGATAAACATGGAATAAATCCCACCCATATTTTCTTCATTAATTCAGATGAGATTTTTAGAGATAACGGTATAATACCCTGAAATATATAATATTCTGCTGTGTGATTCAGTTTGTCTTGCTGTTGCCCAAGACTTCACTTTTCACTTGTGCGATGACTGGACTACCTCTTGGGACTCTATGATTGTACCTACTGAAACCCCATTTAAGGGAGGTTGGTGCATGAGCTTTCGTCCTCGGGTTTTCTGGTCGTACCCTAGATTGGTTTTCTCTTTAGCTGCAACTACTATGGTTGGTTGTTCAGTACGATTCTGGATACATCCTGAGATGTTTATTATTTTGTATGTGTTTCTTTAGTTAGTTTCTCTGGATGTGAACTTTATTGTTAGATAATTCCTTTTGATGGGATGTAGTTTTGTTTACACTGTCTTGTCTATTTGGGCGCTGAAGACAGGATAATAACGAGGATTGTGCGCATATAAAATCGATTCAAGCTAACCAGTAGGCCTTATTGCCTACTGACCGTTCCAAGTCGGTAACACTGTCTTCACCACCCTTTCTGTTGTTTTTTGTCTCTTTCGTTGTATTATCAAATCCTTGTTTGCAGTACAGTGCAGTCGTACGATGCCATTGCGTTCGGACGCTGTGGTTTCTATAGAAACCTATATCTCATTTCTTAATGTATTAGTTGGCTTTAAAAGTGCTACAGGCATATGGCATAGGCTTAGTTTTTGAGTCATTACTTCAATTTTGTCTGTTTTTTCTGGCATTTTATTGCCAAACTGTATATTTTATTGGACATGGTGCATGTAAATGTACTCCAAAGCAGCCTTATGGTATAGTTTGTGCCTCAAAATTGTTGGAATTTAACAGAATGTCTGTTTCTCCATGAAAAATGAAGAAATTTCATGCATGAGTGATTTTACACCCCACATTATGTGTATATTTTAGTTTGGTATATAGAAGGCAATGTTTGAAAACTTTACTTGATGGAAATATACCAAACGGTTCATTTATTTTGGCCTTTTTTCTAGTTTAGTATAACGGGTCTTAAAATCCTTGATTTCTATTAGCCGAATGGTTCTTTGCATGCAGGAATTGAACCGAAAAGATAATAGGTTCTTGCAAAAGCATCTGGTTTTCCATTCGGCCAATCTTATTGGTCAGTTAGATGTATTTGATAAATATTTTTGACAAATGTCGCGACTCATTTAGGTGTCAGACCAGTCAGAAAGTACTTCTGGGTCGTAGGGTGCTAAAATAGTT
Source organism: Cyrtodaria siliqua (assembly GCA_037043455.1). NCBI lineage: Eukaryota > Metazoa > Mollusca > Bivalvia > Adapedonta > Hiatellidae > Cyrtodaria > Cyrtodaria siliqua. The sequence goes on along the minus strand of JAWPHD010000022.1, from coordinate 352,882 downwards.
CCTTGAAAAAATCCAAAGTTTCTAGTTTTTCCCAAGATTAGTTTTTATTTCATTGTTGAATCTAATCTGATGTTAAAGCATTATGTCTGCTGTCATAAGTACTTTACTGTGTTTGTCAGAATTATTTCCAATAGCAAAATGTGTTTATTTCACAGAATTATTGTGTATTTAAGCAAACGAATATTGTGCAACTTGTGACTGATCTCCAAATATAGCCTAGTTTGCATTGTGTTCAATGGGCATATTTTCACCGGTCTGACACCATACACACACGATATTGAAAATAGCTGGTATAACACGTAGATTGAATAGTTTCATGTCTCTTTCAACCTGGTTTCATACGACCCTTTCAAAAATGTGTATGTACAACAAACTGTTATTCGTCTTCGTTCTGACACATATTGTCAATCGTTCAAGAGGCCACACAATACACGTGAACTTTTCATAGCGATTTATACTACAACTACGATTTAATGCGGTAGCATTTCGTCTTATTTGTTGTCGATCCGACATTCAGGAAGACCGCCTTTGCTAAACAAATGCCAAACAAACTTAAAAATATGTTCTCCAGATCGGCAAGGTAGATTTTGACAAAACAATTTTAGAATTGATCGCTAACTAGTAAAATATCAGTTTTTGTTTCGTCTTCGTAAACATTTCAAGATGGCCACCAAGGGTTATATAGGTATCTGAATAAAATGCCAAGTCCCCTGAAACTGCTGTCAATATTGCAATTAAACTGAACAGGGATGTTAATTGGATGGTTCTCTTTCAGATTTCTGTTTTTGTTGCTGCGTGTGATCCAAAATGGTCGCCGTTGCTGAATAAGTTGTAAATATACTGAAATCAACTATATTTAAACCAAATAAGAACGGACTGATCATTTCTGTAAAGCAGCAGGTGCTATTAAAACATTTTGCTAATATCGTTTAAAACGAATGTCGTGCATTATACGTGAGACTGATGTTAATAACATTGTTCTTGACCACTGCAGCATATAGCCTAGCATCTGTTCACTTGGTATTTGTCATATTCTTATATATATATTTGAATAAGTGTACGTCTATATAAATAGCGGGGAATTTTCCACAACAAGCCCCGCTATTTATATAGTCGTACACTTATTCAAATTACTGTTAATATATTTTCTTCAAAGGGAGGCTACCTCTGGAAGACAAATTGTTCGTGTGTGTGTGTATATATATATATATATAGGCAGAAGAAATATTTACAAACAACCAAGGACAGACAACCTTCGCACGAACTACGGCAGGGCGCCTAGCTATGATGAGAGACACAGAAATCAAATGTTTGCATTCACTTCCTACAAAGGATAGCTGCAACACACTATCTCTACATGATAACACACTCGTCTGGAGGCACAATTAACATATACATGCATACATACATACATACAACTGTATCTTATATGGGATCACATTTAAGGATTCAACCATACACAGGCAATATTTTTAGAACAGTGACAATGAAAGGTGCCGGATCACTAGTATATTGTGAATTCAGTAAATGGTATATATTAAAGGGAGATAATTTGAACTCACAACGGCAACTTTCGACATTTGGGATCTAAGAGATTCACGTTCACAAAACAGAATTATATATATAGGGAGAAATAGTTGCAAACAACCAAGGACATACAACCTTCGCACGATCTACGGCAGGGCACCTAGCTGTGATAAGAGTCACAGAAATCAAACGTATGCATTCACTGCCTTAAAAGGATAGCTGCAACACACGCTGATATACTGTATCTCTGCGTCTGGAGGCACAATTAACATATACACGCATACATACATACAGTTATAGCTTATATGATTAACATATACACGCATACATACATACAGTTATAGCTTATATGAGTATATATATATATATATATTAATCTTGCTAAATAGGACTTTAACCAGCCTAAATAGGGCGTAAGAGAAACCAAACTAGGTAAATGCTCAATGTCCAAACATAAACTCTAGCGCAGTACCTATGTTTGAAAAACAACATATTGCCTCGGTAGAAAAAGGATAAAAACAACTCCACATGCAAAGTAGGAAACTTTATTGAAAAGACTGTGAGAATGATGCGAAACAGTTGATAAATAAATAATATGACATTCTTGTATAACATTTGGTATACATATACATTTTAAAATGTACATACACTATAATACAGTCGAACTTATAACTAGTATATACATATTATATATATTACAAAATTATCCACGTGTTCAAACAACTGGTCCCCTGTTGAACAAACTCCGATGCTCTATACACTATATCAATCATCGGAATGCAACAGGGAACCATGTCTCAAATTGATTAGATCATGTTACCATTTTTTCAGACAAATGATCACCATCTAAAGCATCATTCAAGAACAGGTTGTTTGTTTTGTTTTTGATTTCATTCTAAAATGTCATCCATGTATGGCTTGGGTTTTACGGCGCACTAACACAAGAAAGGTTATACGGCGCCTAACAGGAATGGACATGACGGGTTCATCCTCCATTTACATCGAAATAAAATATGAAGAATGGGCCTAAAACTTGTAACCTGCAGAACTGCAGAGTTGCTGCAAATGTTATAATAGACACTCCATCTATTCGCGTTTCCACGTTTACGCATGCAGGAGCATGATGAAGACATTTAATGAGCGTAACAAACGATGACAAAATGAACACGAAGAGTGTGTGTTTGGTGGAGATGCATGTAGCGGGACTGGCAGTGATTCTGTTATATGCCCGGTTCACAGTGTGTGGTGGTGAAGGAGGGGGTGTCCTACATTATGTCTGTAGCGGGACTGGCAGTGGTTCTATTCTATGCCCGGTTCACAGTGTGCCTGGTGGTGAAGGAGGGTGTGTGCTACATTATGCCTGTAGCGGGACTGGCAGTGGCTCTATTCTATGCTCGGTTCACAGTGTGTTTGGTGGAGAAGGAGGGTGAGTCCTACCTTATAATGGGACTGGCAGTGGTTCTATTCTATGCCCGGTTCACAGTGTGTTTGGTGGTGAAGGAGGGGGTGTCCTACCTTATTCCTGTAGCGGGACTGGCAGTGGTTCTATTCTATGCCCGGTTCACAGTGTGTTTGGTGGAAAAGGGGGGGTGAGTCCTACCTTATAGCGGGACTGGCAGTGGTTCTATTATATATGCCCGGTTCACACACGGTGTCAGCCATACATGGACACCTTGCCCAGCCAAACTTCCATGCTCAAGCTCAAAACTCAATATTTCTTTTAGCTGTAACTTTTTCAATGAGTGTTTTCAATTGCAAAACTTTCAGGACAGCTGTAATGTTTGCTTATCTTTATTTATGTAAAGTTTCAAGTAATTGCAAGACCATTAAGTAAGATTTTTAAATTTTATAGCTGAGCTTGAGCTTGAGATTTCAACTCAATAGTTTTGAGAATATGGGGCATGTGTTTCGGCGTCGTATTTTCCATACTGCCACATATTGCAATGATCTATAGGTGTACTGGAAGTAAAACAAATCCCATTGAGTCGTGTACAATATTTTCCAAGCTTTCTAGTTTGCCATTTCTCAAAACGAAGTTCAAACTAAGATTCACTTACATAATCTTAGTCATGAGACCTTCCTCTCTAGAAAACTGCTGAAAAAAGTAGGGGTCATGTGATATATAAGAAAATAAAATTCTGATCTTTGTTGACACCGTGAACAAACTGCATTCATTCGGCACCTGTTACAAGTGTTCTACTTTAAAACTTTCAAGTTGATAAATAAAATCATCATACAACCATGCAAATTGTTCTTTGCTCTCACAAACGAGTCAATGAAGTCAATGCAGCCAGAAAAACAGACCTTAAATACTCAAAAATGCCTTTTATCACAAAAAAAGTTAGGGATTATATATTTGGGAACTCCTTTCACCAGGCATGAATATCATAGTGATGCCTGTGCATACAATGCGTCCGTTGTATACGGATGCTCTCGCTGTGATGCAATTTACTGATAACAAAAGCGCTTGATAAGTAGGCCTACATCTCTGTATTACGAGGTATTATGGGGTGGGGGAACCATCTTGTAAAATTTCGAAACACGAATCTATATGCACTCGTCTTTGTAAATTGTGAAGACAAAAGGGCTTAACTGCGGTTACTTATATGTGTTTGATGTTTACGCTGAATCAATATGTTTAACTTGGCATTATAGTGAACCGTCCGATAAAATTTCGAAACAATTCGTGAGAAACAGTCCAAGGCATTAGAAAAAATGTTTTATGTAAATTTGAAGAAAAAATCTCCAATAATACAAGTTCACACAAAAATCCACGTGCATTTTTGCATCTTGGTGAACCATCCTGTAAACTTAAGAAACAATCAATAGACAATTATGGGTGGAGTTAGACACACATTATATGTTTATGTAATTTTTTTGAAGAAAAAGGCCGTAATTTCGGTTAATGTTCAATTTGTACGCCAAATTAAAATGCACACCTTGCATAGCAATCCTTGGAAAACTGTGAGAGGAGATATACAGAAAACTTTCGAGACAAACTGACGGATAAATCAAAAACACTTCATGCTTCCTTATTACTCGGCTGGTCTTCACTATGCGATTTCAACTTTCAATAACGGACAAGTAAACAACGTCGTGTTTAATGCTTATCATAGTTTAATTACATTGTTTTATTGTGAATTGGAACATTTTAAACTTCTTAAAATGTAAAATGGTACAGTATACGCGAATACAGTTTTTTTATGTAATAATAAAACAAATTGGCATCATGAATAAGCCGTGATATGTCGTGATCTAGGTTATATGCGGAACAGACCTACATGGAATTGATGTAACATTATGTGAAGCATTCTCCAACAGAAACGGACATTTTTTATCGCGTTTCTTACACATTTATCTGGATTTCTTAAATACAACTGAATTTATTATCAACATAGGTTCAAACTTCGTTGTAGGTACATATTTGTAAATTACTGATAACTTGTATCAAAAATTAACATCGCCAACATTGAGCTTCAAATGAATAAAAATAAACAAAACACCAAACTATAATTGGTTGGCACAGAAGTATGAACCAGAGATAAGATGTAATTTTGAAAGGTAATACTTATGTATCAGCATGCAAGAATTAAACATGTTCATGTGTGGTGACGTGTACAAATATTGAATGTTTTTGTGAATGAATGAATTAATGAATGTTGTTTAACGGCTCATCAACACAGTATAGGTTACTTAGAGCCGCCCCAGAGAGAAGGGAAGGATACATAGGAATCCGGGAAACGTGCCCTACTCTTATTATCGAATAGATTCCTATGGTTCTTTAACGTACACGGGACCGCCCGGTTTACGTCCCCATCCGACGGACGAGGTTAGGGAAAGTGTCTTGCCTAAGAACACTCCGACGAAACTCAGTGGTACCACGGAGGATTTGATTTTCGTGAATACTCCTATTGAATTCTTAAACATGTACAACCCTGTCAGAGTGTATGGACATATACGTCTGGTTTCTTGAATAGCAATGCCAAAGCGATAAGAATTAGAAAAACCTCCAAGACGGTTAAACAAATGGTTACGGTCAGCATAAGATTGATTATGGAAGCCAATCAGGACCACTTATGTATTCCAGACACACTATCGATCATTATACAGTAGTTGTTTACAAGGAATAACAGAGACAGTTTCTCCAATGCTCCGAATTATACTTATCAGTTGACGGTGAATGCTTTTGATTGATTAATATTTTGTTTATTCTCTCACTCTTTTCCACAATGAGTACATAAGTGAACAAACAATGACAAATGTATTGTTGTCTCCGCTTAACACTTAATTGGTTTTCAAACAAAACAAACAACTTTTGTCTTAATGTAAGAACACGCTTTTCCAGTTTACTACTGCTTTATTTTTAAATTTTCTCATGTTTTTCTCTCATTTAACAACTGTTTTTTGTGCCCTTTTGTAGCTTTGGCTTTTATCTAAAGTATTTTGTAAAATGGTATTGATTTTTTCTTCACATATGTTAGTTACCCTTTATTTTTAATTTATAGGGACACATGGCAATCTTGAGAAATTAGTATCTGGATTTACTAATTACTGCTTGCATATATAATTAAATAGAAATTTGTATTTTCAATTTTCTTCGTCTTTCTAGTTTTTGTAATATATTGGTTGAATAGTAAGCTATATGTAAAAAAAAATTGCTTTAAACAATTCTAATAATTAATATTAATGATTGCACATATGCACGTTATGTAGAAAAAGTAACGGGACGCGGCGAGTTTTAATCAAATCAATATTGCCATGTGTTCCCTTAAATCATTTTTGACATATGTTAATTTCGATATTTGGTTCACCATTCATAAGCTTAACGTTATTTTCATCATTTTATATGTGCATGTATTTCTATGTTATATTTGATTAAAAAATAGTTCATTGCTTTTTAAACATCCAATGTAAACATTAATGTACATGCGTTGATGTCATGATAGAACTGAATTTTGACTGGGAAGTTCAACATAATAACAAGCAGTCAACTTCGCATACATTCGCGAAATCATGCAGGCTGTTGAACAATGCGTGTTCTTCACCTTTTTAAAGTGACGTATAATATGCTAAAAGTTATACCATACAATACTGTACTACATTGTATGTAATGTACACTGATTTTGTACAGTAGGTTCATTCCAGTAAATATCTTAAAATAACAGCAGTTCAACTTTATAACCATGGTGTATTTGTTCATATAATAACTTAGCTGTACCCCACAATACAATTAATAACTTAGAGTGAACAGTGTTATAAGCCTACCGACAACACTGCAAGGCTGCCATCCAGGGTAAGACCAAGTCTTAGACCATTTTAACATATATGTGGCAAGACGTTGAAAGCTGTTATCTTCAAAACCGCAAATAATAAAAATAGCCAAGCATGTCCGCTCAATAAAACTTATTTTTAAGACAAGTTCAGTTATTTTTTGCTGAGGGACTTTTATTCTCGGGTATTCTGCGGTAATTTCTACACAGTATTCCACGGTAAGTTCTACACGGTATAACACGGTAAGTTCTACACATTATTCCCCCGTAATTTCTACATAGTAATCCGCGGTTAAATTCTACACAGTATTCCACGGTAAGTTCTACACAGTATTCCACGGTAAGTTCTACACTGTATTCCACAGTATGTTTTTCACAGTATTCCGCGGTTAAGTTCTACACAGTATTTCACGGTATTTTCTACACAGTAGTCCATGATAAGTTCTACACATACAATGATTCCCTTTATATGTAACTTCAATCGTATAGTTCCCAAAGTATTCAGACAATTCCAACTGCATCAACATTCATATGGTATTTGAATGTCCGTCAAACGTTTCAAGTTCAGACCGTTCCAAACATCACATATGCAACACTTATGCATCCTTTCTGACGTGTCGGTGGACACCTTTCCTTACTTTGGACGTCTCTGACCACTTATCACAACATCTAATAACACTGTTATTGGAAGTAGGTTGAGCATAATACATATGATCAAATTCTCACAACTTTTGGAAAATATTATATGGAATATAAAACTATCATATAATATCCTGTTAATATAAACGTGTTTCGAACGTTCAAATCCACCAGTTCATGCTTTATATTGTTAATGTGTTTATATCATGTATAGCAAAATGATTGACCAATTACATTAAGATAACATATTCCAACGTATACGCCCACATGTGTTACGTGTGGTATTTCTTCAACTCTCTAAACTTCGTCTTCGTTTGATTTAATCCAAAACAATCCTTCAATAGCGAGTATAAATAACCCCATATTTCTTACCAAAATCGAATCTTGAAATGATCCACCTTATTAATTTATTGCTCCACCAGACAAAGGAGGCATCGGACTAGACCCGACAAAAATCATATATAATGGTTACGCCTCCAAGCCCCCTATCATTTACAAACGTGCTCGTCCACAGTCCGCGTGCACTTCTCACAACTGACGTAACAACACCAATAAAACTTACACTGACATCGTTCCACAATTGTGACACTCCTTGTCTCATAACCCCGCCCACAACAGAGTAAGTCACACCCATCGATAGCTTTAGAGGTTTTATTGCAGGCACGCCCCCTAGTTCCCAGTGACCCGGTGCGAGGGTCCGGTTCGCAGAAGTCCGGCGACGCAACAAGATACACAATGTCCGCAGTTGTAGGAGGTTTAAATTGATCATTTACTGGAACTAAAATACTCCGACTCGTTCTTTCTTCGAGTTTAACTTCTGTCGCTCCATCGAAACTTTCTTTTAAAATGGCGCCAATTTCCCTAAATGTTGCCATCGAGCGCCAGCATGTTTTGAGTTCACAGGAACCGGAAACGCCGTGACATTTGCAGACGACTTGCATACTGCTCTCAACAGCCTGAAAAATAGGTAAATATAATTGGTTTTGAGTTCACAGGAACCGGAAACGCCGTGAATGTGCAGACAATTTGCATGCTGCTCTCAACAGCCTGAAAAAAATAAATAAACGTAATTGGAACAGGCCTTAAAATTACGTCCGTGCTCTCACCGTCCAAAACTGGTAGATACTTAATTATAAAATTATCTGGACACGTGACATTATATAGTCTTACCAATGCATCACCATATTCTTTGACAGAACCACCTCATATATATATATTAACACCACCTGTTGTGATAAGTCCACTGTCCACTACGTATACTGACCGAACCATCAAATATACCGAATTCTATTTAATCTTAAGGCAGTTTGGGTGTTCCATATTTACTAACGAGTGTATAAAATCAATATATTGACATTGGTTTTAATTTTGAGGCATGTTTCTTGCATGACATGGTCAGAATATCTAGTAGTTAAATGGTCACCTAGAAGAACGTGTGGTAAGAAGTTTACATACGCACATTAGTTTACTCTAACCTATCAATACAATATACTATAGCGCATTAAAACATTGCTCTCTTTAGAAATAGCGTTGTAGTATTAAAGGAACACGTGGCAGTCTTGTATGTGAGAGTGTAGATGACGTCTACCAAAATCATGAAATGTATGACAGCGTGTTATGTTTGTTCACAATCTTGTCTTGTCGTACCCTTAATGGTTTATTCTCTTGCTTCTCTGACTTCTGTTAAGTTAACGAATACTTGCTTTGTGACTTTCTATGCCTTTATTTATACTATTCATATATACATGATTATCGATTGTTATAGTGCATATTGATGCTGTCTATATGAAATAGCTTGTCGGAGATATATTTATTTACACTTTCCCATTTTATTAAAGCTGCATATTTTGTTCGTTTGATTTGAGATTGGCCTAAACTGTAAGTTGTGAGAATTTGTTTGTATTATGTTCACTCTCTCGAAAAATAGTGTATTATATACACACAAATCCATGTCCAACGGGATCATTTTGTACGAGATTAAAACCTGATGTTTGAGACTTGAAACACGTCGAAACCACTGGCCTGTTCGAAACCGCGGGCCAGCGGCCCTTGATATCGATGCTCTTCAAGTCCCGCCCACCAGGTATTTATCTCACATAATATAAAATACACATTCCACAGTTTTAGATATACTGAGATAGTTTACACTGGCAATGACGCTTGCTAGTTTAAAGGAAAACTTAAGGATGGGATGGATTCCACGAAAAGTACTTTAGCTTTCCAGAATAATATCTTGTTGCAAGAAAAATTTAAATCTTACAAGCACACTGACACAAACACATAAACAAAACACACAGACTATGGAAACCGGAAGCGTAAATGTTACATTTTCAGTTGTCGAAGGTACGTCGCAGTCAAAGTCGATATTTTATTGTACATTTCACGTACTTGCCAGACAACAGTCTGAAGACAAAACACATGTCAGTAACCAGCTACACAGACAGACTGTGACGAGACGAAAAAACACACATGGCAGTAACCGGCTACACAGACAGACTGTGACGAGACGAAAAAACACATAACTACATTCATGAACAATTGTCGACTCTTAAAATATGTAGAGCATGCTTATGTGCTAATGCATTATTTATATTTTAAGCATTTTATACTTATATATTTCATATACAACTTCATATGATATACTTCTGGTGGAATATGGGTTTAGCGCGTTGCGATTTAATTATCCAACAGCGGTAAGCAGGGTCCGGTTTATGAAACAACTTACGACAGTTTTGATCGTAAGTTAACTTTTTTAATTCTTTTACTGTAATTTACAATTCACAAATGAACGCAGTTTCATTTCATTTTCTTATACATTTGATATTTCTGCACACAATGCACACATAATTGTCTACATGGAATGCTTAGGTGCAAAAATAGTGAATACTTAAAATTTGATTTATTTAAATGTAACTAGGGTAAAATTAAAAATGATGCTGGATATATATATAAATTGAGACACCCATTTCAAATACTTCAAGATTGCCGTGTGTCCCTTTAAAACTAAACATCTTTCTTTGTTTTGTTAAAACGTTTTGAAAGCACAGAAGCAGGATGTTTTTTTTAAAGCTGTGAAAACATTCATGACACCGAAAGAAACATGCTCTATCACATCCTTTTGGTAAACCATCAGAATCGTCCAATAATGATAATGTTCCCTTATCAAGATCGTCATTCCGTCTATATAAAACTCGTGGTTATTTATCAGCACGGATCACGCGGATTGCTTCTGACCATAGTTATCTTTTATTGATATTTAACTCGTTGATAAATCACTTCCATGCTGGTCTTCATTCAGGCCTTGTATTATTCTTATAATCGGTGAGACATTAAAGGTACTTTATCAAATATGTTCAATGAAAACTAAAAATCAAAAACTTCGTGTTTCAGAAACAATAACAAAACTATTTCGAAAAAGTCTATGTACATGCTAGATATAGTATATGTACACACCGGAGCAACGAACCGTTCTATAAAAGCATTGTTTTCTTTCAAATCAGTATCAGTGACTTTGGGTATTAATGTTGACTTTGATATTACAAGATACCTTTTTTTCGGTTGGACGATTTGTTTACAATATCAATTACATTTGAGTGAAAGTTCTGTTACGAGGGCTTTGTGAGCATTTGAAATATTGTGGTTCATTTGGCAGGAAATGCATTATGTCTTCAGGAACCTCGCAGAAAATGCGAACTGAGTCGTTGCTCATATTCAATCGTTGTTTAGAAACGGAGGATTCATAAGACCATCCCACAGTTGGTTTTATCCATATATTTTGTAATATTTGTCTCTCCGTGACTTATCCATGGTATTTTTGTTTTCTGTGATATTTTAGACATTTTGTAGGAAAAATAAATGGCAAATAAAACTACTCTTAGATCACTCTGAAATAGTTATGGGTTCTGTGCATTGTAATTTTTAAAAAAAAAATTGTGTGTAAATTTAGTGGCTATTCACGATGTTTAATGCCACGTTCAAAATAACAAGCCAGTTTGATTGACCGCAATGTCTAAGACGTCATATACTCGTACCTGCAAGGCCCAATGACACCAAACAGAACGTACATTTATATCAGATATCGTAGTAACTGATGGTATGTTTACACATTACAGTTTTTGTAAACAATGCATACATATTACAAAGCTAGAAACATACGTACTATTTTAGTGAATGTATGGTTAAATTTCTGCCAAGTCATTGAGTACTTACTGTGTAGCTTTCTATGTTGTTTTTATTCATATATATGATCACAATTGCCTATTTTTTCTACCTAGATTATTAGAGGTTATAGCCTGGCGAGGGTTCTTTCATTTACACTGTCCCGTTTCATTGGGATTACGATAGGGTAAGATTGAGGAGGTTTGGTGCAACTACCCCCCCCCACCCCCCCCACCCCCCCACCCCCTCCCCCACCCCGCACCAACCCCCAGTGGCCCTTTTGCCACTAACCTTTCCAAGGCGTACCTCTATTATCAACCCCAGTTTTATATTTGTGATGTCGCATTAAGATTCTATTTTGCCCCTTGTAATTGTTGTTTGACTGTGTTCTGTGCTGTAATTGTTGTTTGACTGTGTTCTGGTTGTTTGACTGTGTTCTTTGCCGTAATTGTTGTTTGACTGTGTTCTGTGCTGTAATTGTTGTTTGACTGTGTTCTGTGCCGTAATTGTTGTTTGACTGTGTTCTGTGCCGTAATTGTTGTTTGACTGTGTTCTGTGCTGTAATTGTTGTTTGACTGTGTTCTGTGCCGTAACTGTTGTTTGACTGTGTTCTGTGTCGTAATTGTTGTTTGACTGTGTTCTGTGCCGTAATTGTTGTTTGACTGTGTTCTGTGCCGTTGTTTGACTGTGTTCTGTGCCGTACTTGTTGTTTGACTGTGTTCTGTGCTGTAATTGTTGTTTGACTGTGTTTTCTCTTCGACTATTGTACATACATTTATTTAACTTGAAGCGTAAGTCAACAAACTTGTATTCAGTTTATGCGTTAGCGGTGCGTTTTGATCGATCATTAATGTTAATACCGTTTCCACAATGTAGGGCGCAATTTGATTAACGCTCTGTAGATTACATACAGCCCCTTTGAGATAAAACCATATCAAATCAAATCATGACAAATTCTGACATAGGTTGGTACCCCTGCTATTCGCATTTACTAATCTTTGCAACTTATTTACGAGGCAGTGATAAATGTATTGTGGCATCCTGCGAGATTGATAATTTTCTGTTTCTGCCTGATTCATAAATCTTTATTTTTCATATTTTCTCTAACGCGGCGTTGGAAACTTGGCTTTAGACAGACAAGAAAATGGTGGTGATTAATACATATTGCCACGTCAATCGTCCAATCACATAGAACTCCCGACAGGGATGAGTATAATAATACGTCATATGTTAATATCAGTGTGGCAAAAATGACTTTGGGTGGTCCTGTAAGGGATGACGACCACGACCATTATTTATTAAGATTGTAGTTTTGTTGGTGGTCCTGTGTACTGGTACGCATAACACACACTATGATATTGTGATGTCAGTAAAACGACAACTATCAGTCACCAACCAGCATTATACCAAATTACGATATTAAAGGAACACTGTCCGTAAGTAAGCAGATATTGAGCAGAGCATAACCCAATAACTGTCGGACTTTTATTCAGTGAAATGTATTGTTAAAATTACGAGCATAGACCCAAATAAGACTGTAGTAAAACATTCATGAGTTGGAAAAAAAAAGATTTGCTTTATTATTTGTAAACAATGTGGGACAGCAATATTTATATTTTCTGCTGATCACGTGACATCCATTAGCGCATTAGGTTTTCTATATGGTATGACTTGTATAATACGTCTGGACCGTTTAGCTCAATGAGCGGACGACTACTATTCCCCGCGAGTGTAAGTTTAGTGTGGACTCCGAGTTCAATCCCACAAAGCGGTATTTCTTTTTTTTCGTACCGCTATTGAATTTCATCAAACAATCTTGTTTTTATTTAGTAAATATTCAATAATGGTTGCTGTGTAATGTTTGTCAACGTAATTATTTTGTGTTTTATAAGCTAGAAGTTACGGACATTGTCCCTTTAAGTATGTATATGGACTTAAAGCTACAACACCCGTACTGACGAAGACAGTATAGACCCGTGCCATCGAACGATGGTTAAAACTAACAGCCTTTAAAATGTATCTTTAAGGGAGCACGGCAAATATTGACTTTCCAAATAAAAACACGCGGCTTACCGTTTTTTCTCTCTAATAACATGCATATTTGAAAATCATTACTAATACTTATATGAATGTTCAAATCAAACTTTGTTTTTATATTACGTACTTTTGATTACGTTACATCTAATATATATATTTAAACATATGGTAGAATATTGGAAGAACAATTGGTATCTTGAAATTCCTTTCCTTTGCTTTAATTTCATTATATAGGCATGTTTAAAGAACAAATGCAACTGATTTTATAATTATAAATGCATATTTAAATGCTTAATAAATACTTCGAGATTGCCGTGTGCCCCTTTAATGGAACGCGCATTATCGTTTTCCACGATCTTAAATGAGTCTAAGGAATTTTAACCACCCCTTCTCCACTTAAATATTCCAATAAATACTTCCATGCGCGAATTATTCAAGGTTTTAATACCGTACAGCATAAATCGCAATAAGACACCCATGCATTTGTTGTAAATTTCGCAGAATGTATCTATTTACCAAATAACTTCCAAGCCTAACATCCCACAATAACTTATAGCTTAACGATGGTCTTATTCCAATCATCGGCGGCATGTCTGCAGAATTTGACTCCATTTAGCACTGTTTCTGTCGCTCTAAATTTCTTATATTTCTAATATTTTGGCAGACCACCTGCTAACTGCCGTTGGCTAATTGAATCGCAATGGATTTCCCAAATGCCGAGTTGTAATACCCCCATCCCTTTCAGACAGTAGATCATGTAAGACACATAAATATATCAGTAAAATCTTCTTATAAAAAATAAAGCATTATCTTAAGTAAGGAATAGTCTGCCTTTTTAACGATATACTCAGTGGTTCAGCATGCGACTTGCACCTTTTAAAGTAGCTATCCCGCCAACAACAGCCATAGTTTACAACATATGTACCCCGTTTCTAAACCTACTGACGACGAGGTATATATATATATAACTTACATATTTTGAGAATCCAAACTATATAGACACAATGTAAACAACTTTAATAAGCCAGGACAAACCCCAAAACTGGAGCGTCGAATTAAGAGTTACCAACTCATTTTTACGCATATTCAGACACGGATATTTTAAGAACCCGTGAAATAAACTTTACTTTTAATTGGCTCATATTCATAATTATAGGACCTGAATACCTGGAGTTTCGATAAACGTTGTTTGTAGGGTAAGTTTGCCGTTATTTGGTTCTTCTTTCTCGCCTGTTTATACTATATATTGTTTCATAGTGCTGATAAGTCGTGGAAAACAACCGTTTCTCAGACAGACTCTGACGTATTGAATACCCAAGACAATACTTTTAGAAAAACAGCTCAAGTTTATGTATAACAGAAACACATTTAACAAATGTGTCTTAGATCAAAATACTATATATCTTGTCTGCCCGATAAATATGCATTTAATTCTATTTACCAGTCTGATGCGTTATTTAAGGTTATTTTAATGACTTTAAATATAATAATAGTCTGCTAATTTTAAGGTAATTGGCTCTCATTTCTAATATTTTGGAAGATCGTCTGCTAAGCGCCGTTGGCAAATTAAATTACGTTTGATATTAGTATTTTAAATGCAACTTTGTAATACCCCCATCGCATCATTCAGCTTTGTAACCACCGTTCCCATCAAGCAACTTTGTAACACCAATTCCCATCATGCAACTTCGTAATACAACTTTGTAATAAACCCATCGTATCCTGCAACTTTGTATCCCACATTCCCATCATGTAACCGTGTAACCCACATTCCCATCATGCAACTTTGTAACCCCCATTACCATCATGCAACTTTGTAACACTCATTCCCATCATGCAACTTTGTAACACCCATTACCATCATGCAACTTCGTAATACCCCCATCCCATCATGCAACTTCGTAATACCCCATTCCATCATAAAACTTCTAAATACCCCTTCCCTCCATGCATCTTCATAATAACCCTTCCCATCATGCAACGTTTCAACACCCATCCCATCATGCAACTGTGTAAAGCAACCTTCCCATCAGATAGGACAGCAGGTGAATTACATAAATAAACGATGTTCTTATACAAAATAAAGCATTATATTTAGCATGGAATAGTCTACATTTTCGAGTGTCGACTCAGTGGCTCAGACTGGCTTGTTCTTTATTGTTGTTCGTCTCGCCTGTCTATGTTAGTGTTGAGAGCTTTTGTTTCTCCTGTAAGATTTAGATCGTTTTTTGTAATAACCATTTTCGGTTCTTTTAAGTCCTTTTCGTTGAAAGCAATCCATATTGACAATAAAATAAAACATAAATATAACTGAAATTATATGTAGAGGATTATAAGAGCCTGTTTATTTATGTTTTATCTGTCTGTCTGTCTGTCTGTCTGTCTGTCTGTCTGTCTTTCTGTCAGTCAGTCAGTCAGTCAGTCAGTCAATCAGTCAGTACGTCCGTCCGTTCGTTCGTTCGTTCTTTCGGTCGTTCGTCCGCCCGCCCGCCCGTCCGTCCGTCTGTCTGTCTGTCTGTCATATATATTTACTGGACGGAAAATACCGAGTAATGATTCAGCTTTCATTTGCATACACTATTGTATTAGTATATTATGATATGTTTGTAATGGATTTATAATATTCCAACACCAAGTTATGTGATGCAAATATATACTGTATTCTGGTATTTGTGCAAAACTGATGTTTTATAATATACAGTAAATGTGAATGATTTTTAATACTGATACTAGTAAGGTAAACACCTTCTCACTCTACAAGTTGCTTACTGCCTTCGGCTAGTTAGATCGCAATTGATTTCACAAATACGACGTTGTTATAGCCTCATTCCGTCAGGGTGTACATCATGTGAAAAACATAAATATACGATGTTCTTATATAAATAAAGAATGGAACAACCTGCATTTGTAACGGAGTCTCGGATAATTTCTGTTTGACATATTCTTAAATATTACGTTTTGTTGGGTTAAGTTTCTTGGCATTCGTATCAGAGGGCTGAAAGGCCTTAAATCGATTTCATAGCAAGAAATAGAATTTTGTGTTTTCAATTTTTCTTCGTTATTCTACCATAGGTTTGAGTATATTATTGGTGAAATACATAATAAAAAACATATTTTGCTTTATACTGTTCTTATAATTAATGTAAATGATTGAACAAATGCAATTTATGTAAAACAGATTTAGAAAAATCAAGATGGCCGTGTGTCCGTTTAACATGAGCGTTGTTGGAGGATTCCGTTCTGTGAATGCTGCACTTCCGGTTCGTCTGCTGCATGTACTTGTAAAGCATTACGTAACATTGCCAATAACAACCGATATTTAAAGAAACCAACCCCACAAAATAACAACAACATATCAGTACAAAACCGAGTATCCAAACTGTATCCATGTGTTTAGGCCATATTATAATGTATATGTGCCGATTAAAAGTATAGGTTTATTGGCGGGTTCTTAAAATTACCGTGATTGAATATGTGTAAAATGAATGATGAGTTCGTGACTTTTAATTCGACGCTCCAGTTTTGGCGTTTGGCCTGGCTGGTTAAAGTGGTTTATATTGTGGCAATAGAGTTTGGATACTCAAAATATGTAAGTTATATATATCCCTCGTACTCAGAGGTATATATATAACTTACACATGTTGTAACATTTGCCTTTTGTTGACGGGATAGCTATGTAGTACAACAGAAAACGAATAATATAAATATATAACCAATGCATTTGTATCCTTGATAAATTATCATTGAAATAGTTTTGCATAGCTGATCTCTTATATCGGAGTATTTATATGATTTTAAGTACTTATAATATCTTTCGCTCTAAATGCAACTCTGGGCCCCGTTTTATTAAACATATTAAGATAAGTCTCAAGTGTTAAAACTGCTCACATGTTTGCACCTAAGCATTCCATGTAGACAATTACGTGTGCATTGTGTGCAGAAATATCAAATGTGTAAGAAAATGAAATGAAATTGCGTTCATTTGTGAATTGTAAATTACAGTAAAAGAATTTAAGAAATTAACTTACGATCAAAATTGTCGTAAGTTTCATAAACCGGACCCTGCTTACCGCTGTTGGATAATTAAATCGCAACGCGCTAAACCCATTTTCCACCAGAAGTATAGCCTAGGAAGTTGTATATAAAATATATAAGTATAAAATGCTTAAAATACAAATAATGCATTAGCACATAAGCATAGTCTACATATTTTAAGAGTCGACAATTGTTCATAGATGTAGTTCATGTGTTTCTTCGTCTCGTCACAGTCTGTCTGTGTAGCCGGTTACTGCCATGTGTTTTTTCGTCTCGTCACAGTCTGTCTGTGTAGCCGGTTACTGCCATGTGTTTTGTCTTCAGACTGTTGTCTGGCATGTACGTGAAATGTACAATAAAATATCGACTTTGACTGCGACGTACCTTCGACAACTGAAAATGTTACATTTATGCTTCCGGTTTCCATAGTCTGTGTCTTATTTGTGTTTTGTTTATGTGTTTGTGTTAGTGTGCTTGTAAGATTTAAATTGTTCTTGCAACAAGATATTATTCTGGAAATTCTTATTATATTAGAAGTTTTAATATATTCTTGGTGCAATAATATCAAAAATTAATAATATGCAAAAAGAAATGTCTTAATACAATTCTTATAATAAACATTAATGATTGAACAAATGCAATTTAAGTAGAAAAACTAACGGGACGCCGCTAGTTTTTAAAAAATCAAGATTGCCATGTGTCCCTTCAAGATGAAGAAAATGGACAATGTCTCATATTTTCTTCAGCGCATATTTATTAATGCATGTGCCTTTAATATATAGAGGATCTTACATGAGTACTCATTCATTATTGAATTAAAGAGTTGGCAAACTGATATAATGCGAGGCTCTTTTCCGAGCATTATATCATTTTTGTTAACGAGTTTAATAAATTCAATAATGAATGAGAACGAATGTTAGATTCTATTTAATACATAACTCACATATCGACTTTTTATTGCATTTTGCCTGTCGCTTTAACACGAGAAACCGACATAAACCGTGGGAATTGGATCATAGTCATTATCGATTTTTTTGACAGCGCATACTAGGCTTATTTTCATACTTATATAACTAGTGGTATATCGAAAATATAGAATGGTGTTTTTCCACTCCCACATCGTAAGGTATGTGATAAATCTATATGTCCATCTTACACTATTTGCGTCCATATGTCATTCAAACAATTAATTCCTTAATATTTTCTATATCCATCCCCACACAACTCCCTGCCCCCACTCCTCCCTGCCACTATCTCGCACTACTGCATACAACATGAAATAAAGAAAAAGAGGCATATTACCCACCAAACTATGCCCAAACACAAATGTTATCAACCATTAACAAGGTGTCGAGTTATTAATTCATTATCATCTTTACTTTAAACCTGCTTGCATAATTACTTAACATTTTGAGTTCTCATTTTTTCTTCTTTATTCTACCATTTGTTTTAATATATTATTGGTGCAATATAATCAACAGTATGAAATACTCAAAAACAATTTGCTGTATACTGTTTTTATAATTAATATTGCTGATTAAACAAATGCAAGTCATGGAGAAAAACTAACGGGACGCCGCAAGTTTAAAAAAAATCAAGATTGCCGTGTGTCCCTTTCAGATTCATTTAGGCCTATTGTAGTTTGTTTTTACGGCGATAGCAGGTGGATGGAGTCGCGAGTTTCTCATCCTATAATTTATAAGGTTTACCACCACTAATTACATGTAAACCTCCGAGTTTACCACCACTAATTACATGTAAACCTCCGAGGTGACATGTAAACCTCCGAGGTGTAGTCGAATGTAGTTCCTATAATAAAAAGTAATCCTTTTTTTTTTATGGAAATGGGCATTATAAGTAGGGGAAAACTGCCCATTTCTATTCGATTTTGTGGTTGTATGTACAAGAAGCGTATTAATAGGTTTTACTGGATCACTGATAAACATTTTCGAAATTTCGACTCTATGCTTACACTTTGTGAGCAATGAAAACAGTCGATCAATAAAAACAGCTGTACCCTTGACCTGTTTAGTAAACAAACAAGAACTTTCTTAAATGTCTTGTGACCCCACGTTTTCCGGTGATTTTTCAAGTGGAAAATTAGTTTTCTATATGAACATTACACTGCTGCGTTATCCATACTTGAGTTGAATTTGCAGCAAATCATTAACATGTGACACTTTAACATTGGTGTCTATGGGGAAAATAATTAGTGGTTTCATACCTATAAGGTATAATGTTGCCAGGTAGGGTAAAAAACGCATTGCTGATGGGTTAATATAGGAAACAAAGCATTGTCATAGTGAAACATACGTCAAATGTTCTCATAATTAAATAAATGAAAAATGGAGGTAATAACAAACATGTTTTGCCATGCATTAGCGCTGCGTATTTTCTACGGGTTTCCGTTATATGTATACCTGGCCGAGTGGTTAGAGTCTCTGACTTGAAATCATTTGCCCCCTCACCACTGTGGGTGCGATCCCTCAGGGGCCTAGGAATCTTTATGTGAGGAAGCTTTCCAGCTGGCTTGCGGAACGTCGGTGGTTCTACCCAGGTGCCCGTTCGTGCACACAAATTGTCCGGAGGGGCACCTGGGGTCTTCCTCCACCAGTGGAAGCTGGGAAGTCGACATATGACCTTAAGTAGCTGTTGGTGCGACTATAAAATGTAATTCAATTTATATGTATACCTTATGGTAAGCTTGTTTTACACAATTAGAAAACGACTGCGTAAATCAACGATGTGTTTCAGTTTAGATGATATATAAAGTCAAACTGTAAATACATCTTATCCAACCCATTTAATCCTGGATAGAAATTGATTAAACTGGCATCCGAGCGCTAACTCGTCCCCACTTAACATCATGTTGCCCAATATTGCATTATCCTAATCATATATCCCTATTTCCCCAATTAAATCATCCCCAATTGACAACGTCGAGTGGTTAAAGTTATTGAAAATCAGAAAATATGCTAATTTCAAGTAATTTGCCAAATTTATGTGACTAGCACCATTCGGATATTGTATTGCATAAAGGGTTATTTAAATAGCCCTCTACACGGTTGCTAGGACTTTCGAATATCACCAGATGACACTCGTCTCTGTAAACGTGGAATGTGCCGAGATTAACGTCAACCAGTCAACATATTATAGGGGAAGTGAAACTTAATGTCGTATGCTTTCTTCGGTAGCAGTAAATTTCTATTTTTGATTTAGTATTATAACGTAATTACGTTCTAACTAGTAAATCAAACATTTGGAAGCATATATTTAGTGTTATATCAATGCATATATCTCTAGAAAACTCTGATTTAGTACGCTGACAGTTCCATTATCTTACAAAATTACACAGTTATAGGGAAGATACACTCAAATCAATTCCCATAGCCTCCAAGTATAAGATTGTCACAAATAAAGACTCTCTATACAATGAAGTCACATAAATTGCATCCACTGCCAGTGAGATTGGACCTAGGTCTAATGAATTTCTCACAAAACACATACTACTCCGCGGCATTTTATATAGCTGTTTACAACCAGACAGGAGTGCGCGCCTGCCTTAGCTAAAAAAACTTCAAAACGTGAAAACGGTCAGAATGCGTATTCCTTCTTATTTTTCTTCTTCCAAATGCTGTTAAATAAATGAAATAATTGATGGCGAATAATTTTAGCCCAATAAATTATTTATTTAACAGTACTTCTGATTTTTCACTTTCTTGATGACAAACATGATTATGGACGCCTTGTCCATAGTGATTCAGTACAGAAAAAATCGAATGTCCCATTTTATTCCCCGCTTCCGGTTAGGTATAATTTCTAAATGGGTGCATCTTCCCTACATACTCGTGTGTTTGTTTTGTAAGTCAGGGAATTAGGACCGATGTTTTGTACACAGGAAAAATGTTGTGACATGTGCCACATATGTATTACTTTCTTATTAGTTGCATGTTTCTTTCATATATTCATCATGTTATTTACATATGTGCCACATATGTAAATGATATATATGTGTTACATATGTATCTCATATATGTTTCATGTTAAAATAAAACACCTGTACCACATATGAAATGTATACATATCTATTTGATATGAAATTCCTATACCTGAAATACATATTTAGTATTTTTTTTAAAAATGGTAGAATATTGTAGAAATGGTTTAACGTCCTTTTTTATTTTTAATGGTTTTTAGTAAAATATATTTTCATATGTAATACATATGTATTACTTTCATATGAAATACATATGTGAAATGCATATGTATCACATATGTAAAATATAAGAATTTCATGCCTAGATATTTTTCCTGTGTACTTAGTAATGTTCATTCCTACACATATTTGGGCATTGTAAGAATTAGGCCAATAGACGGAAGTGTGTGTATACTATATGCAAATGTTTAAATTAAGAACACCGTTCTCAGGTCATGATATGCTGTGAATTCCAAATATTCTATACATAAATATTTCGCTCCAAACAAATATAACTGATATATTTACTTAAAGCTGATATTACTATTAAATTATCCCTATTTCAACAATTTCTTACAATTTTTAAATTTATGACACGTGACCTCGCTGTCATCGGCTCAGCACTGACTTATATCAATTGACTCTAAAAATTCGTCCCGACTAGTCCATGTTTGTACAAGCCAGTGTTGAGAAGTATAGCATATATAAATTGCATTTTAAGCGTCCCATTAATTCTAAACGGTTTCATAGAAGATTATTTGCACGACCATTTAGTTGTTATACTGTTATATATAAAACATTATCACGATCATATAAAACAGGTAAATTACTGGCACTTTTACCACTGCCAGCGACTAAGGATGTGTAACGGTCGTCTGCTTGTCCTGCAGCCGATTGTACTGCATCCGTGACCATGACCAAGACACCTTCGTCGTATTGGGACTTCTCGTGTTCCTTTGTTTGTTTGGTGTTGAACGCCATTTTTAGCACATTTAGGTTGAATTTTTGTGGTGGAGGCAGACTACCCACTCATTCCTGGGTAGAACCAGTACCTTTTATCTCCCGCCGTCCGCAAGAATCGACACCTTTTCACGTCTCATGTTCTTGAGTATATCATGTTATGTTTGACGTTTGATGTTTGAATGGGGTGTACGTCATTTTAGCACATGTTAGGTCATATATGGCGGTCGATATTTTTGTGGTAGAGGCGGACATCCCATTTTTTCTGAATAGAACCAGTACTGTATACCTTCCGCCCTCCGTAAAAATCGACACTTTCTCACTTGACAAGTCGAGCTCCCAACTTGGAATCTATCCCTCGGGTGATAAAACAACAAGGCGTGTACTTGGTGTCTATCCCACGGACATTACAAGAACCATGTGTGTACTTGGGAGTCTATCACGGGCAATACAAGAAACGGACGTGTACTTCGGAGTCTATCCTCCGGGCAATACAAGAAACAGACGTGTACTTGGAGTCTATCACCCGGACATTAAGAGAACCATGTGTGTACTTGGGAGTCTATCACGGGCAATACACGAAACAGACGTGTACTTGGAGTCTATCACCCGGACATTAAGAGAACCATGTGTGTACTTGGGAGTCTATCACGGGCAATATACGAAACAGACGTGTACTTGGGAGTCTATCCCACGGACATTACAAGAACCATGTGTGTACTTGGAGTCTATCACGGGCAATACAAGAAACAGACGTGTACTTGGGAGTCTATCCTCCGGGCAATAAAAGAACCAGGCGTGTACTAAATGTCAGTGTGTATTTTATAAAACATTATCTTACACACTGTGTAGACAGTTGTTATACTTACAAGAAAACACTAGACACCCGTTCATACAGCAAACGTGTGCTGGTCTGAACTCAAATGTTCTGTTCTGTTATCAGGATTTGCATTAAAGGTTAATCTGTCAGAGACGATTTAAATCATTTATAACCAAGGTATAATCCTATAATCGGTTCCTGATTACTGGAACAGGTGCCCGGAGATACTACCACTCTCATTCATGAACACAGAATGGCATTTCATATCAGGGTACATTACATATCACGTTATTGTCTGTTGAAATGTCATCTTTAATACAATATCACTATTACACAATTATAAATTCGTCTTTCTATAAAATATTTACACGATAATATACAATTTACAATATCCCATAATATCAATATTTCGTTAAACTATGTCTTAACAGACAGTAGGTGGGAGTGAGGGGATGAGGTGGAGGGGTGGTGGCCAGGTGCTGCAGGAGCGTGAGTGTGGGTGGGGTGGGGTATGGCGTGATCAAGTGGGAATAAAAGAACCAATAGCACCACGAAGATCTCTATGCCATAGTAAGAGTTTGGTAAAACCGGATTGCTTTGCATGCAACCCGTATCTGAAGCGGCTCTACTTAACACATTAACCTAAACAATGTGTTGATAGGCAGTTTAACAACACTCAATCAATCCTTAATATACCCTATTTAAGAACATGAAAAAACGCATTACCATTAAAAGATAACTTGATATTGACGGGCATTTTCTTCTGAAGCTAATTGCCTCCAGAATGACTATTGCGATGGATTTGTGCAGGTTCTATAAACAATATGGCCATTATCCGCAATGGGGAACTCTAGCTTGAGCAAATGTTTTATCAAATAATCGAATGTTGTTTAACGGCTCATCAACACAGTACAAATAAAATCAACGTTGGTGTAAACAATTAATCTAAATACATGTATAATAAAACGACGTCTAGACGTCTACTTTAAATTATTTTGAACGAATAGGACAAGTAAACTTACTAGTAGCATTTGATTTGAAGAAGAAAAACGAATTTATACAGGTACTATAATAAGTAAAATTACCTAAAACAAAATGTCGCCATAGTTGAAAGTCGGCTGTATGGTATTTACAGAGGGTTATATTAATGTATGGGTATGGAAATGGTTGTCTCGTCCATGGGGCAATTTTGAAGCGACGTAGTATTTTGGATGCAAGCTGCTTAAGGGACAATTCAACGGTCAAAACGGATATATTTGTTGACGTGTCGCCGTAACGTATTTGAAGTCAGCGCGTACTTCGGCGTTCGCATTCGCAACATCTCGATCACTCCTTTAAAGTATCATACTGGTTACGTCAAACTTACATGTCGGCTCCTTAGATTTAGCATGACCGCGCTTAAGATCCCCGCCTAAAGGAATTTGCATAAAAAACAGTTATCAGCAAAGTTTGCCACATCATTCATCTATAGTTTATTTAAATGAAAGCAGTGATAAAACCTTCAACTTTATTGTAAATAACAAACATACAACTCAAATAATACACGTGCGCGGCCATATTGTTATATCGAAAAGTGCGATATTGTCTGTCCCGTTGGATTCCGGTTAACACAATGTCAAGATTTTGAACATACCTATCCGTCGCAATACACACGAGGCATTATCTAAAAGAATGACGGGTTGACCGAGATTGCACAACTGCGGCGTTCAACCATCGACAACCAACCCTAAATACCAAAACAATTCTAACGAGGACTGTTGGAGTGTGATGCTTTTCAGTACCTTAAAGGCCGTAACTTATATTATTTAAAGATTGTACCCAGCTCAACAGTTCGACAGACATCGTAAAATGGGAAAATAACATATATTCTATCTCCTACATAAAAGTGCTAATCTTTTTTAGCCGAAATTGACGCAATAATTTCCGTGTGAAGTAAGTGTGATGCCAATTTGATAATTGAATTAATTAAAAGCATTCCACTGATGCCAACTCATTTTATTTGTTATAAATGCAATGTAGTTCATGCTTTCGGGAGTGTTACTACAGTTCCTTTGATTACATTGTGTATGTGTAAGGTTTTCACGTCACTTTTAACAATATATATTACGACGGTGTCTACTTGTAGCAGTGAGATCTATGCTAAATTTTATAGTTCTGCCATACTCGAATACCACACCGTAGACAAATGACATGATACCCCAGCCAGTCACAATATACTGACACCGGGCCGACCAGTCCTAGAACGATCCTTTATACGCAAGGGAGCCACTAGAACCATTTAGAAACAGTTGGTAGTACTCTGTGGGTGATTGAACCCATTTCCTCCCGCATTTGATGCGGTCATTCTACCACTAGGCCACATCGCTATAGTTCCATAGATTGCATCGTGTATTTCTATATTTCAGTTTCTTTGATTAGATTGTTAATTTGGATATTTCAGTTTCTTTGAGAGGATTGTCCATTTGGATATTTCAGTTCCATTGACAGGATTATGTGTTTCAGTTCCATTGACAGGTTTATGTATTTCTGTGCCATTTATTGCACTGTATATTTCAGTTACATCGATTGGGTTGTATAGTTTAGTTCCATTAACTAGATGGATGTGGGTATTTCATTTCCTTAGATTGAATTGTGTGTTTCAGTTCCATTGACTGGATTGTGTATTTCACCTCCATTGACTGGATTGAGCATTTCACTTCCATTGGCTGGAGTGTGTATTTCAGTTCCACTGACTGGATTGTATATATCAGTTTAATTGAATGGATTGTATAATTCAGTTCCACTAACTGGATTGTATATTTCAGTTCCATCGGCTGGATTGTATATTTCAGTTCCGTCGGCTGGATTGTGTATTTCAGTTCCATTGGCTGGATTGTATATTTCAGTTCTGTCGGCTGGTAGTTGTGTAGTTCTGTTCCATCGGCTGAATTGTGTAGTTCAGTTCCATCGGCTGGATTGTGTAATTCCCTTAGTGATAATACTTCAGCAACTTTCTGTTGACGTTTTAATGATCATCGTAAACGTTATTTTGAACGTTCATACACTCTTTCTAATCTTGTTTGTTTCGTCAAGTGTATTGACTAGTGCAAGATGTTGTGTATTTCCTGATCCTGTATTGTAAACATGGGCAATAAAATGTCGTGTACCTCGTTACATTATGTCGTTGAGTAGCGAGACACCATCAAACACACCACCAAAGAAGTAATTAAACTGGTAAAGGTTAGTTTGAATGGTTCGTTTAACTTATTTCACGACGACTGTGGTAAGTTCAGTCATGATTATCAATCGGTTATGCCAAACATATGAGTATTATAATAGTTAAAGGGAGTACATCAGGATTTTTCTAGAAATATATTAAATTATAAAATTGTTCCAATTCATGATAAAACACTTATATCCATCAAAATATGATGTTCGAACCATATTGTTAAGGTTTAAACTTCGAATACACCATATAGCTAGGACGGAATCGGGCATAAAATGCTGAAATTAACCCTGGTGCGTAACCTAGGATAGCACGTATTACTGTACAGAATGAATTTCCTTGTAACTAAGGGGTAATTTTTAGGATCATTCATTATGTTTAGGCGCTTTAAAATAGAAAATATTATTATTTGTCAATTTTAAGTCGGACCCCTAGATCCATTGGAAAGCCTGATGTACTCCCTTTAAAAGGAAAATAATATTGCGTCATACTATACTACATAGGAATAACACATTGAGTAACCTTGTTCTGCGAACTATCATTATACATAAGTCACCCAATCAAACCAACGTTGTTGTTTATAAGTTGTTTACCTTTACAGTGTAGGTTTTAACACACACATTCAAATGGAGGAACATATACACACAATGACGACACGATAATCAGTTTCAATATAATTAGACCAAGGCACATTGATAATTAAAGCAAAGAGAAAAGATAGAGATGCAAAATAATTGTCAACAAAATGGTCTACACCTAAACTAAGCAGAGAGAAAAGATAGTGTTGCGAAATAACTGTCAACAAAATGGTCTTCACCTAAACTAAGCAGAGAGAAAATATAGTGTTGCGAAATAACTGTCAACAAAATGGTCTTCACCTAAAATAAGCAGGAAAAACAAGATAGTGTTGCGAAATAACTGTCTACAAAATGGTCTTCACCTAAACTAAGCAGAGAGAAAAGATAGTGTTGCGAAATAACTGTCAACAAAATGGTCTTCACCTAAACTAAGCAGAAAAAAAAGATAGTGTTGCGAAATAACTGTCTACAAAATGGTCTTCACCTAAACTAAGCAGAGAGAAAATATAGTGTTGCAAAATAACTGTCAACAAAATGGTCTTCACCTAAACTAAGCAGAAAAAAAAGATAGTGTTGCGAAATAACTGTCTACAAAATGGTCTTCACCCAAACTAAGCAGAAAAAAAAGATAGTGTTGCGAAATAACTGTCTACAAAATGGTCTTCACCTAAACTAAGCAGGAAAAAAAGATAGTGTTGCGAAATAACTGTCTACAAAATGGTCTTCACCTAAACTAAGCAGAGAGAAAATATAGTGTTGCGAAATAACTGTCAACAAAATAGTCTTCACCCAACCTTAGCAGAAAAAAAAGATAGTGTTGCGAAATAACTGTCTACAAAATGGTCTTCACCTAAACTAAGCAGAGAGAAAATATAGTGTTGCGAAATAACTGTCAACAAAATAGTCTTCACCCAAACTAAGCAGAAAAAAAAGATAGTGTTGCGAAATAACTGTCAACAAAATAGTCTTCACCCAAACTAAGCAGAAAAAAAAGATAGTGTTGCAAAATAACTGTCAACAAAATAGTCTTCACCCAAACTAAGCAGAAAAAAAAGATAGTGTTGCGAAATAACTGTCTACAAAATGGTCTTCACCTAAACTAAGCAGAGAGAAAATATAGTGTTGCGAAATAACTGTCAACAAAATGGTCTTCACCTAAACTAAGCAGAGAGAAAGATAGTGTTGCGAAATAACTGTCTACAAAATGGTCTTCACCTAAACTAAGCAGAAAAAAAGATAGTGTTGCGAAATAACTGTCAACAAAATAGTCTTCACCCAAACTAAGCAGAAAAAAAAGATAGTGTTGCGAAATAACTGTCAACAAAATGGTCTTTACCCAAACTAAACTTTTTACACGAATTTTTATCCTTCTGTTACGAACTTCATAGAACACAGTCAACCAAATTATACATCTCAAACGATAATTACCAGGAACAATCAAAGTCTGCGACACCACAAACATAAACTGTTGGCAATAGGGGTACCGCACTGGAACGGTCAGTGCTAGGGTGCAACAACCCAGAATTGAATTGAATTGATAGTCTTTATTTATCGAGGATGACCCAATTAGTTTATACTAATCTTCCTTGGGGCCCTCTGTAACAAATACATGATACAAAATACAAGAAAGGCAAGATACATAAGATATATGTAAACATAATAACATTGTTGGTGGTGGTAGTTTGGTCGACATTTACACAATAATAAGATGAGATGATATCTATATCGTGTTTAATGTTGTTTTTCCTTTATCCATTTCATGCAGTTGTTTGTAAAACTTTTCATTGCTGCACACTTCTGAATGTGCTCTGGAATATTATTCCATAAAATGGTCCCGGAGTAAGACATGCTGCCCTTGAAAAGTTCCCGATTAGGCTTAGGAATACTAAAATTAGTATCAGTTAGTGATCGAAGACTTCTGTCAGTTGAATTACGAGTAGTAAACATATCGGAAATATATGAAGGGGCAGTATTGTTCGAAACTCTATACATGAATTTGGCCTTTTGAAGTATAATTCGCTGATCAATTGTGAGGTAATTTAGTTGTTCCATAGCGGCTTGAAAAGTAATATACTGTTCACCTAAAATAACGTGACATGCCCTGTTTTGCATTATTAAAAGGCTGTTGATATTTTTTCGACTTGTGTTACCCCAGATTACATTACAAAAGTCTAGATGTGGCTGTATGTAAGCTTTATAGAAAATAATTCGATAATTCAAAGGAATAAAATATTTTATTCTTGACAGTAACCATACATTTCTGGCTATTTTTTTCTTAATAAACAATATGTGGTCATCCCATTTTAAATTTTCATTTATATTTACTCCTCACTCTTATATAAAGCGGGACAGTATAAATAAAGAAATCTCCACCAGGCTATATTCTCTAACAAACTAGGCAGACTTAATAGGCAATATAAATACCCGCCTAGCGGCTCGTCCAATATGGTTGTGTCAGCTGGGTACGAGTCCAAGTATATCACCGTATTATACAGAACAATGTTAAATAACCTCATAATGTTTGCCTTAAAGAATCACAGACCCACCCTGAAAATAAAATTGTCGAAACCTTACTAATAATACTAATTCTACTATGTGAGTAATATCAACATTAATTATATATACGTATTGCCTGTTAGACTTATCTGACTTGCAAAGACTATCCGTGGTTGCGTATACCTGCTATGTGTTCAGAACAAACAACGTTTCAAGATTAAATATGAATGGGGTTTATCCGAGTATTCGTCTGTGGCTGATTTTAACGCCAAAATATGCAAGTCATATGAGGTCAGACCTAAAGGTATCCAAATGCAATCATGATGTCTATGATTAGCCAATCAAAATATCGTTTACATTTCAAAATTATCTCAAATATTTCTAATATGTCTATGTTGCGGGTAATATGAGTTTCTCGCAGAAAACTTCAAAGGTCTGGCTTGTTCCCTCGGTATTCCAAAATGTGGTATACCAGTATGCTGCATTTGTCCCCCCAGTTTCTTATTAATTGTTACCAGATTAAACTGTATTTCGGCCATAGAAACGTAAAACGTGGACGTAAAAGCGCGAATTCTGACTACTGAATCAGCAATAACCCGATATATAAAGTGTTGTCCAAGCTTTGCCTATATTGCTCGTAACCAACATCTTTGTTTATTCTCTGATGAACACAAGGTGGAATCGGAGTTACATTTTAGTATCGAATGCTCGCTCTGTGTTACATTTAGGTACAACCTTTTTACAGTATTAAAACATGAATATACAAAAACTGAACAGCTTTCATGGCATACCATTCTTGCAATACTATTTCATAATAATGATAGGGCGATACTTAAAACTTCTACAGATTTTAAAAACAAATCTCATAATAAAAGACAAGATGAAATGGGAAGATCTCATGTTGACTATATATTTAACCTACTTTGTCTATTGATAATATGTGTTGAATTACTGTTTTGTTGTTGTTATTTTTCTTCTTAATGAGATAACGTGTATGCTAGACTAGTCATGTTCCTATGTTTGAATTAATAACTAATAAAGAATTTGAATCTAAATGTGTAATAGATGTGCTGCGTAGTTAAACTCGGAGTTCTCATGTACACGCCGTGTCTCGTCTCCGGCTGTATTGAAGATGTGCCGAGATGCTGCGTAGTTAAACTCGGAGTTCTCATGTACACGCCCTTATATACTTTCTCATTCACCAAATACATTAATCTCTACATAAATGAATTCCAAAATGCCAGACAGTAATTATATCATTCATATTTGAGATGTATTCTTCAATTAACAATTTTTATATCATCGTTTTTTGTTAAATTTTATAAATGTTATACTAATGAGGTTTCTAAGATGTTTGTAACGTTTTCAAAGTGCTTTTGTAATATCTTTTTGTAATTTATTTGATTGACCCACTCGAAAGCATTCCGTAGATTGCTCGTTACATCTATAACTATGCTATAGTCGACTTCCACAAAATACAGGATATAAGTTCTGCTATAGTAAATGAACGTTAACTATTGTTGTAGTAGAATTAGATGTTTTATAGTACAGTTCTCCTTATGTTTTATAGTACAGTTCTCCTTAATATAGTTTGTAGTAGAGTGGAGATGATCGTTAGATCTATTTACAGATGTGTTATAGTCGAATTCCATACAAATATTAATGTTCAAAGGTAGAATATGACTAGCATTTTTATAGAATAAGTGGTGGTTTTGTCAGACATTTTATAGTAGAATTCCACAGATGCCAGAGATTTTTCTAAAATCACTAAAATGCATTTATTTGCTTTGAAACGCACCCTATCAAAAATATAAAAAATGTCCTATATGGAGACAATGTATGTTATTTCCATATTAAAACATTGTTTTATTATGAAATACATAATTATATACATCATAACAATAGAAGAGTTCAGAACACCACGTCAGTGGTGGAATGGAACAGTTCATAGCAACACGACCACTGCATATAGGTAGAGTTAGGGACATTACGATCACTGTGGAGTGGAAGATCCCTTGACAACACGGGCACTATGTAGGGTTGGTCTGATACACCACGACCACTGAGTAGTGGAAGATTCCTTGGCAACAGGACCACTGGTGAGTGGAACAGTTCGTGGCAACACAACCACTGGTGAGTGGAACAGTTCGTAGCAACACGACCACTGGTGAGTGGAACAGTTCGTAGCAACACGGTCACTAAGGGAGAGGAACAGTTCATAGCAACACGGCCACTGGGGAGTGTAACAGTTCGTAGCAACATATCCACTAGGGAGAGGAACAGTTCGTGGCAACACGGCTACTGGGGAGTGAAACAGTTCGTAGCAAAACGACCACTGGTGAGTGGAACAGTTCGTAGCAACACGGTCACTAAGGGAAAGGAACAGTTCTTGGCAACACGGCTACTGTGGAGAGGAACAGTTCGTGGCAACACGGTCACTAAGGGTGATGAACAGTTCGTGGTAACACGGCTACTGGGGAGAGGAACAGTTCGTGACAACACAGCTACTGAGGAGAGGACCAGTTAGTGGCAACATGGCAACTAGGGACAGGAACAGTTCGTGGCAACATGGCCACTAGGGAGAGGAACAGTTCGTCGCAACATGGCCACTAGGGAGAGGAACAGTTCGTGGCAACACGACCACTGCTGAGAGGAATAGTTCGTGGCAACATGGCCACTAGGGAGAGGAACAGTTCGTGGCAACATGGCCACTAGAGAGAGGAACAGTTCGTGGCAACATGGCCACTAGGGAGTGGAACAGTTCGTGGCAACACGACCACTGCTGAGAGGAATAGTTCGTGGCAAAACGGTCACTGGGGAGTGAAACAGTTCATGACAACACGGCCACTGGGGAGTGGAACAGTTCGTGGCAACACGGCCACTGCTGAGAGGAACAGTTCGTGGCAACACGGCCAATGGGGAGTGGAACGGTTCGTGGCAACACGGCCACTTGGGAGTGGAACAGTTCGTGGCAGCACGGCTACTGGGGAGTGGAACTGTTTGTGGCAACACGGCCAATGGGGAGAGGAACAGTTCGTGGCAACACGGCCACTGAGGAGAGGAACAGTTCGTGGCAACATGGCCACTAGGAAGTGGAACAGTCCTTGGGAAGACGGCCACTGGGAAGAGGAACAGTTCGTGGCAACACGGCCACTAGGGAGTGGAACAGTTCATGGCAACATGGCCACTAGGGAGTTGAACAGTTCGTGGCAACACTGCTAGTTTTGAGTGGAACAATAACACAATCACGGGCACTGTCTGTCGAATAGTATGGTACACCACGGCCATTTGGGTAGGGAACAGCCTTTGGCAACACGGAACAGTTATTGGACACGTGGCAAACACGTCCACTGGAGTGCAGAAGAAGCCGTAGTAAAACTAAGCACTGGGGAGTGCAAACGTCGATTGTCATGGGTTCTCGATAAATTCCTCTTTTTCAAGTATGCTGAGTTAAGCATTACTTTACGCACTGTGACCGTTGAACGTTGATATTAACGAGAAGACAAATATATACGTTTTCCATTTGTTGAACAAATCAACCAAAACCACAAAAGGCGCGTCGATCAGCGTGTGAGCTTACTTCTTAAATCAAATATTTTAAGTTTATAAATACGGTGTAAAAATGATTTATGACAGTGTTTTTGTCATACATTTCGGAGTCAATAAAATATTAAAGCGATGAGTTTAACTTTTTTAAACCAGAACAAATTATGTTTAATGGGTCAAAGATGAATTATGAAACTGTTTGTCAAATATATTATTATATTTGAGAATGAGAATACTAGAAAGGTATTTGGAATATTTTTAAGATTTTGTAATGCAAACAGCAAGATTATTCGCACAGTTAACTGATCAAAGAGATGTATACATTTTACATACATTAATAAAACCGATTCATTCAACATTTTCACCAGCATGTGGGTAACATACTATTAGTGAAGATTTTAAAATATTGATAGTATACAATAATTTAAACACATTTCGTTTACATCGATTGTGCGTCTCCGTGGCCAAATGGTTAACGACGTTGCGTTGTAAACCTTCGCCTCTCACCGCTGCGGGTGCGAATCCCACTGGGAGCTCGACTTGTAAGTGAGGAAGTGTCGATTCTTACGGATTGCGGAAGGTGTACAGTACTGGTTCTACCCAGGAAAAGTGGGTGGTCTGCCTCCACAACAAAATATCGACCGTCATTCATAACCTTACATGTGTTGAAAAGGACGTAAAACGCCATACAAACAAAACAAAACAAAGATTGAGAAGCAAGTTCTTGCAACTTATATTAATCACTCTCAGTGGCTTCTTGAGTAGAAATGGAACCAGTACTAAGCAATATGGATTAATTATCCTGCTCAAGGATAAATAATATGGCCACGGCGAGGATCGAACCCACGACCTCTCGATCTGAAGTCCGACGCTCTACCACTGGACCACGCATTCCACACATGATATACGACGTAATTTGAGAAAGTACCCATATAATATTTATACTGGGTGCATTCTGTAGTGGTACTGTATACCTCCCGCCATCCGTAATAATCGACACTTTCTCACTTACAAGTTGAGCCTATTGGGATTCTAACCCGCAGCGGTGAGAGGCGAAGGTTTACAGCGCAACGTCGTTTATCCCGCGAAGAAGAAAGCACTACCGAAAGAGAGAGGATGGAGCTACAACACTCTACTATATTTATTAACCCTGCAATGATATGCTGTTTTCGGGTATTAGTATAAGGCTGCAGGCAAACTAATTTGGAAAAGCGATTACCGAGGGAGGGTTGTTGAACTACTTCATGATTGGACTCGGTCACTGAGTCCACGTCTTAAACGTGTTATATTGGGTTCAATATTACTGAATGACCTTTCTTATCTTCATATACAGTGTACGATCCATTTCTACATGTAGATTGTATGTAAATCGACATAAATGCGAGTACAAAAAATGAATACATGGATCGTTCATACGAGAATTATAGCGAGACACGGCCATTTACATGAGAACAAACATAACTCAATAAATAAAATAAAAAGCAAGTAAATGGTATGTACAATGCCACAATCACTATGTATAGCAGAAGAATATATACATCACAACAATCACTACATTAGTCCACGCACAAAATGTCCTCATTCGCGACATCTCGATCACTTCTTCGAAGCATGACTCCGAATAATGACGAGATTGGCCGAGTGCACGATTGAAACGCGGAACGAAATGAAAAATGATATACATAATTATAAGGAATTAATCGCGAAAATAAATTCGTTCTATCGACTCCACCTCCTCCTTACCCGTTTCACCTTTTATATTTTGGATGTATCAAAACTAAGTTAATATGTTGACAGGGACATATCAACGCGTATATCAATGTAATCAATTAAAACAAAATAGGAATGTTTGAAGAACCAGTGAGTGATGATGATTAACGACATTTCAAAGTGCATGTTGACGGGCAAATTTATCAGGTCAATGTATGTGTTTGCTTACAAGAAAAAAAAATACACATGTAGGTAAAATAAACAGGAATCATCAACGAACAGATTAATGTGGTGTAGATTGATCCGGCGCACACTGATCAAGGATCAAGCATTGATTAATCATGAGCATTGTATGTACTCTATGAGTGAGCATGAGTATACAACATACACTCTAGGAGCGATTATGAACATTGAATACAATCAAAGAGCGAGTATAAGCATTGCATACAATCCAAGAGCGAGTATAAGCATTGAAAACAATTCAAGGGCAAGTATAAGCATTGAATACACTCCAAGAGGGAGTATAAGTATTGAATACAATCCAAGAGCGAGTATAAGCATTGAATACACTCCAATGGCGAGTATAAGCATTGGATACAATCCAAGGGCGAGTATAAGCATGGGATACAATCCAAGGGAGAGTATAAGCATGGGATACAATCCAAGGGCGAGTATAAGCATTGAATACACTCCAAGGGCGAGTATAAGCATTGGATACAATCCAAGGGCGAGTATAAGCATTGGATACACTCCAAGAGCGAGTATAAGTATTGAATACACTCCAAGGGAGAGTATAAGCATGGGATACAATCCAATAGCGAGTATAAGCATTGAATACACTCCAATGGCGAGTATAAGCATTGGATACAATCCAAGGGCGAGTATAAGCATTGGATACACTCCAAGAGCGAGTATAAGTATTGAATACACTTCAAGGGAGAGTATAAGCATGGGATACAATCCAAGGGCGAGTATAAGCATTGAATACACTCCAAGAGCGAGTATAAGCACTGAATACAATCCAAGGGCGAGTATAAGCATTGAATACAATCCAAGAGCGAGTATAAGCTTTGAATACACTCCAAGAGCGAGTATAAGCACTGAATACAATCCAAGGGCGAGTATAAGCATTGAATACACTCCAAGAGCGAGTATAAGCACTGAATACAATCCAAGGGCGAGTATAAGCATTGAATACACTCCAAGAGCAAGTATAAGCATTGAATACAACCCAAGAGCGAGTATAAGCACTGAATACAATCCAAGGGCGAGTATAAGCACTGAATACAATCCAAGGGCGAGTATAAGCATTGAATACAATCCAAGAGCGAGTATAAGCATTGAATACAATCCAAAGGCGAGTATAAGCATTGAATACACTCCAAGAGCGAGTATAAGCACTGAATACAATCCAAGAGCGAGTATAAGCACTGAATACAATCCAAGGGCGAGTATAAGCATTGAATACAATCCACGAGCGAGTATAAGCTTTGAATACACTCCAAACGCGAGTATAAGCATTGAGTACAACTCAAGAGCAATTATTAGCATTAAAAACACCTTACGAGCAATTATGTGCGTCGTATAACCCACACTATCGGAGCGATTATGAACATTGTATACACTGTCGGAGTGATTATGAACATTGTATACACTATCGGAGCGATTATGAACTTTGTATACGCTATCGGAGCAATTATGAACTTTATATATACTCTCGGAGCGATTATGAACATTGTATACACTACCGGAGCGATTATGAACATTGTATACACTGTCGGAGTGATTATGAACATTGTATACACTATCGGAGCGATAATGAACTTTGTATACCCTATCGGAGTGATTATGAACATTGTATACACTGTCGGAGTGATTATGAACATTGTATACACTATCCGAGCGATTATGAACATTGTATACACTCTCGGAGCGATTATGAACATTGTATACACTCTCGGAGCGATTATGAACATTGTATATACTCCGGAGCTATTATGAACATTGTATACACTCTAGGAGCGATTATGAACATTGTATACGCTCTCGGAGCTATTTTGAACATTGTATACACTATTGGAGTGATTATGAACATTGTATAAACTATAGGAGTGATTATACACTCTCGGAGCGATTATGAACATTGTATACACTATCGGAGCGATTATGAACATTGTATACACTGTCGGAGTGATTATGAACACTGTATACACTATCGGAGCGATAATGAACTTTGTATACCCTATCGGAGCGATTATGAACATTGTATACACTGTCGGAGTGATTATGAACATTGTATAAACTATCCGAGCGATTATGAACATTGTATACACTCTCGGAGCGATTATAAACATTGTATACACTCTCGGAGCGATTATGAACATTGTATATACTCTCGGAGCTATTATGAACATTGTATACGCTCTCGGAGCTATTATGAACATTGTATACACTATTGGAGTGATTATGAACATTGTATACACTATCGGAGTGATTTTGAACATTGTATACACTATCGGAGTGATTATGAACATTGTATACACTATCGGAGCGATTATGAACATTGTATACACTATCGGAGCGATTATGAACTTTGTATACGCTATCGGAGCGATTATGAACATTGTATACACTATCGGAGCGATTATGAACATTGTATAAACTGTCGGAGTGATTATGAACATTGTATACACTATCGGAGCGATAATGAACTTTGTATACCCTATCGGGGCGATTATGAACATTGTATACACTGTCGGAGTGATTATGAACATTGTATACACTATCCGAGCGATTATGAACATTGTATACACTCTCGGAGCGATTATGAACATTGTATACACTCTCGGAGCGATTATGAACATTGTATATACTCCGGAGCTATTATGAACATTGTATACACTCTAGGAGCGATTATGAACATTGTATACGCTCTCGGAGCTATTTTGAACATTGTATACACTATTGGAGTGATTATGAACATTGTATACACTATCGGAGTAATTATACACTCTCGGAGCGATTATAAACATTGTATACACTATCGGAGCGATTATGAACATTGTATACACTGTCGGAGTGATTATGAACACTGTATACACTATCGGAGCGATAATGAACTTTGTATACCATATCGGAGCGATTATGAACATTGTATACACTGTCGGAGTGATTATGAACATTGTATAAACTATCCGAGCGATTATGAACATTGTATACACTCTCGGAGCGATTATGAACATTGTATACACTCTCGGAGCGATTATGAACATTGTATTTACTCTCGGAGCTATTATGAACATTGTATACGCTCTCGGAGCTATTATGAACATTGTATACACTATTGAGTGATTATGAACATTGTATATACTCTCGGAGCTATTATGAACATTGTATACACTCTAGGAGCAATTATGAACATTTTATACGCTCTCGGAGCTATTATGAACATTGTATACACTATCGAAGTGATTTTGAACATTGTATACTCTATCGGAGTGATTATGAACATTGTATACACTATCGGAGCGATTATGAACATTGTATACACTATCGGAGCGATTATAAACATTGTATACACTATCGGGGCGATTATGAATATTGTATACGCTCTCGGAGTGATTATGAACATTGTATACACTCTCGGAGCTATTATGAACATTGTATACACTCTAGGAGCGATTATGAACATTGTATACGCTCTCGGAGCTATTATGAACATTGTATACACTCTCGGAGCTATTATGAACATTGTATACACTCTAGGAGCGATTATGAACATTGTATACACTATCGGAGTGATTATGAACATTGTATACACTATCGGAGTGATTATTAACATTGTATACACTATCGGAGCGATTATGAACATTGTATACACTATCGGAGCGATTATGAACATTGTTTACACTATCGGGGCGATTATGAACATTGTATACGCTCTCGGAGCGATTATGAACATTGTATACACTATCGGAGTGATTATGAACATTGTATACACTCTCGGAGTGATTATGAACATTGTATACACTATCGGGGCGATTATGAACATTGTATACGCTCTCGGAGCGATTATGAACATTGTATACACTCTCGGAGTGATTATGAACATTGTATAATCATTGAATACAATCCTAGGGCGAGTATAAGCATTGAATACACTATAAACGCGAGTATAAGCATTGAATACAATCCAAGAGCGAGTATAAGCATTGAATACAATCAGAGGCGAGTATAACCATTGAATACACTCCAAGGGCGAGTATAAGCATTGAATACACTCCAAACGCGAGTATAAGCATTGAATACAATCCAAGAGCGAGTATAAGCATTGAATACACTCCAAGGGTGAGTATAAGCATTGAATACAATCCAAGGGTAAGTATAAGCATTGAATACAATCCAAGAGCGAGTATAAGCATTGAATACAATCCAAGGGCGAGTATAAGCATTGGATACACTCCAAGCGCGAGTATAAGCATTGAATACAATCCAAGGGCGAGTATAAGCATTGAATACAATATAAGGGCGAGTATATGCATTGAATACAATCCAAGGGCGAGTATATGCATTGCATACAATCCAAGGGCGAGTATAAGCATTGAATACAA
This sequence comes from Cyrtodaria siliqua, assembly GCA_037043455.1. NCBI lineage: Eukaryota > Metazoa > Mollusca > Bivalvia > Adapedonta > Hiatellidae > Cyrtodaria > Cyrtodaria siliqua. The sequence goes on along the minus strand of JAWPHD010000022.1, from coordinate 313,315 downwards.
TCCAAGAGCGAGTCTAAGCATTGAATACAATCCAAGGGAAAGTATATATTGAATACAATCCAAGAGCGAGTATAAGTATTAAATACACTCCAAGGGCGAGTATAAGCATTGAATACACTCCAAGGGCGAGTATAAGCATTGAATACAATTCAAGGGCAAGTTAAGCATTGAATACACTCCAAGAGCGAGTATACGCATTAAATACAATCCAAGGGCAAGTATAAGCATTGAATACACTCCAAGAGCGAGTATACGCATTGAATACAATCCAAGGGCAAGTGTAAGCATTAAATACACTCCAAGAGCGAGTATAAGCATTAAATACAATCCAAGGGCAAGTATAAGCATTGAATACACTCCAAGAGCGAGTATAAGCACTGAATACAATCCAAGGGCAAGTATAAGCATTAAATACACTCCAAGAGCGAGTATAAGCATTAAATACAATCCAAGGGCAAGTATAAGCATTGAATACACTCCAAGAGCGAGTATAAGCACTGAATACAATCCATGGGCAAGTGTAAGCATTAAATACACTCCAAGAGCGATTCTAAGCATTAAATACAATCCAAGGGCAAGTATAAGCATTGGATACACTCCAAGAGCGAGTATACGCATTGAATACAATCCAAGGGCAAGTATAAGCATTACATACACTCCAAGAGCGAGTATAAGCATTAAATACAATCCAAGGGCAAGTATAATCATTGAATACACTCCAAGAGCGAGTATACGCATTGAATACAATCCAAGGGCAAGTATAAGCATTGAATACACTCCAAGAGCGAGTATAAGCATTGAATACAATCCAAGAGCGAGTATATGCATTGAATACAATCCAAGGGCGAGTATACAATCCAAGAGCGAGTATAAGCATTGAATACACTCCAAGAGCGAGTATAAGCATTGAATACACTCCAAACGCGTGTATAAGCATTGAATACAACTCAAGAGCAATTATTAACATTACAAACACCTTAAGAGCAATTATGTGCGTCGTATAACCTACACTGTCGGAGCGATTATGAACATTATATACACTGTCGGAGTGATTATGAACATTGTATACACTATCGGAGCGATTATGCACTTTGTATACACTATCGGGGCGATTATGAACATTGTATACACTTTCGGAGCGATTATGAACATTGTATACACTTTCGGAGCGATTATGAACATTGTATACACTCTCGGAGCGATTATGAACATTGTATACACTCTTGGAGCTATTATGAACATTGTATACACTCTCGGAGCGATTATGAACATTGTATACACTCTCGGAGCGATTATGCACATTGTATACACTATCGGGGCGATTATGAACTTTGTATACACTATCGGAGCGATTATGAACATTGTATACACTCTCGGAGCTTTTATGAACATTGTATACACTCTCGGAGCGATTATGAACATTGTATACACTATCGGGGCGATTATGAACTTTGTATACACTATCGGGGCGATTATGAACATTGTATACACTTTCGGAGCGATTATGAACATTGTATACACTCTCGGAGCTATTATGAACATTGTATTCACTCTCGGAGCGATTATGAACATTGTATACACTCTCGGAGCGATTATGAATACTGTATACACTATCGGAGCGATTATAAACATTGTATACACTCTCGGAGCTATTATGAACATTGTATACACTCTCGGAGCGATTATGAACATTGTATACACTATCGGGGCGATTATGAGAATTGTATACACTATCGGGGCGATTATGAACATTGTATACACTTTCGGAGCGATTATGAACATTGTATACACTCTCGGAGCTATTATGAACATTGTATACACTCTCGGAGCGATTATGAACATTGTATATACTCTAGGAGCAATTATGAACATTCTATACACTCTCGGAGCTATTATGAACATTGTATACACTCTAGGAGCGATTATGAACAATGTATACACTCTAAGAGCGATTATGAACATTGTATACACTTTCGGAGCGATTATGAACATTGTATACACTTTCGGATCGATTATGAACATTGTATGCACTCTTGGAGCGATTATGAGAATTGTATAAACTCCTAGTCTCGGAGCGATTATGGACATTGTATACACTCTCGGAGCGATTATGAACATCGTTTACACTCTCGGAGAGATTATGAACATTATAAATACTCTCGGAGCGACAATGAACATTGTATACACTCCTGGAGGGATTATGAGAATTGTTTACACTCTCGGAGCGATTATAAGCATCGTATACACTCTCGGAGCAATTATGGACATCGTATACACTCTCGGAGCGATTATGAACATCGTATACACACTCGGAGCGATTAGGAACATTGTACATACTCTAGGAGCGATTATGAACATTATATATATTCTCGGAGTGATTAGGAACCTTGTATACACTCTCGGAGCGATTATGAGCATTGTATACACTCTTGGAGCGATTATGAACATTGTATACACACTCGGAGCGATTAAGAACATTGTATACGCACTCGGAGCAATTATGAACATTGTATAAACTATGGACATCATATGAACTCTCGGAGCGAGTATGAGTAATATATACACACTCAGAGTGATTATGAGCATCGTATACACTTTCGGAGCAATTATGAGCATTGCATACACTCTCGGAGTGATTATAAACATTATACACACTCTCGGAAAGATAAGGAACATCGTGTGCACGTTCGGAGCGATTATGAACATTGTATACACTCTCAAAGCGATTATGAACATTATATACACTTTCGGAGCGATTAGGAACATCGTATACACTCTCGGAATGATTAGGAACGTTATATACACTATACGCTATTATGAACATCGAATACACTTTCGGAGCAATTATGAACATTGCATACACTCTCGGAGCGATTATAAACATTATATACACTCTCGGAAAGATTGGGAACATCGTGTACACGCTCGGAGCGATTATGAACATTGTACACACTCTCGGAGCGATTATGAACATTGTATACACTCTCAACGCTATTACGAACATTACATTCACTCTCGTAGCGATTATGAACATCGTATACACTCTCGGAATGATTAGGAACGTTATATACACTGTCGGAGCGATTATGAACATTGTATACACTCTCGGAGCGATTATGACATTGTATACACTCTCGGAGTGATTATGAACATTGTATACAACCTCGGAGCAATTATGAACAGTATATACACTCTTTCGGAGCGATTAGGAACGTCGTATAACTCTCGGAGCGTTTATGAACATTGTATACACCGTCGGAGCGATTATGAGCGTTGTATACATTCTCGGAACGATTAGGAACATTGTATACACTCTCTCGGTGCGATGATGAACATTGTATACACTCTCGGAGCGATTATGAATATTGTATACACTCTCGGAGCAATTAGGAACATTGTATACACTCTTGGAGCGATTACGAACATTGTATACACTCTCAAAGTGATTATGAGCATTTTATACACTCTCGGAGCGATTATGAACATTGTATACACTCTCGGAGCGATTATGAACATTGTAGACACTCTCGGAGCGATTATGAGCATTGTATACACTCCAAAAGCAGTCATGAAAATTGTATACATGTATATAATCCAAGTGCAATCATGAACATTGAAAACATGTATATAATCCAAGAGCAATCATGAACATTGTATACACATATATAATCCAAGAGCAGTCATAAACATTGTATACATATATATAATCCAAGATCAATCATGAACATTGTATACATATATATAATCCAAGATGAATCAGGAACATTGTATACATGTATACACTCCAAGAGCAATTATGAACATTGTATACATTTATACACTCAAAAAGCAATCATGAACAGTGTATACATGTATCTAATCCAAGAGCAAGCATGAACATCGTATACACTCTCAAAGCGATTATAAACATTGTATACACTCTCGGAGCGATCATTAACATTGTATACATTCTCGAAGCGATCATGAACATTGTATGCAAGTATACACTCCAATTGCAATCATGAACAGTGTATATACACCAACATCAATCATGAACAGTGGATATACACCAACATCAATTATGAGCCTTGCATGTATACCAACATCAATTATGAGCCTTGCATGTATACCAACATCAATTATCAGCCTTGCATATACACCAACATCAATTTTGAGCCTTGCATGTATACCAACATCAATTATCAGCCTTACATGTATACCAACATCAATTATCAGCCTTGCATATACACCAACATCAATTTTGAGCCTTGCATGTATACCAACATCAATTATCAGCCTTGCATGTATACCAACATCAATTTTGAGCCTTGCATGTATACCAACATCAATTATCAGCCTTGCATGTATACCAACATCAATTATCAGCCTTGCATATACACCAACATCAATTTTGAGCCTTGCATGTATACCAACATCAATTATCAGCCTTGCATGTATACCAACATCAATTATCAGCCTTGCATATACACCAACATCAATTTTGAGCCTTGCATATACACCAACATCAATTATGAGCCTTGCATGTATACCAACATCAATTATCAGCCTTGCATATATACCAACATCAATTTTGAGCCTTGCATATACACCAACATCAATTATGAGCATTGCATATAAACCCACATCAATTATGAGCCTTGCATATACACCAACATCAATTATGAGCCTTTGGATATACACCAACAACAATTTTGAGCCTTGCATATACACCAACAACAATTATGAGCCTTGCATATATACTAACATCAATTATGAGCCTTGCAAATACACCAACATCAATAACAACGTCGATAATGAACTCCCCGCCAGGAGATATCCTCTAACAACTAGGCAGCATCAAAAGGCAATATACCACAAACATGATCATATAATATGAATATAAAATAAAAAACGCCGCAAAGCAAGTGCTCGATGTAATTAATGACTTGGCAGAAGCCAGAGCAGCAAGAGAATAAACCATTATGGGCACGATAAGACAGGAGACAGGAGAATAAACCATTATGGGCACGACAAGACAAGAGAATAAATCATTATGGGCACGACAAGACAGGAGAATATACCATTATGGGCACGACAAGACAGGAGAATAAACCGTTATGGGCACGGCAAGAAAGGAGAATAAACCATTATGGGCACGACGACAAGAGAAAAAATCATTATGGGCACGACAAGACAGGGGAATATACCATTATGGGCACGACAAGACAGGCGAATAAACCATTATGGGCACGACAAGACAAGAGAATAAATCATTATGGGCACGACAAGACAAGAGAATAAACCATTACGGGCACGACAAGACAAGAAAATAAACCATTATGGGCTCGACAAGACAAAAGAATAAACCATTATGGGCACGACAAGACAAGAAAATAAACCATTATGGACACGACAAGATAGGAGAATAAACCATTATGGGCACGACAAGACAAGAGAATAAACCATTATGAGCACGACAAGACAAGATAATAAACCATTATGGGCACGTCAAGACAATATTATAACCATTATGGGCACGATAAGACAAGACAATAAACCATTATGGGCACGACAAGACAAGATAATAAACCAATCTGAGCACGATAAGACAAGGGAATAAACCATTATGGGCACGACAAGACAAGAGAATAAATCATTATGGGCACGACAAAACATGAGAATAAACCATTATGGGCACGACAAGACAAGATAATAAACCATTATGGGCACTATAATAAACCATTATGGGCACGACAAGACATGAGAATAAACCATTATGGGCACGACAAGACAAGAGAATAAACCATTATGGACACGACAAGACAAGATAATAAACCATTATGGGCACGACAAGACAAGAGAATAAACCATTATGGGCACGACAAGACAGGAGAATAAACCATTATGGGCACAACAAGACATGAGAATAAACCATTATGGGCACGACAAAACAAGAGAATACACCTTTATGGGCACGACAAGACAAGAGAATAAACCATTATGGGCACGACAAGACGAGATAATAAACCATTATGGGCACGAAATGACAGGAGAATAAACCATTATGGGCATGACAAGACAGGAGAATAAACCATTATGGGCACGACAAGACAAGATAATAAACCATTATCGGCACGACAAGACAAGAGAATAAACCATTATGGGCACGACAAGACAAGAGAATAAACCATTATGGGCACGACAAGACAAGATAATAAACCATTATGGGCACGACAAGACAGGAGAATAAATCAGTATGGGCATGACAAGACAGGAGAATAAACCATTATGGGCACGACAAGACAAGAGAATAAACCATTATGGGCATGACAAGACAGGAGAATAAACCATTATGGGCACGACAAGACAAGATTGACGAAATCAAACGTTATAATCCTGTTAAGGAGTTAGGTAGACAACATCATGGGATCCACAGGGTCATCGCACAATCAAAGACGAAAGTATAGTAGCCAACTGTAAACATGTAGTGCGCTGCAAAACGACAGGAATATAAACTCTTTTGATAAACTTTTTGAACAAGTTTAATAAAGACTATACGACCAAGGATCTTGCGACGTTTGTAAATCACGTTTGTGGAAGTCCTTGTCGCCGCTGAAAGGTTTGTTTAATTGCTTTTATATTTAAAAAGTAGATCAGAGTTACGATACAGTTCATAACTTTATACTAGCTTTTCAAATTTGCCCCCGTTACAACTGATAGGATGCTTATTTTGGGATAATGTGTAGGGCTATAATATACAATTATGCAAAGGTATTTCGAAGTTTATTGTAACAACAGCCTTGACGCCTATCTTTTTGTTATAAATATTAAAGTCTTCAATTCGAATGAAAATTCTCGAAAAATGAATAAGTTAACAGAAACCCCATAAGAAGTTGCTTGGAGAACATCTCCGTCTAAGTGGGGATAATTAATAACTTAAACTTAAATTCATCTCTGTTGTCTTAGATTTTGCTTATAATTCGCCACTTTCATTAGAGAGATGTATTTTAAAAAAAGAAGTGACAGTAGCAGAATCATTGGCTTTGTTGAGTTGAAGTTCTTTACGATATACAGCATTTACCATGATAAAAAAGAAAGGGTTGCCATTATCTAATATGTCATCCAGATACGAGAGGTGTTATTAAAGGCTTCAATGACATCTGCCTGAGTATCTGATGAGCGAATCTGCATGAAATCTCTTCCATAGCAATACAAAAACAAATCTGCGACAAGAGGTGTATAGTTTGTACCCACAGGCATACTAACAATTAAACATATGAATAAATACAGAAAATGGGATCCCTTGGAAGCAACAAACACATACAAGAGCTAAACGTAGCAGACTCGGTTTTATTGAGTCTGTTCGTGATAGGTAATGTAGAGTGCAACACCTCTCATGCCTCCTAGTCAACATTGATATAACTGTTTGAAGATATTAAAATGCTAGGTAAAGATGTAATTTTTTAAAAATTGTGAATTACCTCCTATATATTAAAAACAACTTATTTCATTATTCAAACGTATTGCTTTGAACAAATATAATTTTTGGCATTGACAAGAATTAATCATTCTGTCATTGTTTAAAAAACGCTGAAATGTGTTTACAAACGATTGCTATTCTCAAACAAAAACATTCCAAAATCTCGTAATTTTAAAATTACCTCCCTTTTCAGTGAAATGTGAACTATTTTCGATAAACTATAACAATTGTACGTGCGATATTTTTATCACGGCTTTGTTTACAAATGACTTTGTAGCATTATTACTGGTAATGTCTATGTCACTTTATCACTGACCCGATCATACACGGCTTTGTATCTCGTCTATGGAAATGACGTGCCTTTTATGGGTTAAATTTATTTTGCTTAGTATATCATAGGACAATAAGTGCTTCACCAACTTCTTGGCAACTCCACATAGTGTAAAAAAACTGTCCAAATCGCCGTTCATAAAAACAGTAACTGGCCAAAAATGTAGTTTTTCTCTAGCATTTTTTTTCTCAATTCGATCATGAAGCTTGACTTTGATACTGTTGTGTGGTAAGGTTGTTTATAGTGTGGAAAAATCAAAGTTCTTATAGATGAAACTTGAGATTTACGGATCGTTTACTGCCATTTTGTCAAGAACGTCTTCTGAATTTTCAACTGACCAACATAAATAAACCCCAAGCGTTGTCAGCTTAAAACTGATCTGTAAAAATGTTTAAAGTTTATGAAATGCCAAATGAGAAACTGAAACTGAACTCATTGTATGGGTCAATAATTGTTTGTTCATTTCAGACAGAAAATGTCGTCAAGGATGCAAATATGTCTAAGCATCGGCTTAAAATGTCATGAAATGGTCAGAATACTAATAAAATGTGTCTTGACCATTTAACGGACAAACTTAATCTTAGTAATAAAGATTTTACATCGACTGTAAAAGTGTTGATAATAGGGCATGGGAATAGGCCTTCACATAATGAATATTAACGTTCACGCCAAGTCTGCAACGAAGGCGGTACGGTGAATTAAGTCAGTACTTTCCCGCGAAATGAGCGAAATGAATAGTTTTATTTGTGACCACGGTGTGGTAAATAGTTATGAAAATGCAATAAAAGGGTAGTTCGATTCTTTTCCTGAATTCGGCGTCATTCACGTAACGATTGTTAAAATGCTAAATGTCTTCGATGCGGACTTCATGCAGCTTGGGACAATAGACAATCTCGTGTTAGGTATTGGGTGGAATGATGGGACAATAGACAATCTCGTGTTAGGTATTGGGTGGAATGAGAATGGACGGCTTTATTGAAGGTATTGGTAGATTACTGCAGATGAATGATAATAAAGTGGCCATAACATAACGTGTAAAAATGTCGTCTTGAATTAACCGAGTTCGCATCCAACGGGGTAATAGAAAACAGACCAGAGTGATAGAGCGTGTTTTTGGACACTGATCACACTTGGAGATCTAAGTCGGTAGAATTTTAGGTCAGATACCACTATTGATTTGGGCCTTCTGATTGGTTAAAAAAAGTATAGGGCATATAGTCAGATTGTAAGATAGATTCTGATTGGATTAAATTACCCAAACATAACAAATCCCCATAAAACATCAAAATATTATATTTTCAACATAAAACATGTTTAGGATAGTTTGACCGAAATTTGCATTGTTATTGATACAATCGTACTGAGAGTATATTTGCAAAAAGTAAAATTTCTTTACTGCCATTCTGGGGGTGCCCACCTTCAATGAAATATTAGAGGCTGAAATCATCAGATTACCCCTAATTTGCTGGTCATTTTTTAGTGTCTCTAAGATAGTTCTTTAAAAAGTTAAGTTTTATCATCCGTTCGGATATAGGAATCGGGGTTTTAGGCCAAAAGGCTATAATAGAGGCATATGGAAAATACAATAGTGGTATATGAACTAAAGCTAGATTCTGCAAAGGGTAAAAGTGAAAGTAGAAATACTTTTTTTCTAACACAATGATTTGAAAGTGTGAGACATGTTGAATTATGGTGTATTTTGACTTTTCTTACAACTCTTTTCATGATTTTTAAATATTTGAAAGTTCTATGATGCAAACCAGGTAATTTAAATTCTTTTATTAAGGGTTTTGGACACAAAATTAGCCATATCTGACACCTGGTATACAAAATTGGCCTGTAATGCATATGTTTGACACAATTAAAGGTATAAGTTTTATTCATTTCTGAGGGCTTTGCATACATGTGTTGGCAAAAATGTCAGAAAGCGACAATCTACATCTGTCTGAAAAGATGTCGAAAAGCCGCTTATGTCTGTTTTGAAAAAGAAGTTGAGGTAAACTCTGACTCTGAGTTCATCGCTTCTTTACAGTTAGTGTCCATATGCAAATATGTCATGCGGTTTAATATATTTAACAAATTAGATTATTTAGTTGGCAATAAATAAGATATTTTCTATGTTTTTTGAAAGTTTTTTTCTACCCCACTCCCTCATTTTAATGAATTTTCAGTGATCTGCACTGTAAACAGTGCTTATTGGCTGCATGGTTGCTTGAAAATGACCTGTAAAGATGGTACAAACAGTATCTAATAAAAACAAACATTAACTAGTACAGTTACAGGCAATATTGTTTAATAAAACGTGACATGGCCTTAAACATGGAGCTGGGAGGATAGTCGCAGAATTATTTTAAACTGAAAAGTTGCATTTTCTTGGTGGTTTCACATATAGAAACTGCTGAATAATGTTAATTAATTCATTTGAAGGCAGATTTTGAATATATACAAAACCAGTGGCATTTGTATGGCAAAATCTGCTAGTTTGACCCCTGAAAATCACAAAATATCATTTTTCAGTAACTATTATTTTTCAAGATAGCTTCAACTGGTTAAAAAGCTCATGTTATTGATGAAATCAATTCAAAATCACTTTATTTGAAACAAAAGATTGGAACGGTTGTCGAGATATGGCATTTTGAAGATTCTGGATTTACACATAAAAATTGCATGAATTTTACTTCAGCCGAAGCTCTTTTAAGCCAGCAAAAATACTCTCAGTACAAGTGTAAATTGCAAATTTCAGTCAAACTATCCTAAATCAACATGTTGTATGATGGAAATATAATATTTTGATTTTTTATGGGGATTTGTTACGATTTGGTTATGTTAATACAATCAGAATCTACCTTACAATCTGACTATATGCCCTAAAAGACCCTATACTTTTTTCAACCAATCAGAAGGCCCAAATTAATAGTTGTATCTGACCTAAATAGACATTCAAACCTGACTGAAGTTTGTTTTATCTGGCTAAATTGTTTGATATATTCAATCTTAGGAAAATGGTGTCTCGTTTTTTGAAAAAAATCCTTTTCTACACAATATGAGGCAAAAGTAAAATTTCTTTACTGCCATTCTGGGTGTGCCCACCTTCAGTGAAATATTAGAGGCTGAAAGCATCAGATTACCCCCCAATTTGCTGGTCATTTTTGAGTGTCTCTAAGATAGTTCTATAAAAAAAGTTAGGTTTTATCATCCGTTCGGATATAGGAATAGGGGTTGTAGGCCAAAAGGCTATAATGGAGGCCTATGGGAAATGCAATATGACCTTTAAGGATGCTCGCAGCACTTAAGATATTTTATATATTTTATAGTTTATTAAAGTCTCGTCTTAGTACTGTATTATATACGATAAATCATTAAGTATGGTTTTAACTTTGCCATTCTAAAATAATTATAAGAGACTATTTGAAAATAAATTTCGTTTACAACAATAACATAATATGGCAAATGACTGGTTCTGGATATAAAAAGACTATAATTTTCAAGATTTTGATTATGAAAGATAGATATATTGAATCAATGTGCACGAATATACTTGAAATATGCAGGGTTTTAAAAGCATCACACTGCAAATACCTTAATGTTAACAGTATAATTGGTTGAACACCAAGGATACCGAGTTTATCACCTACCAGAATGTATTGGTATGTCTTATTTCTGGTCACTGATTGGTCAGTTTTTTTGATGATGCTCTTGCTAATTTGCAAAATTATGAAATTATGCTTAATTGCTAAAAGCTTAACAGCATTGTTAATCGCCCGCATGGGCAGCATACATCCGATACATTATGTTTAAAATGCCATTGAAATTGTCCGCATAGATTATGAATTTAAGACGACTCAAATGTCTAAATTAGTCTACCCTTCAAAACAATGTGTTTATTGATTTTGGTTGTGGGTATGGACGTATTTTGTTTTTTCACGAAGACAACACCTTCTTGGATAAAAGAAAAAACGTTTACATATAGCACTAAATCCATACTGATTTAAAAAAAAAAGTTTTGGGTCCATTTCCTTGAGTAGAAAGAAAACAGCAAACCATCATGTAAACGTTTAATAATAAAAAGAAAACAAAACAAAAATAAAAAAGCAATGCATTTTTGTTGTACCATTAACGAACTCCACGAAACAATATTATCTCCCTACAAAGATATGAATACTTGTTGCAAAGCATCTGTGAATGTCTGCTAGCCTGCTGCATGCGCAGTAAGGTTAACCTCTCGAACTATTCACCGACGATGAAAACTGCATCAGCTTACGCAGTAGACTTTGAGCTATATATCATCGACTTGTGTTCGGTGCGTATAGGAGAGTCGTATACGTGCATATCGATATACGTGCCTATAAAATTCACATTTCATAAGTCTTTTTTATCTTTTTTACGATACATTCTTACACGTTGTTTACGATACATTCTTACACGTTGTTGACTCATTAAAAAATGGGTTTTAGATAAGGCTTGAATTTTTATGGACATTTTGGCACGCCAAATTGGACGCATGATCCGAAAATTGCAGCGTTTCGAATTTTATGGCTTATAATTGTACACTAAACTAGATAATAAAAGTCATCCTTGATTATGTGAGAGGCAATTTACTGATAATTTATTTAGTGGAAACCATGTCAGAATCGGATACAGTATGTGTCAGTCAAACACAAGTGGTATAAGTGGCGTTTGACTGGCACAACATGTTATTAATCGCAAATTATTTTATATTGTTTACATCTGCGACAGACGTTTTGGCAAAACGGTATAATATAAGATTTACTGTAAATATCATTCACCTTTGCTGGCGTAGTTGCATTTATATGACTGTTATATGAATGTTCACGGTATATGTTATAATATGACTGTTTAAAATTTAAAATTTCTTCTGCCTCTACCCACCCCGTATCCGCAAAAACAGAAGAAACCCGAAATATAGTACAGCAGCCTATTGCAGGAAACCAGAGAAACCCTGTGAAAAAACATGTGTATAATTAGACGATGTCCTATCATGCTGTGGTACAAAATATATTGTACAGACAATGGCATCATAGGTGCCAGGTAGCTATCAAGAAAAGCTCTGTAAATTAATTTGACCAAAGACACAAGCTATCCAAAAAACTACTTGAGAAGTTTTGAAAAGTCGAAAATTTGGTCAACAAACTATATTACATACAAGGTATGTCAGCTGCCATTTTAGCCGGGGCGGAAGTGCGTACTTTTCCCGTAATTCATAGACTGTTTACCGTCACATCTGCATTCGCAACTGTCATTGCAGGGAATCAGACTAAAATAAAATTGAATAATGGTACCTACACAAATCAGCGTTACGTTGTAGAATCGGGTACCAGTAAATTATTACGCACTTACGCCCCGGCTAAAATGGCAGCTATCATACCTTCTAATATATAGTTTGTTGACAAAATGTTCGACTTTTTGGAGGAGACTTTTCAGAACTTCGCAAGTATTTTTTCAGATAGCTTGTGTCTTTGGTCAAACTATTTTACAGAGCTTTACCTGGCTCCTATGAATGGCATGCATATAACGCTAAAATGAACTGTAATGAAAAAGTCAGTACTCACCTTTCTTCCTGCTTCATTATTATGTAAATTCATTAAAACACGTTTTATATTTTTAGTTTTCCGATTTCTTTCTCTAGCGTCCACGAATTTTTGGGAAAAAGCTGTTCCATATGCAATGTTATCTGAGCAGCCTGACCATTCAAATCCTTCGGGGCTACGCCCACTCACTGTTCTATCACATCCACATTTTTCAAGGTCACCTTTACTACATGCACGTGTGACCGCATGGGCTACGCCCGCTGCAGATATTGCGTGTACAAATGCCACTTCTCGTGTACCTAAAATGGAAATAATTAATAGAGTACTTTATAAGCATCGTGAATACCTAGATCCAAAACATGTTTTTCAACAATAGTGTTTCTAGATGTGTCTAAACATGACAGTTCATTTTTATTCGTTCGCTACATACTCAGGGAGATGTTATCGAAGCCTTTAATGACACCTCTCGGTACCTGTAAGATATATTGAGCACTGACAACCATTTATGTTCTTCTATAATGGTTAGTAGCATCTATCCTAAATAACTTCAACTCAACAAAGCTAACAGTGCTGATACTGTCGTTTCTTTTCTCGGTTTACATTTCTCGACTGAAAATGGAGAAATAACAAGCACAATCTAAGACAAGAGAGATGATATCAATGTCGAAATGGTTAATTATCCCCGTTTAATCGGAGCATCTTTTTTAATATGGGGTATACTATAATGTTCTCAACTTATTATTTTTTTTCTAGAGCGCGTAGTCGAGTTGAGGACTTCATCAACATTTGTTAGAGGGCCTCAGGGAAGATTAGTATCTTAACTAACTGGGCTACCCTGTTAAAATAAAGTCTTCAATTCATTTCAATCCAATCATCCGTAATCGTTGTAGGACTCAAGTACCATATACCTCGAAACAGCCTTTGCATACATGTATCATCGTAACCCTGCTTTACTTTTAAAATATAATAGTAATTTAAGAACTCTTCTGCGACAAGCTGACTTCTACAGTAAACCAAATTGCTAAGTACCTACCTAAGAATATATGTCAATAATATTCTCATTGTTTTGTGTATTTTGAGCTTGATTAGAGAGATACGGTTAAACTGCAAAATAACGAGTGTAAATCTTCTGCTCTGATTGCATGAACATATTTTAAAACTTTTAAGTCAATGTGTTTTCTTAGAAATAAGTTATAACACTAATACAACTGGGTATATAGGATTTTATTAAGTACTTCGAATTAGTGAAGCGTTCGATGTTCCTAATTCTAATGAATGAATGGTGTTTTACGGCACGTCGACACATAAATAGGTCATATTGTGCGCAAAAACTGATTGAATGATGATGAAATGTAGGATTATTTAAAAATTAATGCAAACATTTAAAGATAAACATATTAAAATATAAGGGATGATATGGTAGTAATACAAAGTATATATGTAAATCAACAAATGCCCGAAAACGGGTATATAAAAAAGTAATTATATACAAGAACATATTATAATGATTTATATAGTCTGACTTCCTTAAGGAAATCTAAAACTAGACTAAAATCAATAGTATTAAATAACTCGGTCATAGTATTAACATTGTAGTACCTTTGACGCATAGGATCAAAGTCTACACATTCCAACAATATGTGTTTGACCGTTAACGGTGCAAAGCAGGGTATACATTCTGGCAATGGCTCACCTTGTAATAAATATGAATGAGTATAACGTGTATGCCCTATTCTGCACCGGGCTTGGACAACTTCCTCTCGACGAATGTGTCTACTAGAAGAACGCCACTCTCCGAGCAACGGTTTAATTGAATGGAGTTTATTGTTAACTGACAAATCCCAAGCGGTTTGCCAAGAGTTACGAATATATGTGTTAATACAACTTTTAAAATCAGTATAAGGTAACTTGGTATTAGATATATGTAAATCTAATGCTGCCTTGACAGCACTATCAGCTCTATCATTACCACGTATTCCTACATGGCTTGGAAGCCAGCAGAAAATAATAACATTATCAATTATAAGAGAATTGTACTTTTCTAAAAGTTGAAGCACAACTGGGTTATCATGTTTCATATTACCCAGTGCTTGAAGAGATGAAAGGGAATCAGAAAAGATTACAAAATGGTCATCATCAGATTCCTGAATATAATTTAAGGCAAGTTCAATTGCCTTAAGTTCAGCTGAAAAGATAGAGGCCTTGTCAGGCAGGCGGCTCTTTATGCTGTGTTTGTGAACAACAGCTGCTGCAGCTACCTTATCTCCATCTTTGGAGCCATCTGTGTATATATGTTGAAAGTTACTGTATTTCGATTTAATTTCATTAAATTTGCTTTGAAAGACAGTAGGGTCTGTACTGGATTTGTTACTATTACAAAGGTCGAAAATAATTGTTGGTGTTTCCAAAGTCCACGGTGGAATTTGTGGTACTTTGTACTTGGCAATCAAATTTAGTTCGATTTCAGTGTCTCTTAATTTTGGTTTAATACGAAGACCAAATGGTCGGATGGCCTTCGGTTTTCGATCAAAAAGAGGTTCACAACTAGGATTAAAGACATTATCGAAAGTTGGGTTTGAAGGGTTAGATTTTAATTACCAGATAAAATTATTTTGACATCAAGTTTTACTAGCATTACCACAAAAATGCGTTTGCAAAAGAAATTTTCGAAATATTTAATGTTAACGCTGAATTACAGTTACTTGAATTTCAGACAATATTCAATTTAAAGAGAGGTAATTTAAGATTATCCATATTTCATTTTTTCATCTGCGATAAATGGGTACAATTTTTATGTTTTTTTTCTATTATTTCATACCAATTTTAAGAATTTTATATCTTTAAGCGATCTTTGACTCATGTTATGTGTTTTATCAGCACATTTCATGTTTTCATATAAAGGGAGGGTAACTCTCAAAAGATGTAACAATTTAAACAAAAAAAAATTGTTTTACAAACTATGGGTCGAAACAAAATACTTATCACATATCTATTTTAAAATATAATAATAGCTAAGATACAAAAGTGAGTAATTAGGAATTTTGTTCAGTGTATGGTGACGTGATCTACAAGCTTCGTAATATCTTTGGTCATGATAACTTTCATACAACCTTTATTAAACGTGTTAGAAAGTGTATCAAAGAATGTTATGACGCGTATTATTTTCCAATGGAAGTTGCGTCTCTAGTGGTTGATTCATTTGCAGTTCTTCGGCCCACTATGCTTTCCTCTTTGATTGTGCGATGACCAGACATAGTCTGGACCCTATGATGACCACTACCTAAATCCAGAAAGGGTTAGTAATGTTTAATATCTGTCTTTAATATTGTCCTGTGCCCATAACAGTTGCTTGGCTTCTGTCAAGGCTTTGTGGTTGTGTGTGTTTTTATTTTCATCATGTATATATACTATCATATTTGTGTTCAACTATTCTAAACAAAAAAAGTTTAACACGACTTTTAGGGACATAGATTAAATATATGAACATTGATATAATTATTTGGCGATATTAGAAATGCTAGACAAGGATGTGATTTTCAAAAAAAGTATGTGTTATTTTTAATGTTTTCTAAGCGAAGTATCAGAATTACCTCCCATATATTAAAAACAACTTATTTCATTATGCAAATAAGAAGCGTATTGCTTTGAACAAATGTAATGTTTGGCATTGACAGGACTTGCCCATTATGTCATTGTTTAAAAACCACTGAAATGTGTTCACAAATAATTGTTATTTTCAAACAAATTTCGAATTTTAAAATTAGCTTCTTTTTCTTTGAAATGAGAACGGTTTTCTATAAACTATAGATGTATGTTCCCATCATTATTGTTTTATTTTTATCACCAACTTTGCTTACAAATGACTTTGTATCATTATTATTGATCATATATATGTGTCACCTTATCATTTACCGAGACCGAAGCGGTTTTGTATCTCATCTATGGAAATGATATGCATTTTATGTTTGTTTATTTTTTGTGTTTATGTTTGTTTAATTTATTTTGCTCAGTGTATGATTGCCTATCAATGCTGACCAGTTTTATTTGTTAGAGGATATAGCCAGGCGGGGATTTCTTAATGTGCACTGTTCCTTCAAACTGGGATGAAACAGGGTCAGAGTGATGCTTGCTGCACCCTAGAACCTGGTTTAACCCCTAGCAGCCCTTTTGTCACTAACCATTCCAACGCTGTACACCGATTGTCCGCGTGTTTTTTGTTTGTTATGCATGTGTGCTTTTGGTTGTCAGCGTACTGTGAATGCTGTATTTCCTGTTCGACTTTGGCGGTAGGCCTATTGTCAACCCTTTTTTGTGTAAATAAGTGTGTATGAAATCTAGAGATACTAGTATCAAAAATGTTCATGTTGAAAAAACTTGTGACGTCATATGCCTTCATTCCTTATTAAAATTGCCATTCATGTTTGTCGTTTTGCGTGTTTTTGGGTTTACTGTGTTCTGTGAAAGCTGCATTTCCTGTTCGACTTTTATACTTATTTGTATACCTAAAGTGTGTGAAGGAAATAAAAGACTTCTGCAACTGGAGTACTCTGCTAAAGAATACCTGCACATGATGATTAGACGAATAATGAATAGATGATGTGTTATCCTGCAAATATGCACATTTTTTAATCTCATAATCTATTTTGCTGTATGCGGCAGTGACGGACACGCGCTATTAACGCATATATTATATCTGGGTGTAACGATATGTTCCTTTTTACTGAACACGTTCCTCGCACTAGTCTTAGGATTGAATTGTAGTGCAATTCATGTCATCTGCATGTACAGCTAGAAGACATTTATAAACACTTCGTGCAAAGTATGTAAAAAATGAAGAAGACATCATAAATCAGCAGACACAAAAAACGAGAATCATTACTTGTACTAAGTGAGGAGCAATAAAGAACATTATTTGAGATTCGTATTAGTGTCAGTGCGCATGTCCTGGTTGTAATATATATCAGCCAAGTCTCGACTGGGAGCAGTCTCGACTGGGTGCAGTAAGCCAAGTCTCGACTGGATGCAGTAAGCCAAGTCTCGACTGGATGCAGTAAGCCAAGTCTCGACTGGATGCAGTAAGCCAAGTCTCGACTGGGTGCAGTAACCAAGTCTCGACTGGATGCAGTAAGCCAAGTCTCGACTGGATGCAGTAAGCCAAGTCTCGACTGGATGCAGTAAGCCAAGTCTCGATTGGGTGCAGTAAGCCAAGTCTCGACTGGGTGCAGTAACCAAGTCTCGACTGGGTGCAGTAAGCTAAGTCTCGACTGGGTGCAGTAAGCCGACTGGATGCAGTAAGCCAAGTCTCGACTGGATGCAGTAAGCCTACTGGATGCAGTAAGCCAAGTCTCGACTGGATGCAGTAAGCCAAGTCTCGACTGGATGCAGTAAGCCTACTGGATGCAGTAAGCCAAGTCTCGACTGGGTGCAGTAAGCCAAGTCTCGACTGGATGCAGTAAGCCAAGTCTCGACTGGATGCAGTAAGCCAAGTCTCGACTGGATGCAGTAAGCTAAGTCTCGACTGGGTGCAGTAAGCCAAGTCTCGACTGGATGCAGTAAGCCAAGTCTCGACTGTGTACAATAAGCCAAGTCTCGACTGGATGCAGTAAGCCAAGTCTCGACTGGGTGCAGTAAGCCAAGTCTCGACTGGGTGCAGTATTCGCCGATACAAATGTATGTATATGCGTAGAGCTATAATACTGTTAGACGCATGAATCAGTTTATTATAGTTTTAGTAAATAGCACATGCTGTTAATATTTAAGTTATGAAATTAAACAGACTGTTGTATTTGATAATTCTAAAGCGACAAATAATTTGCATTAGGCTAGTATTCTTTGTGTACTTAATAGTTTACTAACTTTTCTGAATTATGTAGTATATGCATAACCATGATAGTTTTCACTAACTAACTGACTAACTAACTAACTAACTAATTAACTAATTAACTAAATAAATAAATAAATAAATTAAAAAAATAAAATAATTAAAAAAAAAAAAAATAATAATAATAATAATAATGGGATTTTATAGTTAAGCATAATTCGTTTGATTGACATGTACGGTTAGACATGACCATTACGCCGATAAGTATGCTGTCGGTTAACTGGATTGTGTTGATCGATTTACGATCTTATAAATTGTCAAACCTTATTGTTTAAATAATGCATTTTAATAGTAACATATGAATTGTGGTTTGAAGAGAAAAAAAAAAAATATATATATATATAAAAATAAAATTAACAAACCCACAACAAACATCATGATGCAGTATTATTGAAACAAATTACATGAAATTAAACATTAAATATTACTATAAGCAGACATGCTGATGTTCTGTGGTTTCTTTTTATTGGCAGATATTCTTTTCGTCTCTTTTCGACAAGCTAATCTGACATCCAAGCGCCCACTACGCATGTTTTAAATGTTAAAATACTAAGTACGCCACAGTAATTCATTTGAATTATAACCGCATATTAGTATGTGGAATATCATCTGTCAGAAACAGAATATTTATTATTTATAGTCACACAGAATGTCCGCACCGACAAACAACACCTACATCACGATGTCAAATGGATGATAGGAAAACTTGTCGGAAATGGAATGGTAAATAGTAGTTGTATATCATGCACAATGGAAACACGGATACATACCTGTTTAAAAGTATGTTTAAAAGTATGCATGCGATATATGTCAGAGTGGATTCCACACTGGAATACCATTCCATAGACATGTGGCATGGTACCCCACCAAGTTACATTATACTGACACCTAGACGACCAGTTCTAGCACTAGACGTTTTATGCTGAAGGTCAATATCGACTGGAACCGTTATTATACATGTTTGGTGTGACCCGGCCGGGGATGAACTCACGACCTCCGATCACCTCCCGCCTGCGAGACTGACGACCAGTCCTAGCACTACACGTTATATGCTGAAGGTCAATGTCTACTGGAACCGTTATTATACATGTTTGGTGTGACCCGGCTAGGGATGAACTCACGACCTCCGATCACCTCCCGCCTGCGAGACTGACGACCAGTCCTAGCACTACACGTTATATGCTGAAGGTCAATGTCTACTGGAACCGTTATTATACATGTTTGGTGTGACCCGGCTAGGGATGAACTCACGACCTCCGATCACCTCCCGCCTGCGAGACTGACGCCAAACAAATAAACCACCGCCACGGTTTCAATTGAATTGAATGTTTTGTTTTTCTAACAACACAAATATAGTTTATTTAGAGTCGACCCAGAGACATGGAGAGGATAAACAGGAATATGGGAACGGTACAAGTAGGAATAGTCTGACGCCCGGGACCTGTCCGAAATTGAGATGCCATGTGGGTGTCATAAAATATTTAGTTCCAGTCCAACTTCAAAAAAATATATATATATATAAAAAAATTGAAAAGAGTTTTTAAGCTGCAGGTTTATATTAATATATAGTACCCATTAAAAGTTCAGGTAACTTGTTTTTGGTTTAAAATAAGTGTAGTATGTCGAAAGAATAATTAAATGAATAAATGGATACTATACCTTCCTGAAAAAAGGAAAAGTATACAGCCTACTGCTAAAAACGAACCTTTTTTTCCAGGTATAGTCACAAGTCATAAACAAGTATTTCATATTGAAACAAAACAAAAAACATGAAGATGGGAGGGGTGTGCCTCCCATATCTCATCACAAATGAGATATCTGATATATTTCAAAGAAATTCTAGAGAGAACCCTGTCTGTATAAATAGACATGATCCAAAGGACCGGTCATATTCAACTCCAGATCAAGCAACTTCAATTAAGTCTAGACAAGTGACAATCTGCCCAGGACTAGTCACGTAGTACGGATATTGGCATACTTATTAAAAGTTAATAAAAACTCTCTAAATTGAGGTAAGTGTCAGGATTAACGATGAAATTTGCATTTAAGTATCTTTTTTAAAAAATCGAGGAATGTCTTTTATTAGTCATTGGACCAAAGCGACCATTCCCCGAATTTGGGCATCGACGACCTCAACATGCGTGATAAAAAAGATGTTAATAACTACAGAGGAACAGGAACAACTTTGGAAAAAAAAATTGTATTTTAAACCAACTTATATCTAAATGGTGTAATGAGAATAATGTTATATCGGACTCGCAATTTGGTTTTAAAAAAGGATGTACAACAACGGATGCAATTTTTATATTACAGGCATTAATTGAAAAGGTGTTAAATGAAAACCGTAGATTATATTGTGTGTTCGTTGACTTGAAACGTTGTTTCGATTCTAAATATAGACATGCGTTATGGTTCAAGATGTATAATTTGGGTTTAAATGGCAAACTTTTAAGAATAATAAGAAACATGTATGAATCAGTCAAATCATGTGTGAAAATGTGCAATAATTTCTCTGATTTCTTCGATATTGCCGTGGGCTTAAGACAAGGGGAGATAAATTCGCCGATTTTATTCTCACTATTTGTTGAAGACCTGGAACGTTTTATTCAAGACAGACACGATTGTGGAATTAATTTAATGGCTATTTGTATTAAATTGCTTCTTCCAGCAGACGATATGATTTTGTTAGGTCTTACACCAGGCGATTTACAAGCATCATTGGCTGGGATAGAAGAATATTGTAAAGAAATGGAACTTAGAAGTTAATGTGGCTAAAACGAAAATCGTTGTATTTTGCAAACGGGGAGAAATTAAAAGAAATGAACAATGGAAATATGGGGGGCGAGGTTATTGAAGCAGTAAACGATTTTAACTATTTCGGGGTAACATTTAACTATACGGGTACTTCTATTCTAAATACAAATACACTATATGGTAAAGGGCAAGGCAATGAATGCGCTTACTGCCAGTTGAAAATACATGAGACTAAACCGAAACTAGCTTTATAATTGTTTGATGCATTTGTTTCATCCACTATAAATTACGGCAGTGAAGTTTGGGGCTTCTCAAAGTCTAAGCCGTTGGAAAATTTACATGTAAGGTTCTGTAAATAAGTATTGGGAGTTCGACTATCCACAAGCAATTGTGCTGTTTATGGAGAACTGGGAAGATTTCCACTTTATATAAATAGATATGTACGTATTATCAATTTCTGGTTTAAAATATGCAATAGTGAAAATATCATTATAAAATATGCAAGAGAGTCTTCGTCACTAGATGTAGAAAAGGGATATATAAACTGGATTCTTAAGGTTAAAAGGTGCTAGAGAAATATGGTTATATGTATGTTTGGAATGACCAAAATGTAGAAAATATCAATACATTCTTATGTCTTTTTAAACAAAGATTACTAGATGATTTTTTACAAGAATTCAGAGCCAAAGTCGATACGAATCAGGGCCCTGTTTTATCAAACATCTTACGATAAGACTTAAAATTTAAAATCGTTCACCTTTTTCACCTAAGCATTCAATGCAGACAATTATGGGTGCACGTAGTGCAGAAATATCACATGTATAAGACAATGAAATGAAATCGCGTTTATTTGAAAAGTGTAATGTATAGTGAAGCATTTAAGAAATTGATTTACGATCAAAATGGTCGTAAGTTGTTTCATAAAACGAGGCCCTGAATCTTACTTGGATATTATTATATCTAGAAGTTTACGCACATCTCTAACAAAATTACGCTTTTCGGCACATCATTTACGTATTCATACTGGTCGATTCGGCAGAGAACGAATTGAAAGAAATAATCGTACATGTCAGCTTTGCAACTCAAATGAAGTAGAAGACGAGTATCATTTTGTTTTTATATGTTCCTTGTATTCAGACTTCAGAACGTTGTATTTAAAGCGTTTCTATACCAGACCTAGCATGCACAGATTTAGGCTTCTCCTACAAAGTAATAACCAAACAGAAATATACATATGCTAAGCATATTTATCAATAAAGCATTTTGCTTCGTATAAATTGTTTTAACAATAATAATACTTAATGGTGATCTAACTTATTTTTTTAAGAAAATTTGATTTCTTGTTTGAGTGTAATTCCCTACTTGATATTGTGATTAGTGTATATTGTGATTAGTGTATATTGTGATTAGTGTCAGTTTGTATTGTGATTAGTGTCAGTTCATCCAATGTTTATTATACGTTCAAATTCTGTATTTATGTAATGCAATTTCTTTTGAATGTATTGTCATACACCATAATTATTCACGTGTATGTTGAATTTACGAGGGGCATCCCAAAAGTATTGAGACTTTCGCTCTTATTCAAAGGTCGTTGGGAATACAACATTAAAAAACCCAAGAAATATAGTTTCATCTTTTGTGCACCAGATTACCAAGAATCATGATAATTGTACATATAATGTTGAAAATATTCACATCTGTGCAAGGAGTACTATGCTGAAGCGGGGACGGTCATAGCGACGTCACGACGTCGTGAACTGCAACAATGACGTCAAACACATTCAACTCTTTTCATCATCTTGTAACGATGCACGTCCTTCACTAAAACGCTTGTGCCACCTGAACACGAGTGTACGAGATACAGTTGACTTCATAGACGATCGGTGAATTAGTTCCAATGTTTGGGAAGGTGTCTGCCCAAGTTCACAACAAAATTTGATTACTGCGCGACTTTCATGCGGATCTGTTGACGTCATTTTCTTCGGATCTTTAAGTTTGCTGCTACTCATTGTTTACCGACTGTTTACTAACGGAAACGGATATGACGTTAAAATTTACTGAGCGTGTGCGTGTGACGTCGTCTAACACACACACTAAAGCGCGCCAAATTTGACGTCTATATTCACTGGTAATATCACTATTTCTTAAGCAACTCAAGAGACCGTTTAGACCCTCCCCGCATCAGCATTATATGGTTGCTATAGCGACGACAAAACTTGTGTTTCATGCCATCAGTAATACTGTCACTTTCGAAAATAGAAGATAATATATGAAACTGCATTGGTGTCAAATATCTTTTTAAATGAATAGATAATAACAATGTTGTAGCAAAAGTCTCAATATTTCTGGGATGCCCCTCGTATATATATGCTTTTGTGTATCACGAAAAACTGTAAAGTTTAAGTGAATAAAGAATCTGTTCTGTTGTGTTCTGTTCTGTGATAAGTATGCAATTTATGTGGAAAAAAAACTCGCATAAAACATGTAGATTGTCATTGTGTTATATTCCTGCCTTTACATTTATCTTGTGAGTTTCAAAAAGGTAGATTTAGATAGTTCACGTACATCTGTGAATTTCTACACACAATCATCGTAATGTCAAGAAGAATTATCGCAACAAAAGAAAAGGACGAAAGTACAGGCTTGCAACTAAACCATGCATGCGTTCTGTGACATAAGAACATACTCAACGTTGCGTTTCAAGGAGTGGAGCTCTATAATAGTTGGTTCTTTCGTTCCAATCCTTAACTATGTATTGCACTATATCTGTTGTAAAAATGTGAAATAAAATATGTTTATTAGAAATAAACTTTGTGTTTGAATATACATAAACAAACATATATGCGATTGTGTCGTCTGTGAGAATTACATGTACTATGTGAAGTAGTTCCTATAGAGCGTAAATGAAGCTATTGTAGGGCTATAGACTTACATTGTTCTGTTCTGTTCTGTTAAATCACAATTTCACTTGTACTAGCGTGTCGAGGGATGTTTCATACAATCATTAATTCCAGTACTTCTAATCTTATACATGTATGCCATGATCGTTTTTTAAGAGGGATTAATCAATTTGCAAGTTGAAACTGAGCCTAAGTTCTTTATGTGGTGGTATTTTTTATATTTGTTAAGCACATGGTGTCTCACGTGTCTTAATCGATGTCAGTTACATATCATTTGACTGAGCGGGGTATTTTGTTGTGGTAATTTTCATTTTGACTTGTGCAGCGGTGTATCGTTTGGTTTCAGAAAAAATAGAGAATATTTTGTTTCATGAAGATGGTTTGTTTCATAGAGGTGTTAACGTTCTTCTTTTTTTGGGGGACATTTTTATGTTGTTTCTATATAAAAAAAATCCTTCTTTTCATTTAATTTGTATTTCATCCCATTTCTTTAATATAGTTATGCAACATGCTATTCCATTTAAAACATGGAACATACCGAGTAAAAGTACCCACGGTGAATGCTATAGTCTTTCCATACGTCAATTTTTGAGTAAGTAACAACTTAATTTTTTTTTTAATAATACAATATGTGATGCTCGATTGAGAACAAACAGTTTCAAATTGTCCCGGTAATAATATCTGTTATGGATGATATCAACACGTCAAAGGGAGGTGATTTGATAATTATAGATAATCAAAAGCTACCATCTACAAAAGCTGTGTTATGTTTTTGTGTGAGTTTTTGGGCAAGCTACCAAAAGAAATATCGTCTAAAACAAATTTAGGTATTTGTCATAGAGTTTATGTGTTTTAGGCAAAAAATGCATTTTTTAAGAAAAAGAGGGATAAGCTCCCTTGTTTGCTAAACTTTTCCACTAATTCTTTGTTTGGACTGTTGGTGGTGGTCTATCTAATTACGTCATACATATCATAACGTATGCCTGTTTCTTTGTCAATAAATAAGGATAAGAAAAGAGGGTAGTTGTTATTTGTGCTCAATATGCATGATCAGCTGCAAATTAGACGCTTGATTTTCAACTATACAAAGCCGTAGATGAATCAGACTGAAGTTGCATTATTTTCAAGTTCATGGCGGGGATTTCTTTATTTACACTGTCCCGTTTTATTGGGATGACAGTAGGGTAAGTGTGCGGGTTGGTGCACCCTAGAACTTGGTTTAAACCACCAGCGGTCCTAGGTGGTAGCCCTATGGTCAACCCTTTTGTGTTTGTGGTGTCTTATTTGGCCTTTTACTCATCTTTAAAGTTGTTCTTTGTTTCTGTGTGTGTTCGTGGTTGACTGTCGTCCTTGAATGCTACTTTTCCTTTTCGATTTTATATCTATATTGTGTTTTATGGTATAGTTATAAAACCTGTGAGGTTTAAAACGACCTTCATCCAGACCAGACATGCTTTTAAAGTACCATATCATGAATTAATGAACACTCTACGTAGTTACAGCAAGGACTTATGATACGTTAGTAAGTAACTATTTTATTTACGTATCGCATGCATAAACAATCAAATTACGTCTTCTATTTGATTTGGTTTAATGTCTTAAGTATCTTTCTGAATCAATATCGTTTTATGTATAAAATATTGATTGTCGCTGCACGGGATAAATATTATAAAACAGTTTATTTCAGATTTAAACTACAACCCTATTTAAATGTGGTACTTCGGACTTCTCGTTGTGATGTATGGATAGGACCTAAAACTAGCGAACAATGATATTTTCTATACTAAATAACCATAATATCAGTTTTAAAAAAAGTATCCCTTATTTCAAATAAAACTCATTTTGGATAGTAATATGTGCTATTCTAAGTTACGCAAGTTAGTGGGATTTTACGCTCGATTACAGTCAAAATACAGAGAGTTCAAATTGTTTACCTAAAAAAAAAACACGGTGTTAAAGGGACAATGTCCGTAACTTTTACCTTATAAAACACAAAATAATTACCTTGACAAACATAACACACAATCTATTTTTGAATATTTACTAAATAAAACCAAGAATGTTTGACAGAATTCAATAGCGGTACAAACATGAAGTACCGCAATAGCGGTACAAACATGAAGTACCGCAATAGCGGTACAAACATGAAGTACCGCAATAGCGGTACAAACATGAAGTACCGCTTACTGGGGTTGAACTCGTAACCCACACTATAGGGTAAGAATAGTCGAACGTCGCGATAGGTGAGCCCGCTACCGAGCTATCAGTAGTATTTTGTATTATCCGGTTTCGCCACAAGAATACATGATGAACTCCAGTCACTTTTACTTGGTTCAGTGAAATCATTGTCAAATAAGTATTGAATTTCTTCTTTGAGATATTGTTGTTTAGAAGGATTTATTCTATATGGATGCTGTTTTATTGGAGTAGAATTTCGAACATCGACATCATGATAAATTGTATCAGATCTTGTTGGAACATCAGAAAATAAGTGCTCATATTCACGTATTAGCTGTTTCAGCTCATGTCTCTGTGATGGTTCTAGACGTGACAGTTTCAGGTCAAGATTTTTCAAAATGTCACTGTTTTGTAATTTCGCTAAACCATGATCATTTTTGTCAAACTGTTCATTCTCATTCTATAATCCGTCACTGGAAAGTAGGACAAAGAAAACTACGATAACTGAATGTGAAGAAAGGCTATCTCTGTCAATGTTTTCTTTTAACATATTGATATGACAAAGTTGACGTTGCTTTCGCCTTCCGGGAGTATTGATAATATAATTTAATCACTATCCTTTTCTCTACTGTATAAGGACCGTGATACCTAGCTTGTAAAGACTTTCTTGGGCAGTCAAATCATACCTTGTTTTCATTTTTGATTGGGATGATTTGAGATTAAACTGAGCTACCTCACAAGCTTGTGACAGCTTATGCCTAAAATCAGAAACGAAACGTACTGTAGAAGTCAAAGAAGTGTCTTCTTCTGAGAGAATTGTCTAACTTAAGTGGTCCACGAACAGTGTGACCAAAAACTAGTTCAAATGGACTAAAACCCAGAGATTCTTGAACAGCCTCTCTAACGGCGAAAAACAACATGTGGATACCTTCATCCCAGTCCTTATTGGTGTCAAAACAATATACCTAATCATGTTTTTCAGTATCTTATGAAATCTTATGAGCACCTTGACTCTCCGGATGATGAGCCGAAGACTTAAACTGTTGAATGCCTATCTCATGCATGACCTGTTAAAATATACCAGACATGAAAGTAGTCCATCTGAGATTCAGATGGGCTAATATCAAGAGATGTATTAACCTCTGTATTATAAGACTGACCAATAAAAGTATCAAGTTAATGCCAGAAGAAAGATCATGCTCAATGGCTCTTTTTGCCAAGGCTCGAGTAACTGCACAAGCCGGATACAAATCAGGTATTTCCTGTTCAACGAAAGAAGGCGTGTCAGATACAAGTGGATTAACCACGACCTTATTTCCAGCTAGGCCATTGCCTAGTAACAAATGGACACCTTCAAATGGCAAAGAAAAGCTTATTCCCACAGCCACAGGTCCAGTAACCAAATATGATGACAAATAAATATTATGGAGAGGGACAGTCAAATAAACGCACTCTACTCCTTGAATAAGTACATTGGTACCAGAATAAGATTTTTCAGAAAAAGGCAGGTATCTGCTAATATAAGTGATTGAGAAGCTCCTGTGACACGCAATATTTTAATAGGGATAGGCTTGGTCGACTCACCAATTAGTGATATAGAACCTTCAGACATGCATGATTCATAAGTCTCCATAACAGAATCAGACTGGGATTTCTTGACCTCAAAAATTGCATTGTTTCCAACACAAGGCTGAGGTTTAGACCTTAAAGAGGTGAGACCAGTAGGTTTTATACCCTCTTTTTGTTGTTGCTTCCTTTTCAATTCAAATTCTCTCCTTTTTCTTCTTCCTGTAATTTCAATTCTTTCATTTCGTTTTCTAATTTAAATTTTTCCAATTCCATTTCTTTTTCTCATTTCAATTTCTTTTATATTATATAATTCAATTTCTTTTAATTTTAAAATCATATTTTGTTTCCACAACAAATTTAATGCTTCCTCTCCAAAAATGTCTTCATCAACCAAAAATTGCACCAAAATAGTTTTAATCTCAGATTTTCTCATAGAAGATTTACATTTCGATAACTTAGAATGTTTTGCAAGCAAGAGCAATTCATCTTTTTTAAGTGAATCAAACTCCTCCTGTGTAGGCGTAGTAACACAGTTTTTCAAGACGAAACACCATTTTGACTGTAGCTGGTTTCACTCTTTATAATATTGAAAAAGTACAAAATGTACAATTAATTTTGTGCATTTATTAAAATAATTTATTAATTATTTTATTATTGCCAAAAGCAATGTATAAATGATTAAAGCACTGAAAATGTTTCTCTCCCGGACGAGCCCCCAATTTCTGTTACGAGTAAAATGTAACAAGAAAGGAAGCAAAACCAGCCACACACAATTATAATTAACAAATTTATTTACTTAAAATATTCACTTACAGAATACACAAATCCAGTTTTTCATTAATATCCATTTTTTAATTAAGTCCAAATAAAACTATCCAATGTTCCTTTAATTCAGATTAGCAAGTGTTTCTTTAATCCAAAACAGTAAGTGTCTCTTTAATCCAAAACAGTAAGTGTCTCTTTAATCCAGAACAGTAACTGTCTTTTCAGTCTAAATTAATTTCCAATATTTCCGGTTTAGTCCAAATATCCAATTTCACTGTTATTATGAATGAGCACAATAATAAGTAAATCCTCTCTCAAATATATTTTATAAAAGCATCCAAATCTAAATTAACTTTAATAAAGTATACTGAAACTGATCTCAACTGAACTCCCAGACTTTGTTTATATACTGTCACAGACAGTTCCAGAAGGCTTTCCCACTAAAACCATCCAATAAGAATAGTCCAAATTTCATAATAAATGAATTTGCATAAAATAATTTGCATATACATTGGAAACATGTTTACATCTGTACAGTTTTTAACCTTCTTCAAGGACAAATCAATAATAAACACGCAACAATGCATGTACACCTTGAGACACACATGCAACAGTACATGTAAACATCATAGGTAACAATATGAAGAAACATCATTAACGTTTAATTCACGTATGACAATAGAGTTTATACATTTTTATTTTTGATATTTATTTTATTTAATAATGGGTTATAATGTTATGGTGGAATATATGCAGTGGCAAAGTCAATGTTTTCCAATTAATATATGGTATAGTATTGAGATTTTAAAAGTAATGTGCACCCACTTTGTGAAAATAAGACAGATCGCGTTTACAAATATATGTTTCAACGTGTCAGCCGTGCTTTATTTGAAAGGGAGTACACCATGAACATTCTTCATTCTTTCTTTATCATGTGTGTTTAAACAATCACGGTGAATTTGATTTTTACAAATTGCACTTTGAGTATAAATTAGAAGCACTATACGGTACAAAGGCTAAGTATGTCACTATTAAGGCTGCGTTAAACAATATAAAAGCGTTTAATCAAGAAGTGAAAACTCTTACACGGGAGGAAATTGAGGCACGCCGTTCACGATTTCGGAAGATAGTTTCTTATCAAGGCAGCGTATTTCATTCATCAAACATTATGTGCGGTACACCTTTATTAATGGGGGTTGAATCCAGTTGACTAGTGCTTTGTGGACTTAATGAAAGTGCTTAAATTCGGTTATAAATTACGTTTACATAGGTATGAAGATAAAATGCTCATTTCGAAAGAAAAGAAAAGAAATAACAGGAAGTTCTTTATTTACCTCTATTAAGTTTTAGTTTAGTTTAATTGGATCTAAAATTGATGAACAATAAATGAAATATGTAAACTCAAGCCCTACTATGCAGTGTTATAGAGCTTTAATGGGGGATACTGTCCATTTACTTTGTAAGCAATTAAATCCTTATATTGCTCTACTTTTGAGTTCTTTTGAGTATACAGCCACACATATATAGCAATCTAGTAAAATGTTGATAATGAACGAAAAGAAAATTAAAGTCGAGAGTATCCTCATGAAATTCATAACATACATAAAAGGCAAAGTAAAGCAATGACCTCAAAATGCTTCAGCTAATTCTAGGTGTAATTACTCCAAATCGACCGGATGTGCTTGTCTGGTGCAGTCAAAAGTAGGTCTCTATTAAAAGTGCTGTTTTCTTTTTCCTTTATAAAAATGTTTAATGCAGTTTCCTGTTAGTTGTTTACTAATGGAATTCATGTGTCCTTTCTTTTGACAGTTTAAGAGATACATTTCAAAAGTGAAAGTAGAATGTTTTTTTGCAATTGCAAAGGGCTAGAAATAAAATGTTGAAATGTGTCCCAGTGTAAGTATACAACCTAAAAAACATTTCTCTGAGATATTCCCCCATCCAACTGCTGGCTGGTTTTCATTAGCAGACATGTTTTGTTTCAACAAAAAGTGAAAGAGAAAGTTTCCCAGTATTCTAACGAGGTCTGAGTTTTCTACAGGTCGTTGACATTAGTATTTTACTATGATTACATACTTAACGCCATTAAAAGTGCAATTTTTTTTTATTTTTTTTTATTTTATTTTGTGTTTATTTTTAATTAAAATGTCTACAAGTCGATTGTAGTGGTATGTACATGTTAGAAATTATCCACATTCCCTATAAATCTGTTGACCGATCAAATTCATGTATTGAAAGAAGTAAAATCGGAATTATGCGAAATCCATGCTTCCTACCGAACTTGCGTTTTTAATGGCGTTAAGTATATTTATGCTTTTATAACCTCTATATTGGTTACCCATTGCTTTCTGTACTGAATAATCAGACAACGTTATATCTAGTGATTATCGAAATCAAGTCGACAAAACACATACAAATAATCCACTTGAATAAAACTCTAGATAAGTAGGTGGACGACCATCTGTCAAAAGAAGTACATTGTTACACCCAGGGTCACACAACAACAAGCACCACACGCGACAAACTACAAAAAAGTCAAGTGACTTACATGAAAACATGTCAGGATAAACGTGTCTTTGTAAATGTCAAGTGTGTTTTCATGAGCAGCAGAGGTATGGTTATTTTCAAAACACGCCGTCGTCTTAGTGCATATTGTCATATCAGTATAATGCATGAGCCACAATAAGACATTACGTATCGGTGTTCCTGTACATAACGAACACCTTCTACTTACGCACTGTCAAACTACTATGTTGAGGTATTAGAATCTAGTACCGTCGTATTCCATATAAGCCACAATGCTTGGCATTTTCTGAACCTATACACTGGTACTGAAGTGTACCAGTTTAATCGTCGTGCAAGACCGTTACTGAACCTATAAGCTGGTAACGAAGTGTCCTCAAGCCCTGTGCAAGAATTTTTCGGAACTTTAAACTGATACTGATGTATGACGGTGCATGACATTTTCTGAACCTATAAACTGGTACTGAAGTGTACCATATAACCCCCGTGCACGACCGTTTCTGAACCTATAACCTGGTATTGAAGTGTACCACATAAGCCCCAGTACATGGCCGTTTCTGAAGCTATAAACTGATACTAGAGTGTACCATACATGTCCCAGTGCATAACCGTTTCTGAAACCATAAACTGGTATTGAAGTGTACCATACAAGACCCAGTGCATGACCGTTTATCAACCCTTAAACGGGTAATGAACTGTACCATATAAGTCCTGGTGCATGACGGATTCTGTACATACAAACGGGTACTAAAGTGTACCATATAAGCCCCGGTACATGACCGTTTATCAACCCTTAAACTGGTACTGAAGTGTACCATATAAATCCCAGTGCATAACTGTTTTTGAACCATAAACTGATACTAGAGTGTACCATATAAGCGCCAGCGCATGACCGTTGATGAACCCTTGAAGTGGTAGTGAAGTGTACCATATGTCCCAGTGAATGACGGTTTCTGAATCTATAAACTGATACTAAAGTGTACCATATAATTTCTCGTGCATGACAGTTTCTGAACCTATAAAGTGATACTGAAGTGTGATATGTAAGCCCAATAACATAACCGACTCCAAACCTATAAACTGATGCTGATATATTCCATATTAGCCCCAGTGCGTGACCTCTTCTGAACTTATAAACTGATGCTGATATATTCCACATGAGCCCCAGTGCGTGACTGCTTCTGAACTTACATACTGATGCTGATATATTCCATAGTAGCCAATGTGCAGGACAGTTTCTGAACCTAGGGCAAGAGACGTAATAAACTACATCTTAAATCATTGTTTGTGCTTATATATTACACTTCAGTATCAGTGTATAGGTTCAGAAACTGTCATGCACTGGGGCTTATATGGTACAGTGTAATACCAGTTTATAGGTTCAGAAACTGTCATGCACTGGGGCTTATATGGTACAGTGTAATACCAGTTTATAGGTTCAGAAACTGTCATGCACTGGGGCTTATATGGTACAGTGTAATACCAGTTTATAGGTTCAGAAACTGTCATGCACTGGGGCTTATATGGTACAGTGTAATACCAGTTTATAGGTTCAGAAACTGTCATGCACTGGGGCTTATATGGTACAGTGTAATACCAGTTTATAGGTTCAGAAACTGTCATGCACTGGGGCTTATATGGTACAGTGTAATACCAGTTTATAGGTTCAGAAACTGTTATGCACTGGGGCTTATATGGTACAGTGCAATACCAGTTTATAGGTTCAGAAACTGTCATGCACTGGGGCTTATATGGTACAGTGTAATACCAGTTTATAGGTTCAGAAACTGTTATGCACTGGGGCTTATATGGTACAGTGCAATACCAGTTTATAGGTTCAGAAACGGTCATGCACTGGGGCTTATATGGTACAGTGTAATACCAGTTTATAGGTTCAGAAACTGTTATGCACTGGGGCTTATATGGTACAGTGCAATACCAGTTTATAGGTTCAGAAACTGTTATGCACTGGGGCTTATATGGTACAGTGCAATACCAGTTTATAGGTTCAGAAACTGTCATGCACTGGGGCTTATATGGTAGAGTGTAATACCAGTTTATAGGTTCAGAAACTGTCATGCACTGGGGCTTATATGGTACAGTGTAATACCAGTTTATAGGTTCAGAAACTGTCATGCACTGGGGCTTATATGGTACAGTGTAATACCAGTTTATAGGTTCAGAAACTGTCATGCACTGGGGCTTATATGGTACAGTGTAATACCAGTTTATAGGTTCAGAAACTGTCATGCAGTGGAGCTTATATGGTACAGTGTAATACCAGTTTATAGGTTCAGAAACTGTCATGCACTGGGGCTTATATGGTACAGTGTAATACCAGTTTATAGGTTCAGAAAACTGTCATGCACTGGGGCTTATATGGTACAGTGTAATACCAGTTTATAGGTTCAGAAACTGTCATGCACTGGGGCTTATATGGTACAGTGTAATACCAGTTTATAGGTTCAGAAACTGTCATGCACTGGGGCTTATATGGTACAGTGTAATACCAGTTTATAGGTTCAGAA
Organism: Cyrtodaria siliqua; assembly: GCA_037043455.1. Lineage (NCBI taxonomy): Eukaryota > Metazoa > Mollusca > Bivalvia > Adapedonta > Hiatellidae > Cyrtodaria > Cyrtodaria siliqua. Next base: position 278,878 of record JAWPHD010000022.1, on the reverse strand, counting down.
ACTGTCATGCACTGGGGCTTATATGGTACAGTGTAATACCAGTTTATAGGTTCAGAAACTGTCATGCACTGGAGCTTATATGGTACAGTGCAATACCAGTTTATAGGTTCAGAAACTGTCATGCATTGGTACTAATTATTTCTCTTTCCAGTGCACTAGAACAAATATTATTCGCCTGGCTTCAGCCGGTGAATAATAAACACAAAGTGTGTGCAGTCTTTCAATGAACCATGAATTTCGATAATGAATGTTCAATTATGTAGGGCATATTTAGGTAAACCAATTTTGCAAACACAATACTAATGTATGCCTGACCCAATCGCCGGAAGAATATTTCTACCTGTGATTCTGAGGGAATTAAAAGTTGTAATTCCCCAGGGTTTGCCGGAACTACTTTTTTAATTACATTGTTGTGACAGTTGTGGTGTATTCTTGTGCGATGTTCGAAAGTAAGGCAAAGTAGACCCCTAGTGAACCAGAAATATTTATTGAATTAAATTCTTGTAAATAAATATAATATATAAGTTAATCAACACTGTTTTCGTATTACGGGATATAATTCCCTCGGCCAGTTCACATATCTAGTAAAGTAAACTCGTGCATACAGCACTCGTTTTTTTACTAGATAAACGAAAACAGTGTTGATTGTGAACTGGCCTCGGGAATTATATCCCGTAATATTAAAACGGTGTTGATTAACCTCTATGGAACAGTAAATAGGTAAAAACAGCGATTGTTCGAAAAGATCAGCCCTTTCTTATATATATATATATATATATATATATATATATGACCATAAATATATATGACCTATGGAGAGAACTGTAACTAATGTTGTAATAACTTGTAGTTCAATCCATTTGCATATGTTTCTATGAATATTGTGACGTTGAATTGATGTATTGTAGCATATCTGCAATAAAATATTATTAAACATTTATATGAACTAAATACTATTTTCTCTCCTATTTATTCTTCTTTCTGTATAATATCGTTATGAAAGCCAGTGTCTGTAAGTAGATACAATGTTGAACTTGTTGAACTATTTTAAGAACGATATATTTGCAATACCTTTTTGGGCGCGCTATATTTTTTTTAGGTAATCATGCGCAAAAACGTTGGTTGCGTAACAGTGGTTAAAGATCGCGTAATAATAGCGGGGAAAAGCATCAAATATGTTCACATAAACGTGAAAATTCTCACAAAACTAGTTCCGGAATGCATGTCTGTGTCAGTGACGCATTATATCGATTAATAAATCAGCACGTATATTCTTTATGATGTGTTAATTTCTTAACACCGCCGACTGTTGACACAATTATGTGCAAAAAACGTAATGACTAGGTGTTCTGCCTTTCTACAAGACGTAACAACTTGCGAAATGTTCTCACAAAATTCTTAATAGCTAACGTTTAGGTGTTGAGGAAAGCGATAGTATGGCAATTGCTTAGATTAACATGTCCGTCTGATTTGCAAATGGAATTAGATTATCAATTGTACGTTTTTCTCACCTTTGATTAACAGTGTTAAGGTTTTTGTTTCAAACAATAACGTGTTACAAAAGAGGAGGAACAAAAGACGTATTGTCAGCAAACCAGAAACTTCCCACTGAGTTATTATTTTTCCCTTTTTACTCTCTTTCTAACAAGTATTATAGTAAAGATCATAAATGTATTTAACTATGATAATATTTCCATTTATTGCACCTCGCACAAAATGCTAGGCATCTCATTGGCTGAGTGCGGTCACGTGGTGACCCCCTATTTTTCTATAATGGGTCAGTAGAGTTCATAGAGGGTCACTAAAACAAGATGCGCTACAATTCCGATTCAAAATTTAAATCATTTGCAAATATTTCTTTAATGCGTTAGTAACAAACATGATAAGTAAATAAACTGTAACGGTCGTGACGTCAACGTCATGACGTCAAATTGCGCAAACGTCTCAATGAATTAAAATGGGTTAAATATCTGTGTTTGCCTTAAAAAGGGTGCTCTGTGCAATAAATCAGTTATTGGGTTTGTTACTGACCCCCTACAGAAATATGTGGAGTCAGTCAGATATATAGGGGGACTCGGCTATTGCCTCGCCCCCTATAAATCTTACTGAACTCGGCTATTGCCTCGCCCCCTATAAATCTTACTGACCCCACATATTTCTGTAGGGGGTCAGTAACAAACCCAATACATAATATTGTAAATAACCTTTGACCGAAATAAGATAAAAAATCTGATAAAAGCCACAATTTGTTTATATATTAAAGGAACACACGGCAATCCTAATTAAAAACTCACGGCGTCCCGTTAGTTTTCCTACATAACGTGCATTTGTTAATATTAATTATTAGAATAGTTCAAAGCAAATTGTTTTTACATATTAATAACTATATATTATATTGCACAAATAATGTATTTAAAAAATTGGCAGAATAACGGACAATTAAAATCTCATTTTTGTATGTAATTATTATATGCAAGCAGGTTTAAAATAAAACTGATACAGGATTAATAAATCGAGGTGTTAATTGTATTGCCTATAGCTAATATAAAACTCAAGATTGTCGTATTGTGTCTCTTTAACTTATTTATTATCTTAAATTAATATTGCATACTTACTCAGCGAATATATGTGTCCATGAACCACCTTAATGTGTGGGAGTGTCAGAGATACGTTTTTGGTCTTTATTTAGTTCCACGATGGTATTTATATTTAAGAGTTCGTGCTTCTAAATTTGCTATTATAGATGCGTGTCATAATGGTCAAATATCGGTCATGTCAACTATTAGTATCATTCGTGTAAACGTCTGTCAAATATTAGTACCATTGGAGTAAACGAATTTCGTAATTGTATTCCGCTCATGTTTGAGAAGTTAGCGCAGAGTTCGTAGTTCGGCGTTTTACATTCAGGGTTGGGTTACGAGGTAAGGTTAACCTAACACGAACCGAATAAAATGTCCGCGCAAATTTCCCACACCTATACGATTCCCTGATTGAGATGCTCTTAGATGTGTTCATGGCGCCATAGTCATAAATACAGTGTATGATCTACTGACCGCTTCCCCCACTCCCGTCCCTCCCACTCCTCTCAAAACGCAATTCCTCTCGCCGGAATGCGTGTATGTGTATTTCTTACCTCGCAGGTTGATTTGCAGACATTATTCCAAGGTGACCACATACAATTGAACTCCTAATTCTTGTTTACCCTAAACGGACAGACGGACATTTTCATAACATGACTGTGCGTACCGTTCTCTCTTGCTGTGACCATGTTAACTGAGAATGTAAATAATAACATATTTGTCCCGTTCTTGTTCTGTTCTATTCACGGTGCCATACACAGTATGCGAATGACCTTGATTTATGTAGTAATTTCATGCCGAATACAATAGACTGCATTGTCTTTACTTTAGATACAAATGCAATATTAATAATTTGAGAAAAGTAGAGAAAACTGATTTTGTAATTCGGCGCATTAAGAAAAGTTATGTTCTCCCTTTATTGAAGGAATTTAATATAAATTCGTTTGCTGAGTGCCGTTTAATATTGGTGTTAATTGAAATAGGCGCCGTCACCACCGTCCATATGTGAAGATTTGTCGAAAAATGTTACCGATTTTAGGTTATATTCCACTAAATCAGCCTGTGCATTTGAAAGTAGTTCTTACACAGTGCGAATTATTTCTTTTTTTAAAAACGTTTTTAGTGCAGTTTCCTGTTAGTTTGATGGCTTTAATTGTATTTTGGACATGTTATTGTGTAACTGTATTCTGGACCTGTTATTGATATTTGAAAATGCAGCTCATCATGTTGACAGTTTTTCATATAAATTTCAGAAGTGAAATTAGACAGGGTATGAAATTACATGGGGTAAAAATAACGTTGACCTTTGACCCGGTGTTAGTATACAGCTCTGAAGAAAATTGTCTTAGATGATATTAACCCCCCCCCCCCCCCCCAACCACCACCACCCACTCCACACACACGCACGCACGCACGTACGCATGCACACACACACACACACACACACCCCTCCCACACACCACCCTCCATGTTCATTGTTGATGTTTAATAGCAGAAATACTTATTTGCATGCTAAAGTTTTCCAGAATTCTAACCAGGTTTGAGATTTTAACAGGTTGTTAACATTCTCACTTTACTATGAAAGGGGCATGGAGATTCAAACTTGAAAAAAACTGAAAGAATTATCAAGACACATGAAAATAAAGGAGATATGACCTAATTGAAAATGTGCAAAGAAACATAAATAGAGGCGGCCGCCTTGGAACGATGACGCCATCGCGCCGTTTTGCAATATATGGCATATTGACAAAATATATTTTAAAGCAAAGAAACTCAATACAAACTGATTAAACATAAATATACAGATGCAAAATGTATACATTGTAAGCCTAGTGATTTTCTTTGCTTTGAAAGATAGTGTGTCAATATGTCATATATGGTAAAAAGGCATGTTGACGTCATCGTTCCAAAATGGCCGCCTCCAGCAAATGTTATAGGTCATATCTCTTTTATTTTGCTAATTCTTTCAGCTCTTTCAAGTTTTTCAGATCCCTTTTAAATAAATCTTGTTTGCAAATAATGCATCATCCCCTTTAAAATATATTATGCAAGTATACAATACAAAATCTTTTTTCCTTACCTAATTTTAAAAAATTCCCAAATAATTTAACTGGATCGACTGTACTACAGTTCCACCGCCTATTCCTAAACTGATACTGGCACTCGTCGATGGCCATATGTGCCCCGTATCTTACACTGTCCATTACTTCTATATTCCGCCGGCAAATCTTTTCTTGTCGTTTTGCTAGTCCTATCAAACTTTTACACATTTCCGGCACTTCTATTGCCGCTATACTTGTCATTTTGGCGAGCGCTCTGAAAGTAAAAGAAATGTATTTTTCTATAACTATATAATACTGTAAGATGAAATAAATATAGTGTATCACATAATGATTGTCATATTTGTAGTGAAGGTTCTACAAGTAGATGCATTGCACAGGAACAGGGATGGGGACGGAACCAACGACTTCTTTCGTATAAGAAAGCGGTGCTTTTCTTGGTCACCAACACTGTTTTCCATGAAGACGACACGTACAATGTACACGTCTAATCCATCGATTTCAGTTACAAAAGGCGAAGTCCCAGCACGTAACAGTTGAACAAAAGTGGATTGTTTATTTCGAGTCCCCTGGAGGGGAATGTTACAAACAATAGAAATTATATAATAACAAGAAGAGCAAAACAAAATTTCACTAAAGATCATGAACATTTTTTTGCAGAAACTATCAATTCTGGTAAGGATGGTTTTGTCATCATTTTGCAATATTTGATTGAGTTAGGATTGTTAATGCTATCACAAGGTAAAAAAAGATCCGAAGATCTTTAAAAAAAAAAAAGGATAGTCAAACAAATAATAAAATTCATTGACCATTTCAAATGATATCGTTTCTATTTTTTCTTAATTCTCTAAAGAAATGTCCATGTATATGACAGAGGCTATGAAGAAAAAATTTCACCATTAAAAAACCGAAAGAGAGGGAGCGTAGCGACCGAACGCGGTTTCTTTATGGTGAAGATTGTGATGACTTCTAAAATGACAGTATCATCCGCGTATAAAAGTAGATACAGTTTGACAACAACGATTCTGTGTCTAAGGCTGAGCGAATTAGGTCAGTAAGTATTATAATATAACACAATCCATCAAATGAGTTAGAACTGAAGTCAGATAAGTCGTTTAAGAATAGTGATAACATTACTGGATATAAATGTTCTCATTGACGAGGGCCAACACGAGTTAAAGACCGGAAAGAAAGGTATTTTTATCTTGACTAACAAACAGGATATTTCCTTTCAGAGTGACCAGACAGAACTACCAATAATAGTGCACATATGACCAGTGGGGTCAGGCAGTCTGTATTGCCAAACTTCGAGTGTTTACCTTTGAACACCGACTTAGTTGGCAGGCTGTCTTTGACGAATAAGACCTAAACAGGACTGGAAGAGGTACCACATCATTGTCAAATAGCATATTTAAGAACAAGACGAATAAACCCAAAACAGTACCGTTCCATGAGAGGTACCACATCATTGTTATAAAGTAGATATAGGGGAAACAACCTTTTGCGAATGCAGGAGTCAAGCAATGAGATTATGAGAAATGAGATTAATAAACTAATGTCATTTTATAAAACAATACTGAATTTGCCGACATATATCATATGTCTGTTTAGAATGGCACCAGAAAAGTTTGCATTATCCAAGACTGCTCTGGCTTCTGTCAAGTCATTGAAAAACTACTTTGTGGCTTGCTAGGTCTTTGTTGCTTATGTTCATATATACATGATCATTTATGTTTATATCGCCTATTAATGCTGCATTGTTTGCTACATAATATAACCTGGCGGGATATCTTTATTTACACCGGCGCATTTTATTTGGATGACAATAGGGTGAGTGAGGTTTGGTGCACCCTACGAGGGGTCAGCGCAAAACTATTGTAACTACATATAAATAAAGAAGGAGATACAATAGTAACCCTCGCCAAGAAACCCCAGCGGCCCTTTTTGCAACTGTCCGTTCCAAGGCATTAGTGCTATTGTAAACCATTTTATATTTGGCATGTAATATCTTGCCATTTATTCATCTTTGTAATTATTGTTTGTTTCTATGCGCGCTATTGGTTGACTGTGGTCCTTGAATGCTACATTTCCTGCTGACTTGCTACATTTCCTGTTGACTTGTACATGTATATCCACTTTTATTTTAAGAACACGACGACGTGGTAATAACGTCTTCCATTAACTTGGTTTGTTCAGGCTCTGAATCTACAATTATCAATATAAAGTATTAACCTATTAGCAGTTAAGCGTTGGCGGATCTAAATTCGATTTACAAAAATCCTGATTCCACTTAAAATTTAACGAACTTAAGATTGTGTCAATAAAATACTTCCTGTTTCTACTACGGAGCTATTTTTCATCAATAATCGAGTATGAAGATAGTACAACTAGAAGATAGTGTCAATACAAGTATCAAAGGGAAGACAAATGATGCATCATGAAGTTGCTGTTTATTGAACTCATTAAACAACAATTAATAATCCCCTGTCTTTTTGTGTCTACGTTAAAATTGTCCTCCCCACTCCCCCACTCCCCCGCCTTCTGTTAAACTTTAACACCCACTCATAAACACACGTAAATATATACTGAAAGGGAAAAGAAACGCATAATCAAAATATTGCCTATACTACACTATTATATACACCTAATTCCACGTAATATTTCAGATATATCTCAACGTGTTTTGTGCAAAAACAGGGTACAACTATTTACAGAAAGGACAACTCTGTCATGTAGTAGACCTTTTAACCAAAGTATACTTTGTGACACGAAATTTATAAATGTTGAAATTTCGCTTGAAAAAGTCAAGCCATTTCAGTATTGTGTTTAATGTTAAGAGACTGCAACGTGTAAATCCTAAGTTTGCTCACCTGCTTGAGCCAAATGTCGATAACGAAACTTTAAAGGGGTAACCATTGGTGTGTTCGGTGCTGTTTAAGCCTTTTTCCCTATAGGATAGGCCTAATGTCGCCCTGTACCGTTCGATAAGCAGTAGCATATTAAACATACAATATATAGGAAATATCCATTTATGCGTTTCTTTTTCCTTTCAGTATATTATAGTGTAGTACTCCTGTGGATAGAATATATGAAGAAACGGTCTCTTGTTTATTTATTTAGAACTCGTTTATTTTCTAATTATATTCCTGCTGCTTCGGAGATAGGTTAACCTGGTGATCGCTTGTGCTAGAGTTGTTCTTGCATTCATTTAAGTAAATGACGAACGGATTCCGCTGTATATTCCCTCCACTCCTCCCCCACATCCCCCACTCCCAGCCCACACCCGTTTGCTCTATTTAATAGAGCTGTACTCTCTAATATAGAGTTGTACTCCCTAATAAAGAGTTGTACTCCCTAATATACAGCCGTACTCCGTAATATACAGCCGTACTCCGTAATATACAGCTGTACTCCCTAATATACAGCCGTACTCCGTAATATACAGCCGTACTCCGTAATATACAGCCGTACTCCGTAATATACAGCCGTACTCCGTAATATACAGCCGTACTCAGTAATATACAGCTGTACTCCGTAATATACAGCTGTACTCCGTAATATACAGCTGTACTCCGTAATATACAGCCGTATTCCGTAATATACAGCTGTACTCCGTAATATACAGCTGTACTCCGTAATATACAGCCGTACTCCCTAATATACCACCAGATTAAAGCAGAAGCAGATCACACTGAAAACGAGCAAAACACACTGACAACGAGCAAATCATACTGAAAACTAACAAATCACGCTGACAACGAACAATTCACAATGACAACGAACAAATCATAATGGCAACGAGCAAATCACACTGACATCGAACAAATCACACTGACAACGAAAAAATCACACTGATAACGAACAAATTGCACTGACAACGAAACAATCGCACTGACAACGAATAAATCATATTGGCAACGAACAAATCGCATTGGCAACGAACAAATCACACTGACAACCAACAAAATCACACTGACAACGAACTCATTACATTGACAACGAACAAAGCACAATGACAACGAACAATACAATATAACGAGAGAAAAAATAACGCAGACAACGAACAGCACAATATTAATACCGTCGAATTATAGTGTTCACGACATTATCGTACCGATTATTATAACCTAGCTAACATGAAACATAGTTGTGTTTGTTCATTCATCTTCCAAAGTCCCAGCGAAAAAGATTAATTACGTATACCTGCATGTTAATTGATATAGTCACCTTAAACGAAAACACTTAACTCCTTTTAACTTGGTCAATTTATTACCCTGCGGTCGTTAAATGTTTTCAAAACAAGCACAACGTCGATAGCGACATCCATTCTTCATCCGCCATCTTTGGCATAGGCCGGTTTAGTCATTATTTATTACTTCACCTCTAGACCGTACCCCGAGGGTAACAAAATAACACATATCCCGTCTAATTATTACACGAGCATGTGTTAACATTAATTTCTATTGTTTTAACCTCTAATATTATGTTTGTTTGTTTTTGTTGTTTCCTTATGAATATTCAAAAGTGTTAGTTAAAAACAAAGTTGCTATTGCTTTTGTTGTTGTTGTTGCTGTTGTTGTTAAAGTTGTTGTTGTTGTTTTAAATACAGAACATATGAAAATGACCATATAGACTGGTGTTCCATTTCGGAAGAGGTGATTTCCAAGATCTACGAAAATATTTATTTTTATTATTATAAAAGTAATAATTTATAATAAACCATCTAACGTAACGGAAATCGCCGAAGAAGTACCAATTGTGGCAAGTACTGGAACACCACTGGAGATATATATAAACGTGTGATTACGTTGTTGTTCTTGTTGTTGTTGTTGCTGTTGGTGTGTTGTTGTTGTTGTTGTTGTTGTTGTGTTTTTTTGTTTTTGTTGTTGTTTTAAATGCGTTCACATACATTACTATTATTTCGTGAGCTTTGTATGCACAATGCGGATGTAACGGATACGAATTTGTACCATTACAGTATTTGTGTAATTATTGCTCCATCCCTCAGAGCAAAGCGTAAGAGGGGCATGGTGTATTGCATGTATACACTTGGTTGCGATCCTAGTAGGACCATATTCCATACAGGTATGAAACCAACAATTATTTCCCCCATTGACACCAATGTTAGAATGTCACATATTCACGAATTGTTGCAACTTCAACTCAAGTATGGATAATACAGCAGTGTAATTTTCATATAGAAAACTAATTTTCCAATTGAAAAATCAGCAGAAAAGGTGGGGTCACAAGACTTGTAAGAAAGTGCTTGTTTGTTTACTAAACAGGTCAAGGGTGCAGCTGTTTTTATTGATGGTTGCTCGCAAAGTGTATGCATAAATTCGAAATTTCGAAAATGTTCATCAGTGATCCAGTAAAACCTATGAATACGCTTCTTATACAAAATAGAAAGAAATGGGCAGTTTTCCCCTACTTATAATGGCCAGTTCCATCAAAAAAGGAGGATTACTTTTTATTATAGAAACTACACCTCGGAGGTTAAAGGGAATGTAGCGCCACAGCCAAACCACCTTTATAATTGAGAGTTCTGAAAAAATTGAATAAAGGTGAAATTTTGCGGCCATTTTGAGAGCTATGACATCACGGTTCTAAATGACCATATATGGAATATTTATAAATATGAAAATTTACTGATTTATTGGAAAAAATGACAGCAACTGTATGAAAAATATGTAATACTTAATGGCAATAATGCTTTATATGACCAGTAAAAAAAATCGTTCATTTGCAGTGATTTTCTTCATTTTAAATGATATTTATCAATATTCCATATATGGTAATATGGAACTATGACGTCATAGTTCTAAAAATGGCGGCTCCCATATTCGCTTTAGTTAACCTTTAAATGGTCATTTCTTTTTTGTTTATCATCCGATTTTGATAATTCTTTCACCTTTTTCCAAGTTTTTTAGAACTCTCAATAACAGAGCTTGTTTGGCTGTGGCGCTACATTCCCTTTAACATGCAATTGGTAGTTGTGAACCTATAACTGCAATTATTGACTAGACAAACACACTCGCTAAGTACAATTACACTTTGCCTGCCACTACCAACACTGACCATCATATGTAACCGACACTATTGACCGCAGATGCTTCATTCTGCCCAATTATGATGTCAATATAAAATAATTCCAAATCTGTTTTCTGGTGGTGCGTGTTGCGGTCGTCAAAATCGCTTAAGGATAACATCCATGATAGTAATATGTATATGTAAGCACTGGAAGACGTATGAAGGTTGCTTTCTTAAAGTAGATATCCCGCCAACAACAGCCAAATTTTACAACATATGCATGTACACTGTTTCTAAATCTACTGACGACGAGGTATATATATATAACTTATATATTTTTGAGAATCCAAACTCTGTAAACACAATATAAACGGCTTTAACTAGCCAGACCAAACCCCAAAATTAATAGTTAAAAACTCATAATTAATTTTACGCATTTTCAATCACGGATATTTTAAGAACCCGTGAATAAATCTTTTATTTTTCATCGGCACATATACATTTGTGTATGACCTGAACATCTGGATAGAGTTTAGATAATCAGTTTTGTAATGTAATTTTGCCGTTATTTGGCGGGTTAGTTATCGGGTCCTGTCTAAACACGTATTCAGGGTTTTCCCTTAATTCTGCCACTACTCCTTAAATTCTTGCCACTACCTCTTAACTTTTCAAAATTGATCATGATCCACTTACAACTGTATGTTTTTGTATCATGATCCACTTACAACTGTATGTTTTTGTATCATGATCCACTTACAACTGTATGTTTTTGTATCATGATCCACTTACAACTGTATGTTTTTGTATCATGATCCACTTACAACTGTATGTTTTTGTATCATGATCCACTTACAACTGTATGTTTTTGTATCATGATCCACTTACAACTGTATGTTTTTGTATCATGATCCACTTACAACTGTATGTTTTTGTATCATGATCCACTTACAACTGTATGTTTTTGTATCATGATCCACTTACAACTGTATGTTTTTGTATCATGATCCACTAACAACTGTATGTTTTTGTATCATGATCCACTTACAACTGTATGTTTTTGTAACTAAAATATTGTTAAAAAGTAACAATCTGTGACAAAAGCCATTTAGTCTCTAACGAAAGTAACCCAACCAAGTCATTTGACATAATATCTGAAATTCCTATCAAACAATATTTTAATATAATTATCCCTAATGCCAATACTCCTTATAATACTCCTATGGAATACCCTGCGTACTATATTGTAACACTGTAACAGCGAATATTGTATTGCATTTTTGTATAATAAGTCCGAAATTCGAGTTTTTCAGACCAAATATTTTCGTCAACATAAATTAAACCAAAGGTAACAAATTAAGGCTTACTTTCATGCTTATGCACATTTCGTATGAATATGAAACACATGAAGAGTGTTGTCATTTGAGTTTGGACTTTGGAACACGCGTATACTAAAGTGAGAGAAAAAATAAACGAGCGAAAAAATAACGGGGAAAAAACAGTAAAAATATGTAAATAAAAAAAGGCTGAGTACATCCTTACCATGCACGTGTTTGTTTGTTTGTTTGTTTGTTTGTTTGTGTTTGTTTGTTATACGTAATTTTTAACACATGTAAGGTTATATATGACGGTCGATTTTTTGTGGTGGAGGCAGACCACCCACTTTTCCTGGGTAGAACCAGTACTGTACACCTCCCGCCATCCGTAAGAATCGACATTTTGAAGGAAAAAAAATAAGAATCGACACTTCCTCACTCACAAGTCGAGCTCCCAGTGGGATTCGAACCCGCAGCGGTGAGAGGCGAAGGCTTACAACGCAACGTCGTTAACCATTCGGCCACGGAGACGCATGGTGCACCATGATGTTTATGGCTAAACAGATGCTTACAGTAAGTATCTGTATTCTACATATTATATGTGACACGTGAACAAAACAAATAAACTCTGAAGTACTCTGCTTGTAATATCGGAATCTTACCTTTGTATGTGTAACAAGCTCGTGAAAAGTGCAGTTTTTGTTGTTTAATTCTACAAAAAGTGCACACTGCAAACACTAATTTAGAAATACTTGAATTTCTTCTCTGAAACTTTTATTACTGATATCTTTGCTATTTCTGAGTTATAGTTTAGGCGTGGGGATTTCCAACTGTTACAAATAGACTTACATAAGTGACCGGGGAAATAAAGTACATTATTGGACATGAAAATAATAATAATAATAATAATAATAATAATAATAATAATAATAATGATGATGATGAATAGAATAGAATAGAATAGACTATTTTATTGTCGTAATATTCATAACAATGTGAACATGACAATGAATAGACAGGAAATCAAATCATATGGTAGCAACTAAGATAACATATGGATTACATATAAGTAAAGACAGAAGAGTTTAATGTATCATTATAAATGATACCCAAGTATTGAGGGCCTGCACAAGACACTCCCAAATTGACTTGATGTACATATGGGTTAAACATGGCTGGCACCGATCCCTCCATATGCTCAGTCTGGGTAGTGTGTATTAGCTCATGAATGCTACACATGCACACACCCACACATCATGATGATGATGATGATGATGATGATGATAGTGATGATGATGATGATGATGATGATGATGATGATGATGATGATGTTGATGATGATGTTGATGATGATGATGATGATGATGATGATGATGATCATCATCATCATCATCAGCATCATCATCATCATCATCATTATCATCATCATCATCATCATCAAAACAATATACAGTAATAGACTCGCCTATGAAAGTGAACTCAAAACAAGATTCAGTAATAGACTGTATATTGTTTTGATGATGATGATGATGATAATGATGATGATGATCATCATCATCATCAAAACAATATACAGTAATAGACTCGCCTATGAAAGTGAACTCAAAACAAGATACAGTAATAGACTCGCCTATGAAAGTGAGTTCAAAAGATACATTAATAGACTCGCCTATGAAAGTGAGCTCAAAAGATACAGTAATAGACTCGCCTATGAAAGTGAGCTCAAAAGATACAGTAATAGACTCGCCTATGAAAGTGAACTCATATAAGATACGGTCGCAGGCTCGCCCACGTGAACTCAAAATAATACAGTCAAAGAGAACTCAAAACATGATACAGTCACAGATTCTCCAAAACTTACTCCAAATAAGTAACAGTGTCACAGACTGTCCCAAGTGAGCTGAAAATAAGATATACATGTACCTTCTAACTCTTAGTATGACTCGTCACTCTCAAAAAGTGAACTGAGAATAAGATACAGTTATTGACTTTGTATCAATGGATCGGTTTGTGCGTTCAGGTGAATAAAACAAAATATACAAATCATTTATGCAGACATTCTATAATAGTGTTGGATCTTACTTTAACCTCGTGCTGCTGCTTAGGTCTGCGTTAGCGGTGGGTATAAGAGATACATCGAGCTGGATACATATGTGACTTTATATTTCAAGATGCATGCCTTGTAGAGAGAGGTGCTTAATCCATCAACAAGTTGCTCGTTAATTTATAACAATTACAATGTTGTGTATATAATAATATACACAGATGGATCAAGTTTCTCCAACATTTTTACAGATTTCTGTTGTTCTTCACAACATTGGTGGTATACATCTGCCAAGTCTATCAATATTCCAGATTGTTTAACGAACTGCTTACGATTTCCAAATGGTGATATTCCCCACGACCTATCTCTCTCTCTCTCTCTCTCTCTCTCTCTCTCTCTCTCTCTCTCTCTCTCTATCTGTCGATCGATACTGCGACACCCACTTTCGAAAACATATTTTATTTCATCTCGAAGTGGGAAAACTTTATATTTTCACTCATGTTTCGCATTCGTGAAAATATAAAGTTTTCTCACTTCTCGATGAAATAAAATTCGCATTCGTGAAAATATAAAGTTTTCCCACTTCGAGATGAAATAAAATATGTTAATCACGACAAAACAAGAAAATTTCTATTTATTTTATGATTTTACAAACAATTTTTAGGGAAACTATGGAAGATCAACAAATGTAGTCCCGATAGCTACTGTGAAAATAAAACTCTAAATTTCACAATGTGAAATAACACTTTTATTTCACTGATAAAACACAGTATGTCATTACTTGTCATAAAATAAACCCTTTTATATAGTTGTTACTTAACATGTTGTTTTGTTATAATGTTAAAGAAATTTAACCCGCCAAGCAACAGCAAAACAACACTACAAAAATTGTATATCAGAAAGCTATCCATGTGCTCAAGGTCATATGCGCCGATTAAAAGAAAATGTTTATTCACGGGTTCTAAAAACGCCCGTGATTGACTATACGCAAAACGAAGGACGAGTTGGTAACTCTTAATTCGACTTTCCATCTTCGGGTTCTAGTCTGGCTGACTAAAACCGTTTACAGTGTGTCATTAGAATATATGCAAGCAATACATATATCTCGTCGTCAGTAGGCTCAAAAACGGTGTACTTATGATGTAAAATGTTGGTTGCTGTTGTCGACATAGCCACTTTAAGCCAAAGAAAAAAATAATTCTCTTGGCCTCATTCGAATATATGTTTTACATGTACATGTTAAGTAGTTTAAGGTACAATCTAACATATAACATAATATTTAAATTGAGTATAAATAAGCAGTATACATCTTAGATAGTACCTCATACCACAGACCTAATAACAATAATATGTCTGTGCTCATACAATGTATTAACTGTAGAAGATCTGAGATACAATTTGAGATGAGGACATGACAATTTAGTCGTCACACTATCTACCACAGAAAATACGTATGAATGATTTTTTTCTCCCAAAAAAAGGGATTTTATTAAACCGCTGTATAAAACAGTTTTCAAAGCATCAATATTTCTGGAAAAAAAAAATTAGAAAAAAAAATCAAAGAAGAAAACATTAGAGTTCTACTCCTCAGAGGAGTAAATTGGTGTCCCTAGACTATCAATAATGTTAATTAAATGTATGTTCCTTGTTCTACCAATATTGAGATAACGACTCCAGATGGCTGCAAATATTTCTACTTTTAATTTTTTATATGCTATCCATTTTTCAACTTTATTAAAGGGAATGTAGCGCCACAACCAAACAAGCTTTATTATTGAGAGTTCTGAAAAAAATGGAAAACGGTGAAAGAATTATCAAAATCGGATGATAAACATAAAAGATATGACCACTTGAAGGTTGTTCTAAAACGGATATGGGGGCCGCCATTTTAGAACTATGACGTCATAGTTCCAAATTACCATATATGGAATATTGATAAATAGCATTTAAAGCAAAGAAAATCATTGCAAATGAATGCAAAATACATAACTGGTCATATAAAGCATTATTGCTATTAAGTATACATATTTCCATACAGTTGCTGTCATTTTTCCCCCTATAAATCAGTAAATGTTCACATTTATAAATATTCCATATATGGTCATTAGAACTGTGATGTCAACTCATAGCTCTCAAAATGGCAGCTTCCATATTCGTTTCAACAGAACCTTCAAATGATCATATCTTCTTTGTTTATCATCCGATTTTGAAAATTCTTTCACCCTTATTCATTTTTTTTCAGAACTTTCAATAATAAAAATGGATTGGCTGTGGCGCTACATTATGTGTTTTGTAAAAACATTTAACAAAGGTCTTTGTTTTTGCATTTTTTGTTGGTATATAAGTAGTTTGGCTTGCAGGAGTATTTTGTTTAAAACAATATCAAATTTATTATTTCCAAACACGATACCTGTTTCTGACCAGTTTACCAAGTCTATATTACAGTTATTTCTGATGAATATTAGCAGATCTGTCCAAAATGTATTTACAACTTAACATTTCCAGAATAAGTGATGAATGGTTTCGGGTAAAATATTGCAAAAACTAAATTGCTATACTATAGTATAAGAACCCTGATGAAATATACCTACATGTATAAGAACACTGATGTAATATACCTACATGTATAAGAACCCTGATGTAATATACCTACATGTATAAGAACCCTGATGTAATATACCTACATGTATAAGAACCCTGATGTAATATACCTACACGTATAAGAACCCTGATGTAATATACCTACATGTATAAGAACCCTGATGTAATATACCTACATGTATAAGAACCCTGATGAAATATACCTACATGTAACTATTGGACTATTTTTAAAAAGTTCACCTTTCCTTTTCTGATGACAAAGAAACCGACTGTTTTCAACAAAGAAAATGGTATCAGTTTTAAGGTAAAATACAAAGTTTTCAATCCGATAGCTTTAATAGTTGTCGCGCAATCAATTAAGTAAATTAATAATTGCCAAAGAGCACACTCGTTTGCTATCATGGTATTATTTTTATTTTGAATACATCTTTAGAACGTTAAGTAGAAATACGGTTTGTCGTAATGCCATATCAGTAGAAACCGAAACACAGTAGGTTGTGGATACCAGTAGAAACACGATGTGGTGTGATGCCAGAGAACAGATATTAGTACAAACACAGTGTGGAGTGATGGCAGAGAGCCGATTTCCAGTACAAACACGGTGTGGTGTGATGCCAGCGAGCCGATATCTGTATAAACACGGTGTGGTGTGATGCCAGAGAGCCGATAGCAGTACAAACATGGTGTGGTGTGATGCTAGAGAGCCGATTTCCAGTATAAACACAGTGTTGTGTGATGCCAGAGAGCCGATTTCAGTACAAACACGGTGTGTTGTGATGCCAGCGAGCCGATTTCAGTACAAACACGGTGTGTTGTGATGCCAGAGAGCCGATATCAGTACAAACACGGTGTGGTGTGATGCCAGAGAGCCGATTTCCAGTACAAACACGGTGCGTTGTGATGCCAGCGAGCCGATATCAGTATAAAGACGGTGTGGTGTGATGCCAGAGAGCCGATATCAGTATAAACACGGTGTGGTGTGATGCCAGAGAGCCGATTTCAGTACAAACATGGTGTGGTGTGATGACAGAGAGCCGATTTCAAGTACAAACAGGGTGTGTTGTGATGCCAGCGAGCCGATATCAGTATAAACACGGTGTGGTGTTATGCCAGAGAGCCGATATCAGTACAAACACGGTGTGGTGTGATGCCAGAGAGCCGATTTCCAGTAAAAACACAGTGTGTTGTGATGCCAGCGAGCCGATATCAGTATAAACACGGTGTGGTGTGATGCCAGAGAGCCGATATCAGTACAAACACGGTGTGGTGTGATGCCAGAGAGCCGATTTCCAGTACAAACACGGTGTGTTGTTATGCCAGCGAGCCGATATCAGTATAAAGACGGTGTGGTATGATGCCAGTGAGCCGATATCAGTACTGCCAGCGAGCCGATATCAGTATAAACACGGTGTGGTGTGATGCCAGAGAGCCGATATCAGTACAAACATGGTGTATTGTGATGCCAGAGAGCCAACTTCCAGTACAAACACGATGTAATGTGATGCCAGAGAGCCGATTTCCAGTACAAACACGGTGTGGTGTGATGCCAGCGAGCCGATATCAGTATAAACACGGTGTGGTGTGATGCCAGAGAGCCACACCAGTACAACACATTGAGATGTGATGTTAGAGAGTCGATATCGTACAAACACGATGTGGTGTGAGCCACCGTGCTGATACCATTACAAACGCGGTGTTGTCTAATGGCAGAGAGCCGAATTCCAGTACAAACACGGTGTGGTTTGATGCCAGAGAGCCGATACCAGTACAAACACGGTGTGGTGTGAGTCATAGATCTGGAGTTTACCCCGAATGGAATCCTGAGATTTTGGAGAAACCTTAACATGTGACCTAACGGCGTAATAACAGTTGAAAATAATTAGTATGGCTAGTCAAAGTTTAGTATGACTAGTCAAAGCTTGGACACTTATTTCCCGTAATTCTAGCTTTATCGAAGTTTTTCAAAATCTAGAATGAATGTTGTTTTACGGCAAGTCGACACATAAACAGGTCATATTGTGCGATAAACTGTTGTAAATCAATTGTAAATCCACTGATCAATTATTAATGTGTATTGGTAAAAAATGTATTGGTAAAACTGTCTACAAATACGGGATGATATGGTAAAAAGATATTAACTATGTATATCACGATCAACAAATGACCGTCAACGGACTTTTAAGAAGTAAACATATTTCAATTCAATTCAGTTCAAATTCTTTATTCACTTCGGTTGATACGTACGAACAGCATAAGCAACATTTACATCAATATAACTTAATCTCAGGACTTTTAGTTAAAAAGTGTTGGCAGGTCTGTAACTACACTGCATCTGCCAAATGTCTGCTCCTATATAATTAGGGAAATCAAATTCTCACGTTATTGTCTGTCCTTACTTCGACAATGTGATCAATTAGTTAAATGTATATACGTTGACATGTGGTGTTTAATGACTTTATCACATCTGGCCTGATTGATGCATGCAGGGAAAAAAAATAAAACTAATCTTTCACACCTTCACCGCTTCACTAGTAATTGGCATTTTTACGAAAATAACAAATCAACATTTAATTTAGAAGAAAGACTGTCTTCTTATCTAATCGATTGTTTAATTAATTTTCTCTAAATAGTAGTAATAACGTCATCAATAAGCACGTGAGGTTGCTGATAAATCGTCTGTCAATATGCACGTGCGGCTGTCCATAAAGCCTGACAAATGTTCAACATTTACCCTCTAAAAATGGCCTCTAAAATGTTGTAAATATTTTGGAACTGTTTTTGTTTTTGGAGAAAAGAAAGAAGAATATCATGAAACTATGTTTGTGGTTCAATGTTTTATGTTTTTTAATCAGTTAACATCAAATTAAAAATAAATATCATTGTCAAATAAAAACACATTGTAATTCCGCCCTGCCCCGCTTCCTCGAAAACAAAACACACACACACATGAACCACCAGACTAATGTTTTACCAAAAAAAGCTTAAATCTAACATATTCGCATGCTCAATGCCAGTTAATGGGCATGGTGTAGTGAAAAGAGAGCGACTGGAACCCGTAATCTTTAGGCTGTAAGGCAGACCTCCCATAAAATGGGTAAATCCGCGGCTCGAAACTGCAATCTGTTAACCCTAAGGGAATCCCCTCTAATGGGGAAGCTCAGAGATAAGGGCGCGTCTCGAATCCGCAATTTCTTAAAGCTCTACCTAAATAATACGTTCACACAGTGAAAAGGCCACGAATCGAACCCGCAATCTCCCGGCGCTTCTCAAAAATGGGTATAGCGCAGTGTTGAGAACGCCGCTCGAAACTCGCAACTTCCGACGCAAGGCTGCCTAGGCAAGTGTAACCCATATGACGACTAAGATAAAACTGTTAAAATAAAAAAAAAAAAAAAAAATATAAATTAAATAAAAACAGACTCTCTAGAAACACGTCTTATGTTTGTATAAAGTACCACCGTCTCATCAATATTATCAATATTAATATGCACTAATATGCACTAATATGCACTTATATGCACTAATGTGCACAAGCACATAAAATAACATATGTGTAAGTTATTAACAGCAGTATAGCAGTACACGTGTTATTGGAAACGACAACTAAGGTTGGTAGTACGCGCAGGGGCATTTTAATATTTCTAGAATTAAAATCCATTTACATATTTTCAAAGTAGGTTGGCATACATTTGGTTGATCCGATCATTATTCGTCTGTCTTTTTCATATATATGTATGAGTAATAAAAATATTAATTTCCTTTCATGTATACAAACACATTTCCCCTTATTGGAAATAATGGAGCTTGCTTGGAAGAATAGTTGTGGATATCGAAATACAAATACATTTGTTCCGTGCAGGTTACAACTTGCATATAGAAACTAAATTAAGCCACATCATCCGTTCGATTTAATTATTGTTTATTAATTAAATAGTTTGCTCTTGAAAAAACTCGATGACGCGGCTAATATTAATTCATACGATGAGTTAAGGCCATACTATAATCTTGTTTTGTGACCTACGCACACTTTTATTTTATTATATATACAACTGCAAGCAATATGAACCACATATGAACTATTATTATATAACCTATAAATAGACGCGTTTTCATTGGCTAAAAAGTAATTTTTTAGAAAAAATATCTAGCGATATTGACCTGTTTTTTTGATATTGACCTGTTTTTTTGATATTGACCTGTTTTATATAATTGATTTTTTGATATTGACCTGTTTTATATAATTGTAAATTGAGGGTTATATAATAAAACAGTTATGGACTTTTCAGCTGTTATACATGATGTGATATGCACCAAAAAAGTATAACAGCTGAAAAGTCCATAATTGTATAATATTTATGATAAAACAACAGAAACGAGTCGTCGAGTTTTCCATACCAAACAGTTTCATTAACCATGAGAAAATTGTATACGAAACTGAGCACATCATGAGTATTTGGATTGAAACCAATTACTCCTCCAGATCGCGTCTAGTCCCTTTAATTAATTAATACGACTGTGACTGACCTCTTCTTTCATGGGTATCCGGTGAAGATAAGGAATTTCAACCCGAGGTATAAGCGTTTTTATTGGAACCGAGGATCTGCCGAGGTTCCGATTAAAACACTTATACCGGGAGTTGGAATTCCCTATCTGAACCGAATGCCCATGGTAGATTTCTTTACTTGCATATCAGACATGGTGTGCGTTGACGCCGAAAGCGTGAGTTTTATCTCGACCCTAGGGTGAGATGGCAAAATCTAGCCCCGGTAAAATGACGGATATCCTTGTCCGGCATGCAAGAAAAATATTTCTCCAATCTATTTTATCGGTTACTAAATGCTTCATTGCTCACAAATAGAGTACGACTATGTACTGGAATGCACTACTTAGCACAGAAAGCATGTTCTGCACTACAGTAAGGGTACAGGCTTCTAGAGAGAACAGACTATGTACTGTGGAGTAAACATGTACTGCACTACAGAAAAGGTACAGGCTTCTCGTTCAGTATTTGTCAGACCATACTACCACCAGTTGAGACAAGAGAGTCATTTTATGTTGTTGTTGTTGTGTTTTGTTTTTGAAAATCGAAAGAAGTAAGTCTAGAGAAGGAGAATAAATAGGGGGCGGGGTAGCGGCTGACAGTAAGCCCAGATAAATACCAACTGCGCTAGCCTGGCCATGTGTACTGAGCGATAAACAGTTTGTACAGTGTGATTAATATGGTGCTGCTACAATCTTGTCTTAATTATACATTAGTAGTATCCTAAGGACTTAAACAAGAAAACACTACGCATAAAACCACGAAGTTGAATGAAAATGCCGATTTGTGAATGTAAGATTACCTTTACATCTGCGGTTAGAAACACAGACATTAAACTGAATATCGCATCGTAAAATCGGATGAGAAAGCCATGAAGAAATAAAATGAAATTGTAAAATCAAGACTAAGTGTATACTATAAACATACACAACAACAATTTTCAAATGGCGTGTAGAAACTGAATAAATATGAAACATTACTGAAGTCGTGCAGCGGAAATTCGACTACTATAAAGAAAACGTAGAGCACAGATTAGTCTGACATATAAACGTTTAGTTTAGATACGTATCTCTTATCTTTAAAATCCGGACAAATTGCCCACATATTTGTTCATTTGAAATATAATATTTTATAGATCAATCTTTCAACTCTTTGACTGACAATCTGAAATATGACTTTTTAAGGTCTAGGGCCATAACCTTTAGGTGTCAAAAAGCATGTAACAATAAAGTTTAGGAAAACAGGTCCCTTATCAATACTAGGGTTGCGTTATTTTCCTATTACGTAAACGGTATCTATCTGTAGATAGAAAGATATATTTGTTGACAAATCAAGTTAAGATTGGTGCGGAAATATGACATTGAAAAATGTTATTTTAGCAGCGATTAAATAGTTGGAAATGTTATATTTGTGCATGTTTTTGGTTTACATTAAAGGAGCTGTGATTGAGCCAGAAATATAAACGTCAGCTCCGGAGAGGTTCGGAAAAATCGCATACCCGGTCTACCGGAAGCGGGTTGTACAAACGCAGAAAAGATGGTGTAACAAATGAAATAAAAGCTTTTTTTGACCACTGTGCCTTTTTGTTTTTGTTTTAATCATGTTTTCTCTTTATTTTAAAAAAAAGTGGTGTGTGTGGGTGGGTGGGTGGATGGGTGGGTGGGTGGGGAGGGGGGTGAAGGGTGAATGAGACGGGGTTGGGGCATTCTCGTTGTTACACACACTGGATATAGTTAAAATCCCTGCTCAGAACTTAGTACCCTTCATCTTTGGAAGAAAACATGAACAGTGAGTCAGTTTTTAGTGGAAATCGAATCCGATTTCACTTTTCGAATGATCGTTACATCTCGTCTAATATAAGTGTTGCACAAGGAAATCCGCAATTAATTTCTATTTTAATTTGCGAAGCTCGCTTCTAACGAGATAGTTCCGATTAGTTTGCAAGGTAGCTTGTGATAACGGTTATCTCGTGTGTCATCACCAGAATGAATCAGTCTATATCGTTTATTAAAGAGAAAAGTAAAAATAAACGTGTTAAAAACATTTGATCGCTCAAAATGCAAAAATGCGGAAGTTGCAGCGATAAATCACGTATGGGACGTCTTTTGACAAAACACTTTTACACACACTAAAAGATATGTTATAATCATAAGCTAAGAAGTTTTATTGCTTTATCGTATGTGAATCGTTCTGCGTAATGTCTTAGATGAAAGGGAGGCTTACTATAGCGGGCTAATACGAACCGACAGATGATCAAACAGCGTATACTGAATTTAGGGGTCATTTAAAACAATAAAATTCTAGACAATGTTCGACACATAGTTTATGTTTTTTTAAACAAGGGGTGTTTGAGGCAACTCCCACTTCCCTCAATCAGTTATAGCCCCCTCAGTTTTTGCTGAATGTGTCGCAAACTCAGGCAAAACAATTGAACAGATGTTGTAAATTTCTCTCAATAAGTGACGCAAAGGTTTTAAAGGAAACAAGGAAATCTTAATTTACGTATCAAGCATATAAAATAATTACATCTGAAATATTTAAATAATTATAAATAATGATTTTCCGACATGCAAGTAATGTGGAATCACTTAAGGAACGCCGGGAGTTTAACATACATAAAAAAATCAAAATTGCCGTATGTCCCTTTAAAATACTGAAAGTGTCAGACATTAAGAAGGACATATAAAAAGTAGTGTAAACATCTCAATGCAAGACCAGAGCCATTATGTTTACGTTTCTAAAGTTTTAAATGTGTAGTTGTAGAGATTTTCTGCTTGCGATAATCCAAAAACGTTTGAACAGAAGTATCTTTCTCTAAATAGATGCAGTATCCGAGCACTATTCAGCTGGCTTGCGGAACGTTGGTGGTTCTACCCAGGTGCCTGCCCGTGCACGAAAATTGCCCGGAGGGGCACCTGGGGTCTTCCTCCACCAATGGAAGCTGGAAAGTCGTCATATGACCTTAGCTGTTGGTGCGACTATAAAATCCAATTCAATCAATCAGTATCAGAGCAAGGTCGATGGCGCGACATCGCTAATACCCGTTGATAGTTTTGCCCTCACGGTGTCCTAGGGGTGGTGGGTTGATTGAAAACCATATTACTTTAAATTAGTCTAAACGAACTTCGATTTGATACCCATGATGCTAGGGTTTGATGATGTTCAGTTTGTCTGACCATTGCACAGGTGTCCCTGGGGCATCAGGCATGGACAGGTGTCCCTGGGGCATCAGGCATGGACAGGTGTCCCTGGGGCCTCAGGCATGGACAGGTGTCCCTGGGGCATCAGGCATGGACAGGTGTTCCTGGGGCCTCAGGCACATCAGAAGGATTAAAATCCAGCATAAGTTAAATCCAGACTGCACACATTAAATCCCTATGGAATGCATATACGAAGTTTTAATTAGTAACTGCTGGGTGGAAACCATGGTGGCCTGGGCTGTTCGCTGGGTGGAGAACGTGGTGGTCTGGACTGTTTGCTTGGTGGAAAACGTGGTGGCCTAGGTTGTTTGCTAGACGGAGAACGTGGTGGCCTGAGGTGATTGGTTGTGGAGAACGTGGTAGCCTGGGCTGATTGCTGGATGGAGAACGTGATGGCCTGGGCTGATTTGTGGGCGGAGAACGTGGTGGCCTGAGCTGATTGATGGGTGGAGAACGTTGTGGCCCGGGCTGATCGCTGGGTGGAGAACTTGGTGGTATGGGCTGATTGATGGGTGGAGAACGTGGTGTCCTGAGCTGATTGATGGGTGGAGAACGTGGTGATCTGGCTTTTTTCTCGGTGGAGAACGTGATGGTCAGAGCTGATCGTTGAGTGGACAACGTGGTGGCCTGGGCTGATTGCTGGGTGGAGAACGTGGTGGCCCGGGCTGTTTGCTGGGTGGAAAACGCGGTGACCTGGGCTGATTTTTTGGGTGTGGAGAACGTGGTGGTCTAGGTTGATTGCTGGTGGAGAACGTGGCGGCCTGGGCTCTTTGCTGGGTGGAGAACGTGGTGGCCAGGGCTGTTTGCTGGGTGGAGAGCGTGGTGGTCTGGAATGATTGGTGGGTGGAGAACGTGGTGGCCTGGGCTGTTTGCTGGGTGGAGAACGCGTTGGCCTGGGCTGATTGGTGGGTGGAGAACGTGGTGGTCTAGGCTGATTGCTGGGTGGAGAACGCGGTGGCCTGGGCTGTTTGATGGGTGGAGAACGTGGTGGCCTGGACTATTTGCTGGGTGGAGAACGCGGTGGCCTGGGCTGATTGATGGGTGGAGAACGTGGTGGCCTGGGCTGTTTGATGGGTGGAGAATGTGTGGCCTGGGCTGTTTGCTGGGTGAGAACAAGTGGTACAGTGGTTTTTTTTTACCTCTATCTTCCTGATTGCCACACAATTACTTGTTTTCGTTCGAGAATGTTCTCTGTGTATGAGAAGTAAATAACTTTTCTACAAAACAAATACAATGTTTCGTCTTAAATTATTTAAATCTTAAAGGATTGAATTTTAGTGATTGAAACCATCCGACCAATTATGGCAATTTGCTTTACAGTCCAATGCTCATGCGGTATGAAAGACATACATTTGTTTTTACAAAACATACACCAAATTGCAATGTCAGTAAGTGATTGGTCGATAGCAATCAGTTTTCGTATATGAGGCAGAAAGTCTACTTTCCATAAAACACAAGTTTTGATTGTTTTCACACCTTCTTTTTCGCTGACGGGTAAATATTTATGTCTAGATTTTCTTTGTTTACGAACCTTTACTGTTGTATCATGTTCACGAGATGAAGGAATGAAAACATGGCTTGAAACTATACTGTAAATACAGCAGCATCATTAAATATGTTTGGAAAATAGACAACGATACAAAACACACGTGTATTTCATTTATATCAAAATGTCAAATAAAAAAACTGAAACATTATATTATTTGTCTCATATATATTTCTCCTATAACAATATGTAATAATTATCAGCATACATATCTGACCAGTCACATGTGTTTTTGTGTGTGTTTTTGTGAAATGAAATAAATAATTAAAACTGACAATAAAATACGTAACACCTAGCCATTTTGATTCCTGCGGTTAAGCTATCTTCTTCTTCTATATTGATTCCGACGGTAATTTTGATTCCGGACGTGGTGGCCTGGGCTAATTGGTGGTGATCTGGGCTGATTGCTGGGTGAAGAACGTGTTGGTCTGGGCTAATTGGTGGGTGAAGAAAGTGGTGATCTGGGTTGATTGCTGGGTGAAGAACATGTTGGTCTGGGCTGATTGGTGGGTGGAGAACGTGTTGGTCTGGGCTGTTTGCTAGTTGGAGAATGTGTTGGCATGTGAGATTTGCTGGATGGAGAACGTGGTTACCTGGGCTGTTTGCTGGGTGGAGAACGTAGTGACCTGGGCTGTTTTTTGGGTAGACAATTATTTTGATTCCGGCGGTTATATTGATTCTGGCGGTAATATTGATTCCGGTGGTGATAGTGATTCCGGCAATTATAACGATTCCGTCGGTTCTATTGATTCCGGCGGTTATATTGATTCTGACGGATTATATTAAATCCGGTGTATATATTGATTACAAAAGCCATATCCATTCCAAATGAGAAAGATATTTTGACTATATCTGGCACGAACGTTGGCCGATCTGCATATGCTCAGGTATCCGATAAAAAGCATTGTCCCCAATACAGGTATACCAGCAATCATCCCAAAGTGACTGTTTATGGCCACTATGCTAAAACAAACATATTTTCAATTTTGGGAGTTTAAACAATGATATAATAATGCTATAATATTCCAATTCTTAAAAAATTATGACACTTTTAAATTTAATTAAATGTTGTTTAACGGCTCATCAACATACTATAGGTTATTTAGAGCCGCACCTGTGAGAGGGAATGCTACATAGGAATCCGGGAACCTGCCCTACTCTTACTAAAGAATAGATTCATGTGGTTCGTTAACGTGCTCGGAGGAGAGGCTCCGATATTCGGCACCGCCCTGTTTCCGTCCCAGTCGGACCGACGAGGGTAAGGGAATGTGTCTTGACTAAGAACACATCGACGAAACTTAGTGTCACACCGACGAAACTTAGTGGAAAGCCGACGAAACTTAGTGGCACACAGACAAAATTTAGTGGCACACAGACGAAACTTAGTGGCACGCAGAAGAAACTTAGTGGCACGCAGACGAAACTTAATGGCACACCAACGAAACTTAGTGGCACACAGACGAAACTTAGTGGCTCATAGACGAAACTTAGTGGCACAAAGACGAAACTTAGTGGCACGCAGATGAAACTTAGTGGCACGCCGATGAAACTTAGTGGCACGCCGACGAAACTTAGTGGCACGCAGACGAAACTAAGTGGCACGCCGACGGAACTTAGTGGCACGCAGACGAAACTTAGTGGCACGCAGACGAAACTTAGTGACACACCGACGAAACTTAGTGGCACGCAGGCGAAACTTAGTGGCACGCCGATGAAACTTAGTGGCACGCCGATGAAACTTAGTGGCACGCCGACGAAACTTAGTGGCACGCAGACGAAACTTAGTGGCACGCCGACGGAACTTAGTGGCACGCAGACGAAACTTAGTGGCACGCAGACGAAACTTAGTGACACACCGACGAAACTTAGTGGCACGCAGGCGAAACTTAGTGGCACGCCGATGAAACTTAGTGGCACGCCGATGAAACTTAGTGGCACACCGACGAAACTTACTGGCACACCGACGAAACTTAGTGGCACGCAGGCGAAACTTAGTGGCACGCCGATAAAACTTAGTGGCACACCGACGAAACTTAGTGGCACACCGACGAAACTAAGTGGCACGCAGACGAAACTTAGTGGCACGCAGACGAAACTTAGCGACACACCGACGAAACTTAGTGGCACGCAGACGAAACTTAGTGGCACGCAGACGAAACTTAGTGGCACACAGACGAATCTTAGTGGCGCCGGTGAGGGTAGATACTGTAGATTGTGTATTGAACAAATGTGCATTAACGTTAACGGTAAAGCTCTTTGAAGCATACATTCGAAAATAAAATTAATTTAATTAATACATGTACTTTAGATTATACTATTTACTTGTTAAGATAAAAATACTACATTTCTCTAAAATGATTGTTTACATTGGTGTTTCAACTTTTCCAGGTGGTTTCGTTATACAGTAAACCATACTCCGATATAAATACGGCTTCCTCTCAGCCCTCAGGTGGGAGAGATCGTCTCAATCCCTCAGGTGAGAAAGATCGTGTTTGATATTCAAAACAAAACATATATTTAAAATAAGTTGATACCTTAAACAACGCATACATGTTAGGTTTACCGAATACATTAACCGTGATTGCGAATTGTTCTGTAAAATATCAACGTTGAATTCAGATATATACGTTAAAATTAAAACTGTAAATAGATTGTACACAAGAATGTGTTATGAGATTTTTTGTTCGCTTGAACTACTCAGGGTTTTTATATATAATTATGCAAAAACTCTGGACTGCTCAATAAACCAGGAAAACTCAATAATGCACACATACCAAAAACATCTGGACTGCTCAATCAAGCATGACGTTTAATAAATATAAAGCTGGACTGTTCAAAAAGCATTAAATAATGGTTATTCAATATTGCAAACATGCCAAATACAGTAGGACTATCTAATAAAGCATGACTTTTTAATAAATGTACAGCAAATAAAGCATGACGTCACTATATTTAAAAGGGACTGGGGGCGACCTGGAAGAGTAATTGATGCCAGTACAAACACGTGAAGAGGAAACCCTCGTATTGTGCTCCAGTTGTACAAACACGTGAAGAGGAAAAGAGGAAACCCTCGTATTGTGCTCCAGTTGTACAAACACGTGAAGAGGAAACCCTCGTATTGTGCTCCAGTTGTACAAACACGTGAAGAGGAAACCCTCGTATTGTGCTCCAGTTGTACAAACACGTGGAGAGGAAACCCTCGTATTTTGCTCCAGTTGTATATGAAATGTGCACATGCATTTAATAAGTGAAATTAAGTTCAGTTGCATTATTATTTATGAACATTTTTGTACTGGAAAACATGAGTCTCGGTGTATTTATATTGTCAAATCATCAATAGTTATTCATATGGAGCTCACATTGCTAGCAGTTGTACATATTATTAAATAAACGTGTAGCATGATCACAAAAAAAATAATACAGCATTAAAGCATCATTTTAATTAATATTAATGATTTATGCCCCAAAAAACTATCCGAGTCGTCGAGTGTTCTCGACCAAACTATTTCATTAATAAGATTTAAACCGATTCGTTTATGTAGCCCATGTACTTTAAATATGCAACTGAACACAGTATGATGATTTTACTCGTATTTTCATTATTGACACCCATTATTCTTCCAGATCGCCTTCAGACCATTTAATAAATGTACAAATACGAAATAAAGCATGGCTGCTAGTATTCAATACTGTACAAATACCAATAAAGCATGGTTGCTAGTATTCAATACTGTACAAATACCAAATAAAGCATGGCTGCTAGTATTCAATATTGCACAAATACCAAATAAAGCATGGCTGCTAGTATTCAATATTGCACAAATACCAAATAAAGCAGGACTGCTAGTATTCAATATTGTACAAATACCAAATAAAGCATGGCTGCTAGTATTCAATGTTGCACAAATACCAAATAATGCATGGCTGCTTGTTTTCAATTTGCACAAATACCAAATAAAGCAGGACTGCTAGTATTCAATATTGTACAAATACCAAATAAAGCATGGCTGCTAGTATTCAATGTTGCACAAATACCAAATAATGCATGGCTGCTTGTTTTCAATTTGCACAAATACCAAATAAATCATGACTGTTAGTATTCAATATTGCACAAATACCAAATAAAGCATGGCTGCTATTATTCAATATTGCACAAATACAAAATAAAGCAGGACTGCTAGTATTCAATATTGCACAAATACCAAATAAAGCATGGCTGCTAGTATTCAATATTGCACAAATACCACATAAAGCATGGCTGCTAGTATTCAATATTGAACAAATACCAAATAAATCATGACTGTTAGTATTCAATATTGCACAAATACCAAATAAAGCATGACTGCTAGTATTCAATATTGCACAAATACCAAATAAAGCATGACTGCTAGTATTCAATATTGCACAAATACCAAATAAATAATGACACTTAGTTTTCAATATTGCACAAATATCAAAAAAAGCGTGGCTGCTAGTATTCAATATTGCACAAATACCAAATAAAGCATGACTGTTAGTATTCAGTATTGTTCAAATACCAAATAATGCATGAATGTTAGTATTCAGTATTGTACAAATATCAAATAAAGCATGGCTGCTAGTATTCAATATTGTACAAATACCAAATAAAACACGGCTGCTAGTATTCAGTATTGTATAAATACCAAATAAAGCAGGACTACTCCGTTAGTAAAGCATGACTATTATTTAATGGAAAGCAGAACTGCAAATACCAAATTATTTTAAAGCATGAATCCACAAATTATGCATGAATATTAAATAAAGCATGAATATTAACTAAAGCATGAATCCACAAATAAAGCATAATTTTTAAATAAAGCATGAATATAAAATAAAGCATGAAACCACAAATAACGCATGAATATTAAATAAAGCATGAATACCAAATAAAGCACTAATGCAATACTCGAAGGATACTAAGTAATTTTTTTTCAATAAAGGATGTTTTCTACCAAGAAATTATTGTTTCATTTGGCGGACATTTTCAATAAATCATGAATATTTATGGTGAATATTTATTAAGTCGTGAATATTTAATTTACTCGAATATGAATAAATAAGGAGCTTTTTAAAGGAAGTATATCTTACTCTGGGCCAGTAATTTGGAACGAAATCCCAGAGCATATAAGATCCTGCACTCAGTTAAATCTTTTTCAAACAATTATATAAAGTGGATAAAAAGGACTGTATAACTGAAATTGTTTCGTTAAAATTGGTATTGAATCACAATATCGAATTAATTTTTTTGTGAACACTTTTGTTTCCATTGTCAATAGTGTTGTGTTGCTATAACCTTGTATATATGTTTTTGTTTACTATGTTTGTTTTGTAAAGAGGCCTCGGGGAAGATTAGTATTTTTTACTAACTGGGCTACTCTTTTAAAATAAAGTCTTCAATTCAATTCAATAACGTGTGATTGCTGTGCTTAGCATTCCGAGTTGTACGGCTGCATGATGGTTATAACGCCAGCAGACGTTAGTTAATATGTATCGACTAGTTATGTGCCAATTTTGTTTATTATGAAAACACATACACGATAAATTATATAGAATCATACGCAATTATTCAGTGGGAAAAAAACATTTATTACCTAGAGTACCTTTAACGTCAATCAATTTGTTATTTAGTGTCGATTACAGCTTGACAGATTGAGGGCATTATACATATCCACTACTGCAATGTCGTATTTACATGGTGGGGTATCTTAAAACTGCGCCCTCACCCAACCCCCTTTCCATTCCCCCTCCCCAAGCACTCACACATAAACGAGAGGATGTACCATCAATACTAGTTAAACTTCCCACCCACCTAAAAAACAAACACACACGCGCGTGCATACACTTCAAATTGGCTTTAGTGAACGGATGGTCTTAAACCCGTACTGGTATTGCTTTTGTGAGTAATACCAGTACGGGTTTAAGACCGGAATCGCCTGGAAATTCCACCCAGTCGGTCGGCGAAAATGATCAAGGAGACATATAGGAGAGGAAAGAAAAATAACAAGAACGTAATTAAACGAGCGTTTTACGTAAACATGTACTATTTAACATTGATATGTCTCTGAAAACATGCATCATTTGGCAGCAGTGTTCTACACTCACGTCGCTCATCATATTTCCGTGATCGTAAATATAAAATAAACATCAGTGCTGATAGGGATGTTCACAATGAAATGTTCATTTGCATTTCGGGGAAAATTCTCAACCTTGAAAATGACTTTGTAATAAATTCATTCGTGGAATAAATGTGGAATCTATGAGATGCGTTTATGCAGTGCTTTGCTTATTTTTAATTGATAAACATAATATTATATATATTTGTGTGTAATTACGTACTTAATGTTGATTTAATCGCTGACTTATATGTTATGCAAGATTCGAACGCCAGCGAATATACACTTTTAAAAACGTGCAATATTGCAATATAAATACACCTTCCAGCTTAATTGATATGTAATTAAAACACATAAATAAATAATTGGTCAAATTAATTTTAATTTATTTGTAGCCTCCACATACGTTCTTTCTAAAACAAAATGTCGAAGCCATGATCATTATAGTAGCATTGGTCATCTAATATAAATCCTTTCAAAAATGTATGTTCCTGTATGTTTGTATAAAAGTAGTTTTCCATTGTATACATGTATATACGTCGCATATAATTGGGTTTGACGGCGCAACATCGCACACATGTTAATAATACCATTATAAAACAGTTTGATGAAATTGCAATTCGTCTGTCCAAACTTTGGTTTGATAAAATACCATCAATAATTCCGCTGTAATATCTATTAGATTATGAGAATTATCTAAAAAAATAAATATAAGCCGCAGAGGTATTAAGACAGAAATGTTAACATATATATACTTTATGAAATGATGACACCAAATAACGTCCGTACTGGCTATATATTTAATGGATTTGTCTACATGTTGCATAAATCCGGGCAAAATGTTACTAACTTAGGCATTTAATCCGGACAGAGTTAGTCTATCGAAAGAAAAGTATGTAATATACCATATGCTTACCACTGTCCGGGTTATATAAACGTACAGAAAACAAACTTATTTCAGTCCGGAATATACTCGGTTATTTCGGAATATGTAAGCATTGTAGCGTTTTCATAATGTCCTATGTTCAATTCAATTCAAATTCTTTTATTCCAAGATTTTACATGTGTAAAACAGCAATGGATATACTATATAATGCATGTTGAGAATTGTTATAGCAAAGTAATTAAATGATGTACACTATATACAAATGACACATTTTATTTAAATTGGATGAGTGTTATATGTCATATAATGTATTACACTGGCTGTTTTATGTTGGTCTCATTTGTAAACTGTGTGCTCGTGAGTCTATGGCCTGTTGTATTACTAGCATTTTTTCTTTAATGTAAATTGATATTAAAACAAGTATGTGTACATTCTGACATGTATTTTAAATAACTATATACTTACAACCACCGTATTCCATTTACTCCGCACAAACACCAGAGAAAAATGAATACTCCAAGACAGAAATTCGTCACTTTTCGTGGAATAATCCTAAGCAACTTCATGTTTGTTTATGCCGATTTTATCCACACTTTGCATATGATGATTTCAGCCACACTTTACTAATAGAAAGAACGGTTTCACGCCCAGTCGAATACGTTAAATCCGGGTGTAATGTAAAATGCTTGTTTGTCTTTTTTTTTTAATTACTTAATCAGAATATTTAAATAATTCACCTATGATTTTAAAAGATTTTTTTAATAATTACACCACGTCACAGAAATAATAATGAATAATGATCACACTGATTTCAATTCAGAAGTTTTAATTTTCGTCACCAGTGAAATAAACTAGCTAGTATATGTTTGATACGCTTGTTCATCCATCGTATTGTATCACTCGCTTTGCACTATATAGACATTTTGTAATACATTACTGTGCCTTCCGATTTGGGTTTGGTTTGGATAATATGTTTCATTCACATTTGTTTAAGGAAAGACATTTAATTACGACGTTTCATTACATAGCCATTATACATCCCACAAAACGTTACTGCGGTCTGTTTGATGTTACCGCCGCCACCCTTTTCGGGGACGATCCCCACCGTATCTGCGCTTATCCATTATGAATTTTAGTTATATCCAGATGAACATATATAATCCTATGTCCTGGAATTACTTTCCGAAGAAGCAACTGCACGAAGCACTAGAAGCTATACAACGAATATACAACTAAGCACACTTATATATCATACATAAATCCGTTAACTTGAAAATTACGTTTTGATTACCATCCCGAAATGCGCACCTCAAGTATCTTATGCAATTATTTTTAATTAATTCCTTGTTTCTTAAATTTGTTGATGTCTTATTCGTATTACAGATTTCAAAAGATGTTATCTTGAAACATCAAAAATATCAAAATAAATGTTGACAAGCCTTATCGCTGGCTTCTATTAATCAAGAAAGCCGAATTCCACAAAGTGAAATGTTCAAAATAGATAACTCTCCCTACTCGTTCACGATTTTAACAGCCACGACGGTGAAAAACATTGAAAAGCCATTTTTCATTTTTACACTTTGGGCTAGCCATTTATCCGCTAAACCACGCCCACATTTTATCCATCATCGCGCATGAATAAATTGACAGATTTTAGAATTCACACATGGATGAACGCAAAAATAGTTCCCAATAAATTAGAAATCACGGGGTGTGAACTGGTAAAACTATTAAATGACGCGCGACACAACTATTGACTCCGGTGACATACGAAGTAGTAGAGTGAGTGACTCAAGTATACTGGTGTACGCATAACGCAATGTGCCAAAGGCTGTTCGCATGCAGGATAAATGAACAAGCCACAGCGTACCTTTTTGTTGTCAGTTGAGCACTATGACTGCTTATTAACTTAAACAAAACAACACACAATAAACACAGTATACACAGGTTAATTTCTCTCTCTGAAAATATACTATCATAATTAAATTGTCTGTGATTCACTGTTATAAAGTACATGTTCGTTGATCGTGTGGCCGAGACTCAGCTTGTGTAAATGGTATAAACTCATATCAATCAGATCACAATATACCCTATAATAACCCCCGTGACAACATACCCATACATATCAGCCCCCGTGACAACACACCCGTGTATATCAGACCCCGTGACAACACACCCATATATATCAGCCCCGTGACAACACACCCGTATATATCAGCCCCGTGACAACACACCCATATATATCAGCCCCGTGACAACACACCCGTATATATCAGCCCCGTGAAAACACACCCGTATATAGCAGCCCCGTGACAACACACCCGTATATATCAGCCCCGTGACAACACACCCATATATATCAGTCCCGTGACAACATACCTGTATATATCAGCACCCGTGACAACACACACGTGTATATCAGACCCCGTGACAACACACCCGTATATAGCATCCCCGTGACAACACACCCGTATATATCAGCCCCGTGACAACACACCCGTATATATCAGACTCCGTTACAATACGCCCTTGTATATCAACCCCCTTGACAACACACCCGTGTATATCAGACCCCGTGATAACACACCCGTATATATCAGCCCCGTGACAACACACCCGTATAGATCAGCCCCATGACAACACACCCGTATATATCAGACTCCGTTACAATACGCCCTTGTATTTCAACCCCCTTGACAACACACCCGTATATATTAACCCTCTTGACAACACACCCGTATATATCAGCCCACAGCAGTCCAGTTAGGAAGTAATTCTTACGTTATTTTGGCTTAAAGGGACTAGAGGAGATCTGAAAGAGATAGTGGTGTCAATCCAAATACTAATGAAGGCCAGGATACTATAACATGCTTTAGTTTTATTTCAAATGTTTACATCATTGAACTGAGTCGCATGCTATCTTCGGTTTAATTATGAAAATGTTTGGTCTGGAAAACTCGACGACTCGGCGCAGCAGTATCAAAGTATATGATTAGATCACACATACAGTTTCTGTTCCATTTTATTATGCTCTATGTATTAAACATTTCTAAATAGCTGCACTCTTGAATGAAGATGCATTTCTCAGGTTTTCTAGAAATTCTTAAAGTCATTAAACAATACTCAAGTCTGTAAGGCTGGTTATTGATATAACGCATAATTATTTTTCCAGAATCAATGGGGATGTAATTTCAAGTGTTTACCAGTCTAAAATGCAGAAGTAATTGCACCATGTACGAAGAATAACGACGGACATCGGTTTGTTTATAGCCATAGTAGTTTAATAGTGGTGTACCGTCTTGATGCATTTGGGTTATACACTACATAATGAACATTATTTCCTATTGACTGGAGCTTATAACGCGTTTGATGAAAACATGCAAGTCTCCGTAGCATTCCTCGGAAGTCAGTGTCATAGACTATAAGAATCGTTCATGGGTATCCGGTGAAGATAGGGAATTCCAACCCGAGGTATAAGTGTTTTTATCGGAACCGCGGCTCTGCCGAGGTTCCGATTTAAACACTTATATAGAGGGTCGGAATTTCCTGTCTGAACCGAATACCCATGATAGATTCTTTTTCTTGCATATCATGTTGACGCCGCCAGCTACTAACGTTTTTGCATGTTTTCCTCGTGACTTTTATCTCGACCATAGGGTGAGATTGAAATTTCTTGCATACCGGATAAGGCTATCCACGTTTTACATGGGGGTGGGTGGGGGCGAGTTTTATCTTAACGGGTAAAGATAAAAGTCACGCGCGAACCAACATCCGGCATGCAGAGAAAAATATATAATTATTTTCTATTTTCGTTTTGTCTCTAGGTTCGTGAGCTTTCATGGGGAGATAATAGTGATGTGAGACCCAAATACCCGTCTTTTAAAATAATATGGATTACAGAAATCAATGTGTTTTTTTGTAATGTGTACCACCAAAGAGTTCATAGATCTACTCGTTCTGGACAATATATGTCATGTCGCAGCTGAAAAGAATCCACACTTGCGTGTAAGAGTTTATTTTCCATTGATGTATTCACTTGGCATTTCATGATTGGTCGGGGCTGGGATAGACTACATGATCCACTACCGAAGTGTTCATATTTACTACGCGCCACCTATACTACCGAAGTGTTCATATTTACTACGAGCCACCTATACTACCAAAGTGTTCATATTTACTACGGCGCCACCTATACTACCGAAGTGTTCATATTTACTACGCGCCACCTGTACTACCGAAGTGTTCATATTTACTACGCGCCACCTTACTACCTATATTACCGAAGTGTTCATATTTACTACGGCGCCACCTATACTACCGAAGTGTTCATATTTACTACGCGCCACCTTTACTACCGAAGTGTTCATATTTACTACGCGCCACCTATACTACCTATACTACTGAAGTGTTCATATTTACTACGCGCCACCTATACTACCGAAGTGTTCATATTTACTATGGCGCCACCTGTACTACCGAAGTGTTCATATTTACTACGCGCCACCTATACTACCGAAGTGTTCATACTTACTACGCGCCACCTATACTACCGACGTGTTCATATTTACTACGGCGCCACCTTAGTCTGACCTATACTACCGAAGTGTTCATATTTACTACGCGCCACCTATACTACCGAAGTGTTCATATTTACTACGCGCCACCTATACTACCTATACTACCGAAGTGTTCATATTTACTACGGCGCCACCTATACTACCGAGTTGTTACTACTTAAATTAAACAGCAAACAACTTTAAAGACGGTTTCTTTTTTATTCAGCCAATGTCCACGTTACATGCCTCTATTTCATTTTATCATGCAAATATGCACTTTTCTGCCTAATAAAGGGGTGACCTAATAAATTTTGCTTTAATATGCACTGGCCAATAAAGCAAATCAATACGGAATCCCCCGGCTTTTATTGTACGTAACGTTATCTGACGTCATGCACGTAACGTTGCCAGACGTCATACAACAAACAAAACAAAAAAAACATGTCGGCGTCCTCGATAAGCGTAACATTCTGAGAAATAGGTAATTCATACTGAAAATTTGGATAATCTACATAAGCTTCGCCATTCTTCGTTTTCTAAGCCTCGCCTAATAAACTTGATAGTAAAAGGCACTGACATAATATTCTCTATATTTACACGTGACGTCGCTAAATGTTTACGTTCATGACATCTACGCTCTAAACGCTGTATTATTATGACAACACTATTTATTAGTATGTCTGACTTTTACCCACAATGGAAAGCGCAGAAAAGCGGTAGGAAAGAACAGTCCGCGGTTTCCACACCGAATCGGCAGAGTAAACTCCGCTATTTAATTCTTGTGTAGTGAAGAAAAGAGGCACACATAGGAAACTCGTCAAATGTTCACGTCTCGAGACGTAGACATGGTACGGCGCATAGACCAATGAAATCCCGAGAATTTTCTTGGCATTATGACAAGTCAGGATGTCACGTAGCATCTTAAATAGTGAATTAAATATCACATAATTATTAACATTTTTACTATTGGTGGCCCCACAGCATTTTTTTTTGTACAAGGTAAGCTATATTATGAGATAAATTCTTTTAATTAAATAATAAGACCATTTCACTAAATATGAACACTGGAGACGCCGTCGCCACCAAAAAGTGCTATTTCTATGCGTAACAAACGTTTTCCCAACGTCGCTGGTTGGCAATGGTGTGAAGAGCCGGTGACTGCTGCTGCGCTATCAAACTTTGATGGAAAGATAACAGAACTGGAAGTTTTAATGTGGAATCAAAAGACGTTCATAGCGATGCACG
The DNA here is from genome assembly GCA_037043455.1 of Cyrtodaria siliqua. Taxonomy (NCBI): domain Eukaryota; kingdom Metazoa; phylum Mollusca; class Bivalvia; order Adapedonta; family Hiatellidae; genus Cyrtodaria; species Cyrtodaria siliqua. The sequence continues at coordinate 240,144 of JAWPHD010000022.1, read as the reverse complement.
ACTTGGCGCAATTATTCCATCATTCTTTTGATCTATTCTAATCGTTTATCTAGATTACCGAAGTCATGCTGGGCGCGCGAGTTGCTTCGCTTTTGGGGGTGATGGCAAAAATTGTGAATAAAAGTTAAAATGTAGATAGTCATCGAAACAATTAATCAAAATGGATTTTTTTGAAATTGTTTTTGATATAAATTTAATGCGTAAAACGGTAGTAACCTGAACGTTTAAGTCTAGAAACTACCGAGCTTACACCCTGTTTAAACGGATATACAAGCATAATGTACTGTAACTAGCGAAGGCGTTAATTAAGCAAGTCATAATATAAAATCATCAACTCGGAGGGACTCTATGTTTGTATGAAGTTTTTACGTCATTTTCAAAACACATGTCAGGTTATATATGACGGTCGAGTTTTTTTGTGGTGGAGGCAGACCACCCACTTTTCCGGGGTAGAACCATTACTGTACACCTCCCGCCATCCGTAAGCTTACAATCGACACTTCCTCGCTTACAAGTTGAATCTAAGCGGGATTCGAACCCGCAGCGGTGAGAGGCGAGAAGGTTTCCAACGCAACGTCGTTAACCACTCGGCCACGGAGACGCTAAAACTATTGAAGGCACTCGATAATATAAAGCCTATTAGGGTTAGATTAGTAATGCCTTCAACAGTCTTCACCGGGGTGACACAAAGCTGGAATTTAAGATCTAGTGAAGTATTAATCAAGCCCGCCCATAGGTAAGCAGTGGGACGATAAAAGTATGCAATTTGACTTCTAAGTTTGTTTGTTCTAGATAGTGAATTTGAAATTAATTTGTTGTCGTCTGACTCCACGCGCTCAAAAGAAAATATTGTGATCAGTCTGACAATATCGTGTGTACGAAGGGAAAAACTGATCTTAAGGGGTCAAGAAGGAAATTGTTTGGTTATGTAAAAGGGGTCGGGTGGCAATTGTTTGGTTGATAAATATATTTTAAAATTTAGAGGTGAGGGACACTATTTGTTGTTTGCGTATGTAAAATGTAAGGGCCCAGAGTGGCACTGCTTGAGACAAGGATTGCATACAGAGAGCAGTCAAGACGACACTTGTCAGGTCTGGGTGGCATTAACATAACTCGATGTTTAAGCGTGCATGTTGTCTAGGAGTGATATTATTGGGCAGGCGTGAAATGCGTCTAATGATGATCTTGTTGGTCATGCTTTCAGAATCTTGATTGTCAGATGTACAGAGCGGTTAGGGATGGTCTTTTTGGTCAGGTGTATAGAGCGTCTAATGATGATCCTGTTGGTCAGGCGTACAGAGCGTTGTTGGTCAGGCGTACATAGCGTTGTTGGTCAGGCGTACAGATCGACTAGGGATGATCGTGTTGGTCATGCATACAGAGCGTTGTTGGTCAGGCGTACATAGCGTTGTTGGTCAGGCGTCCAGAGCGTTGTTGGTCAGGCCGTACATATACATCTTGTTGGTCAGGCGTACAGAGCGTTGGTGGTTAGGCGTACAGAGCGTTGTTGGTCAGGCCGTACATATACATCTTGTTGGTCAGGCGTACAGAGCGTTGGTGGTTAGGCGTACAGAGCGTTGTTGGTCAGGCCGTACATATACATCTTGTTGGTCAGGCGTACAGAGCGTTGGTGGTTAGGCGTACAGAGCGTTGTTGGTCAGGCCGTACATATACATCTTGTTAGTCAGGCGTACAGAGCGTCGGTGGTTAGGCGTACAGAGTGTTGTTGGTCAGGCCGTACATATACATCTTGTTAGTCAGGCGTACAGAGCGTTGGTGGTTAGGCGTACAGAGCGTTGTTGGTGAGGCCGTACATATACATCTTGTTAGTCAGGCGTACAGAGCGTTGGTGGTTAGGCGTACAGAGCGTTGGTGGTTAGGCGTACAGAGCGTTGGTGGTTAGGCGTACAGAGCGTTGATGGTCAGGCGTACAGAGTGTTGTTGGTCAGACGTACAGACATACCCAACTATTTACCTCCTAGAGATAAAATCTAGGGATGATCTTGTTGGTCAGGCGTAAAGAGAGTTGCTGGTCAGGGTACATACTACATAGCGTTGTTGGTCAGGCGTACAGAGCGTTGTTGGTCAGGCGTTCAAAGCGTCTAGGGATGATCTTGTTGGTCCGACGTTCAGAATATTGATGGTCAGGCGTACAGAGCGGCTAGGGATGATATTTTCTGTCATGCGTACAGAGCGTCTATTGATGATCTCGTTGGTCAGGGTACAAGACGGCTAGGGTTGATATTTTGGTCAGGCATACATAGCGGCTAGGGTTAATATTTTGGTCAGGCGTACAGAACGTTGTTGGTCAGGCGTACATAGCGGCTAGGGATGATCTTTTCCGTCATGCGTACAGAGCGTCTATTGATGATCTCGTTGGTCAAGCGTACGGAGAGGCTAGGATATTTTGGTCAGGCGTACAGAGCGGCTAGGACTGATATTTTGGTCAGGCGTACAGAGCGGCTAGGGCTGATATTTTGGTCAGGCGTACAGAGCGGCTAGGCTGATATTTTGGTCAGGCGGACAGAGCATTGTTGGTCAGGCGTACATATCTTGTTGATCAGGCGTTCAGTATCGTATGGTCAGGCGTACAGAGAGGCTAGGGCTCATCTTTTTGATCATGTGTACAGAGTGTCTAGTGATGATCTTGTACAAAAATACCGCATTTCGTATAATTATCAAATATTTCAGTAACACTCACTATCTAAATTATTAAATATGTACATTTAGTGCACGTTTACAGTGTTGGAGTTAATTTGTATGCTGATGTTAATTTGAACCAATAGTTGCACTAAATGTCTTCTTTTAGTGCGGAATTTCGTTTAACATTATCATAGAAATATTATCAAGGAATCATGACCAAACATGATACAACGTGCTGTTTTTAAACTTGGTGCCAACTGAGGAGTGTCAATTCATGATATTCAGGAGGTTCAATAGAATTTAGTTCACACAAGATATCATTAGTTCATTAGGAGTTGTCGTTCTTGAAGCTGTTATCGCTTGCCTTTTACTTTGTTTGTTTGGTGGTATGGTGTTTTTACGTCATTTTCAACACATGTAAGGTTATATATGACGGTCGATTTTTTATGGTGGAGGCAGATCACCCACTAGACCTGTGTACAGAAATAAGTTATGGTCAGCTATTTTAGAAAATGCATGAATTGGTGTATTCTCTAAATTTATTTCTAAAGGCAGCTATGATCAAATTTGTGACTTACTTGTTGGCTTCAGAAACTACTGTACTGAAAACAATGAACAGTTACTCTTAAAAAATGTTCATCTAATTCACAAAATGTTTTCAAATCTCTTGTAATATCGTCTTTACAAGGTATAATGGTACCTGTTTTACTGTATGATAGTTGTTACCTTGTGTTTCGTTTCGACAAGGGTCATGCAATTATGGTTAAGCTTCAGAAACTACTGTACTGAAAACAATGAACAGTTACTCTTAAAAATTGTTCATCTAATTCACAAAATGTTTTCAAATCTCTTGTAATATCGTCTTTACAAGGTATAATGGTACCTGTTTTACTGTATGATAGTTGTTACCTTGTGTTTCGTTTCGACAAGGGTCATGCAATTATGGTTAAGCTTTTTGTTAAACCCAACAGGCAGCTGACTTTGTTAGGATGTCGTGTTGCATGTTGGGAATGCTATTTATGTTTTTTCTATAGATAAATATAGATATATAAATAATTGAGATTTTAAGTACTTAACAATAGAAAATGTAATGTTCACAACTTTCAATAGTGCTCCACACCTTGTTTTAAATCTCAATATTATTGTGTATAGGATTGATGCATAATCAGTTATGTAATATGTTATACTACTTTAAACTGAGTATATTGTACCAGTTTGGCATCTTGTGTTTCGTTTCGACAAGAGTCATGCATATGGTAATACATATCAATATATATCGTTTGTTTAAATAGTTTTATTAAAACTCTATACTCATAACTAGTTGAGCCTGATAGAAAAATATTCAGTAACACTACATGTATTGCGTGATGTATATATTTTTGTTCTATATATGTACATATATGTTGACTTTCGTCTATGTTAACTTTTGAATTTGTATTGTATGTTATAATTATATGTTTATGCTCTCCTACATCTTGGAGGAAAATAAAGAATCTATCTTTTATTTTTTTATTACAACACTTAAAATAAAATTGGAACATTCTGCTGGAAAATAATTATACCTCAGCATTAATAATAGGCACGAGTTGCCTTAACTGTTACATGGTCTCGGCTTAGCACGATTCTATTTTTCAGATTGATAGTGGTAAATAAAATCATATAATTATACATTTTCTAAAATTGCTTGTTTTATTATTGACAAACAAAAACATGTCGTTTTATTTGACGAACTTTATCTAAGACGACCCACACCCACCCATTTAAATTACATCATATATTTCATCATCATCATCATCATCATCATCATCATCATCATCATCATCATCATCATCATCATCATCATCATCATCATCATCATCATCATCATCATCATCATATTTCATCATCATCATCATCATCAGCATCATCATCATCTCATCATCATCATCATCATCATCATCATCATCATCATCAACGTCATCATCGTCATCATCATCATCATCATCATCATCATTATTAGTATGGGGTATCTAGCACGTAAAATCACATTTCACATTCAGTAGTTGTTGTTGTTGTTGTTGTTGTTGTTGTTGTTGTTGTTGTTGTTGTTGTTGTTGTTGTCGTTGTTGTCGTTGTTGTCGTTGTTGTTGTTGCTGTAGTCGGACTTGTTTATTATATGACACACACGTTTGGGGCATTCAGTAATTGAAAAAGAATAACTAGGTTGTATAAGATTATAAGATCCCATTTGACTGATCACAGTCCGCTGAGTGTTCACTAGTCACTTTATTGTTACATATATTGGCAGACACTTGATTTATTTTACCGCATTTTCTCATGTTTTTAAATTGCTTCTTCTTATAACTTTCTATCGCAGTAAATCGTTTTATTGGGCACTAAAAGTGTTGTTGCTAAATTTAAACGATTCAATTTGATTGAAAGTAATTCATTCGATGGAATTTGTGAAATTTTGCACAGCAATAAATTTGTTTTTCGTTGTAATTGAGATACTAGTCGGCGTTAAATGTTTGGGGCCTATTGAAATGTATATTAGTGGCTTTGTAAGTCCGCGGATTAGTCATGTTTATGAGACGCCATGCAGCAAACATTGGAGAGAGAGAGAGAGAGAGAGAGAGAGAGAGAGAGAGAGAGAGAGAGACAGACAGACAGACAGACAGACAGACAGAGAGAGAGATGACACATCTGTTCATGTGATGACAAATCAAAATCCTGCCATGTGAGGACAAACGTTTTGTCCTCACATCTACTCATTACGTGGTCTCGCCTTAATTCCATTAAACGATGTGAAAGTTTATATTAGTACGATTTTATACTGGTATTTCGACAATAAAACACGTTTTAAAAAAAAAAGTACTGAAAAATGCGACAACCTTTTTAAAATTACCTATTAAATGTATTAATTTTACAATATGCAAACTTGTTAAGCCGAAATTAAGGTTTTATTTCATACCCCAGCCAACCCCGTTTTGAAGGGGTTGGATGGGGTATGAAAGTTAATACACGGACCACGTAATGATCGTTTGAATGATAGCTAATTTGAAGATTGGGACATGCAGGGAATGAGGAGTTGTGAGGAAACAAAAAGAGGGACATGTTTGCACGCGTCGCCGTTTATCAGTGCACGTGGTGACGTAGGTTAGTGGCGAGCACGCTGTCTTAGTGATGTAGGGATCTTAAGTTGAAGGGATAGTTGCTGGTATACTTCATATTATTTCCTTATAAGTCATTCGGGTAAGAATTTTAACCGATGTCTCAACGACGGTATATTGTTTGCGATGTATTTTAGCGTTTGCTTTTTATAAAATCTCGTCTTATATTGCGTGTAGGAATTACAAATATACAGTTGCACAATCAACTGCCACGGGCGGTTAATCTGTGACCATCTGTGACCCTAATTTGATTCGGATCTGGTTTGACAATTGCGCAATACCCAGGTCATATTTGCAACAATAGTGTCAAAATTATGCATGAAAAAGAATGAATGCACAAGAAGTTAATAAATACAATTAAGTACTGTATATGCATTCAAGTTCTTGTTTGAAGTTAAAGGTCGTAGCGTGAAATGTTCAAAGATCGTAACACACTGTAAACTATTCAATTATACGGGTTAAATATGGCTTGATATGAAACAGAACCTTATCTTGTTTTGATATATAAGTAGATCTGTACTTATTTTCGTTTAAAATTAAAAGGTGGTTGTGCAATATTGATACATTTTCGATAGGCGGGCACGGGTTATTTCTGTTATCCTGTTATTGGCGAAATTTATATTTTGTTATCTGTTTTTGTGAAAAAAATATTAACTGTTATCTGTTATTAGATGTACTTTAACATTTTTCAGTGTTTTTTTAATTTACTGTTAACCGTTATCAGCACATTTTATTTGCTGTTATCCTGTTATGAGAACCCCCTCCCCCTTCCACCCCCCCCCCCCCCCACTCCCCACTCCACCCCCTCTTTTTTGTATATTTTCTGTAAAGGTTATTTAAAATTATATTTATGAGCGTATACTAGTCTTATTCAATTTAAAACTTTTCCTTTTAGGATATCCACTAAATCTCGCCTATCATCACCAGTTCTTCTGGTACATATCATCAATGTACTTAAACTGTTCATGTCATCTATATGTCATCTATATGCCATCTTAAGGGAATATCCAGTTACTATAATGACTTGAATGTTAACAGTTCATCAACACATTATAGGTTATATAGATTTAGAGCCGCCCCAGGGAGAGCTGACGGATAGGCATCGGGGAACCTGGCCTTTTCTTACTAACGAATATATTAGGATCATCGATATCACCACCGCCATATTAATCATTGGGTCCGTTTAGGGTTCTCCCATCGGTTACCAAGAGTGCGTTACCGAAAGCACATTCGGTAAACATCGGCTACCATCGGTCACCGTCGTTTTCCGATAGGTAGAGCGTTTGTAACCAATCTTCCCGCGAATCTACACCTCAGGTAGTATCAGAGACCCCATTGGTTGCCGATGGGAGAACCTGAACGAACCCATTGCTATCGCCATCCTCTTCTGCCCATTGTACTCACCCTCGTCGTCATCATTCTCCTCAACATCACCAAAACATTATCTGAGGCAGAAGTAGCAACTGCAGTATCATCAGTAATATATATATCCACACAAACAGCCCATTCGATAGCAGATATGTTGACGTCTGTCATATCATCATATGATACAATGACAGGGTCAAGGAAATCGAAACCTTCACAGTGGCATAGATTAGGGGCGACTCGTCAAAAGAATTGCACCTCATATACCTAAGACCAATCGCGGATCCAGCATTTTAGGTCAGGGTGACTTTGTGTTATTTGAACCAAACCAAAGCCAAAAGAAAACAACCATGGATTCGGCTCCGATATATCTTCTCATTCGTACCAGGGCTTTATATGTCATATAAAGCCCTGTTCGTACCCATAACCACAGGCTGCCATTACGATAGAATAGCCTAGAAGGATAGAGAGAAGAAGATATTGTGGTATAGTACATGTATATGTCTGTACTGAAAAATCCGGATAAAACGAGTGTTTATTATGCTTGTGGCCTTCCCTTTACTATATAAATTTACTATAACACTATATGTTCTTCTCTCTATCCTCATGTGCTATCGTAATGGCAGCCTGTGCTCATAACTGAGGGTTTTAGTATCTCTCACATGTTTGTTTTTTCTGTCTTCTTACCGACTTATGAAATCCGTGGTCGGGAGATAGAAAAATAATTTCTGTTAAGAATGGTCTCAATGTAGTAGAACAGGTGTAAATAATTGTCACATACATGGTAGAACATGGTACCGCTGCAAGTGGTGTCGTGTACGAATCCCTGCTGAGTCTGCTGGTTTTCCTGTTTTGTTTATTAGTGTATTTATATCTGTTGTGGATATTTGCAGGTGTGAAATATCTGGCAGTGAGGGTGGAGGTATGCGGGGTATAGATAGATAAGCTCGTTATTACAGCCTCGCTGTTGTTGTCACAAGGCGATTTACATGCAACAAGGGGTGTCGTGTTCGAATCCTCGCTGAGGCAAATGGTTTTTCCTTGAACATTTTCCGTTACGTTTACTGAAGTATCAATGAAATTAATATCGTTATCTAATAAAATTATACGGAAGAATAAAGTGATCCTTAGCAAATTTTGAGTATTATATATTCAGGTCTTTGTCTGTACTTTTATAGAGTTGCTAAAAAGCATATGGGTTCATATTGATATTTCATGACGTTTATATAAATCTATATTTGTATGTTAGAAACAACATTGTCATAAGCAACAATGTCAGGCAATGACAACATGTAGAGCGGAAATGTCAATAACAAAAAATAAAAAAGCAAACATAAATAAACGAATATGCCTGTACATATAGTAGTATCAGGTCACGAGGTGGCATTGTCCTATATGTGTCACTTTAACGATAACATATAACATATGGACGTATTTTATACAAAAGTTCAACAGAATTCTTGACAGATAACTCAAGAAAACAAAAGCCAAACAACCAAACATGAATTATGTATCATAAAAAGATAGCCATTGCAATCACTCACCAGGGCGTTGGTGTTCGGGTTGTTGTGTTGGTGATGGTGGTCGTGTGCTTGTTGTTAGATCTACTGATTACACTTGACTTGTTCCATAGTTGAGTCAACATCATACTTACGGTTGTGTCAAGATAACAAGTGCATTGCTAGTTTCACAGTTGTGTCAAGATCACACGTGCATTGATAGTTTCACAGGTGTGTCAAGATCACACGTGCCTTGATAGTTTCAAAGCTGTGTCAAGATCGCAGATGCATTGATAGATTCACAGATTGATAGTTTCACAGCTGTGTCAAGATATCACGTGCATTGATAGTTTCATTGTTGTGTGAAGACCAAACGTGCATTGTTCCACAGCTGACAAGATCAGACGTGCATTGATAGTTTCACAGTTGTATCAAGATTACACTTGCATTGATTGTTTCACAGTTGTGTCACGATCACACGTGCATTGATAGTTTCACAGTTTTATCCAGACCACACGTACATTGATCACAGTAGTCCAAGATCACACGTGCATTGATAGTTTTATAGTTGTGTCAATATCACACGTGCATTGACAGTTTCATAGTTATGTCAAGATCACATGTGCATTGACAGTTTAACAGTTGTGTCAAGATCACACGTGCATTGGTAGTTTCACAGCTGTGTCAAAGCATACATAGTTTCACAGTTGTATCAGGATTACACGTGCATTGATAGTTTCACAGCTGTGCCAAGATCACACGTGCATTGATAGTGTCACAGCCGTATCAAGATTACAGGTGCATTGATAGTTTCACAGCTGTGCCAAGATCACACGTGCATTGATAGTGTCACAGCCGTGTCAATATCATACGTGCATGGATAGTTTCACAGCTGTGTCAAGATCACACGTGCATTGATAGTTTCACAGCTGTGCCAAGATCACACGTGCATTGATAGTGTCACAGCTGTGTCAAGATAACACGTGCATTGATAGTTTCACAGCTTTGTCAAGATCACACGTGCATTGATAGTTTCACAGTTGTGTCAAGATCACACGTGCATTGATAGATTCACAGTTGTGTCAATATTGCACGTGCATTGATAGTTTCACAGTTTTGTCAAGATCCCACGTGCATTGATCTTTTCACAGCTGTGTCAAGATCGCACATGCATTGATAATTTCACAGCTGTGTCAATGCATTTATAGTTTTACAGTTGTATCAAGATTACACGTGCATTGATAGATTCACCACTGTGTCAAGATCGCACGCGCATTGATAGTTTCAAAGTTGTGTCAAGATCACACGTGCATTGATAGTCTCACGGCTGGGTCAAGATCACACGTGCATTGATAGTTTCATTGCTTTGCCAAAATCGCACGCGCATTGATAATTTCACAGCTGTGTCAAGATCGCACATGCATTGATAGATTCACAGATTGATAGTTTCACAGCTGTTTCAAGATATCACGTGCATTGATAGTTTCATTGTTGTGTGAAGATCAAACGTGCATTGTTCCACAGCTGACAAGATCAGACGTGCCTTGATAGTTTCACAGTTGTATCAAGACCACACGTACATTGATCACAGTAGTCCAAGATCACACGTGCATTGATAGTTTCACAGTTTTATCCAGACCACACGTACATTGATCACAGTAGTCCAAGATCACACGTGCATTGATAGTTTTATAGTTGTGTCAATATCACACGTGCATTGACAGTTTCATAGTTATGTCAAGATCACATGTGCATTGACAGTTTAACAGTTGTGTCAAGATCACACGTGCATTGGTAGTTTCACAGCTGTGTCAAAGCATACATAGTTTCACAGTTGTATCAGGATTACACGTGCATTGATAGTTTCACAGCTGTGCCAAGATCACACGTGCATTGATAGTGTCACAGCCGTATCAAGATTACAGGTGCATTGGTAGTTTCACAGCTGTGCCAAGATCACACGTGCATTGATAGTGTCACAGCCGTGTCAATATCATACGTGCATGGATAGTTTCACAGCTGTGTCAAGATCACACGTGCATTGATAGTTTCACAGCTGTGCCAAGATCACACGTGCATTGATAGTGTCACAGCTGTGTCAAGATAACACGTGCATTGATAGTTTCACAGCTTTGTCAAGATCACACGTGCATTGATAGTTTCACAGTTGTGTCAAGATCACACGTGCATTGATAGATTCACAGTTGTGTCAATATTGCACGTGCATTGATAGTTTCACAGTTTTGTCAAGATCCCACGTGCATTGATCTTTTCACAGCTGTGTCAAGATCGCACATGCATTGATAATTTCACAGCTGTGTCAATGCATTTATAGTTTCACAGTTGTATCAAGATTACACGTGCATTGATAGATTCACCACGGAGTCAAAGTTGTGTCAAGATCACACGTGCATTGATAGTCTCACGGCTGGGTCAAGATCACACGTGCATTGATAGTTTCATTGCTTTGCCAAAATCGCACGCGCATTGATAATTTCACAGCTGTGTCAAGATCGCACATGCATTGATAGATTCACAGATTGATAGTTTCACAGCTGTTTCAAGATATCACGTGCATTGATAGTTTCATTGTTGTGTGAAGATCAAACGTGCATTGTTCCACAGCTGACAAGATCAGACGTGCCTTGATAGTTTCACAGTTGTATCAAGACCACACGTACATTGATCACAGTAGTCCAAGATCACACGTGCATTGATAGTTTCACAGTCGTGTCACGATCACACGCGCATTGATAGTTTCACAGTTGTGTCACAATCACACGTGCATTGATAGTTTCACAATTGTGTCACGATCACACGTGCATTGATAATTTCAGAGCCGTATCAAGATTACACGTGCCTTGATAGTTACACTGTTGTGTCGATCACACGTGCATTGCTAGTTTCAGTTGTGTCTAGACCACACGTGCAGTGATAGTTTCACAGCTCAGTCAAGATCATACGTGCATTAATAGTTTCACAGTTGTGTGAATATCGCACTTGCATTGAAAGTTTCACAGTTGTGTCAAGATCATACGTGCATTGATAGTTTCCGTTGTGTCAAGATCACACGTGCATTGCTAGTTTCCGTTGTGTCAAGATCACACGTGCATTGATAGTTTCCGCTGTGTCAAGATCATACGTGCATTGATAGTTTCCGTTGTGTCAAGATCACACGTGCATTGATATTTTCACAGTTGTGTTAAGATCCCACGTGCATTGATTGCTTCACAGTTGTTTCAAGATCACACATGCATTGATCCACATCTGACAAGATCACACGAGCATTGATAGCTTCACAGTCATGTCAAGATCACACATGCATTGATAGTTTCACAGCCATGTCAAGATAGCATTTGCATTTACAGTTTCACAGCCATGTCAAGATCACACATGCATTGATAGTTTCACAGCCATGTCAAGACCGCATATGCATTTACAGTTTCACAGCCATGTCAAGATCACACACACATTGATAGTTTCACAGTTGTGTCACGATCACGCGTGCATTGATAGTTTCACAGTTGTGTCACGATCACACGTGCATTGATAGTTTCACAGTTGTATCAAGATCACACGTGCACTGATAGTTTCAGTTGTGTCAAGATCACACATGCATTGACAGTTTTACAGTTGTGTCAAGATCACACGTGCATTGAATCACAGCTGACAATATCACACGTGCATTGATAGCTTCACAGCCATGTCAAGATCACACATGCATTGACAGTTTCACAGCCATGTCAAGATCACACGTGCATTGATAGTTTCACACTTGTGTCAAGACCACACGTACATTGATCACAGTAGTCCAAGACCACACGTGCATTGGTAGTTTCACAGCCGTGCCAAGATCACACGTGCATTGATAGTGTCACAGCCGTATCAAGAATACACGTGCATTGATAGTTTCACAGCTGTGCCAAGATCACACGTGCATTGATAGTGTCACAGCCGTGTCAAGATCATACGTGCATTGATAGATTCACAGTTGTGTCAATATCGCACGTGCATTGATAGTTTCACAGTTTTGTCAAGATCTCATGTGCATTGATAGTTTCACAGCTGTGTCAAGATCGCACATGCATTGATAATTTCACAGCTGTGTCAATGCATTTATAGTTTCACAGTTGTATCAAGATCACACGTGCATTGATAGTTTCACGGCTGGGTCAAGATCACACGTGCATTGATAGTTTGAAAGTTTTGTCAATATCGCACATGCCTTGAAAGCTTCACAGATTGATAGTTTCACAGCTGTGTCAAGATATCACGTGCATTTTTGTTGTGTCAAGATCACACGTGCATTGATAATTTCATAGTCGTTTCAAGATCACACGTACATTAATAGTTTCACAGTAGTCCCAAGATCATACGTACATTGATAGTTTCACAGTTGTGTCAGGAGCACACGTACATTAATAGTTTCACAGTAGTCCCAAGATCACACGTGCATTGATAGTTTCACAGCTGTGTCAAGGTCACACGTGCATTGATAGTTTTACAGTTGTGTCATGATCACACGTGCATTGATAGACTCACAGCTGTGTTTTATGCATTCATAGTTTCACAGTTGTGTCAATATCGCACGTGCATTGATAGAATCATAGTTTTGTCAAGATCGCACGTGCATTGATAGTTTCACAGCTGTGTCAATATCGCACGCGCAAGATCAAGATCACACGTGCATTGATAGTTTCACAGTTGTGTCAAGATCACACGTGCATTCATAGTTTCACAGTCATGTCAAGATCCCACCTGCATTGATAGTCTTACAGCTGTGTCAAGATCACACGCGCATTGATAGTTTCACAGCCATGTCAAGATCGCACGTGCATTGATAATTTCAGAGCAGTATCAAGATTACATGTGCCTTGATAGTTTCACTGTTGTGTCGATCACACGTGCATTGCTAGTTTCAGTTGTGTCTAGACCACACGTGCAGTGATAGTTTCACAGCTCAGTCAAGATCATACGTGCATTAATAGTTTCACAGTTGTGTGAATATCGCACTTGCATTGAAAGTTTCACAGTTGTGTCAAGATCATACGTGCATTGATAGTTTCCGTTGTGTCAAGATCACACGTGCATTGATAGTTTCCGTTGTGTCAAGATCACACGTGCATTGATGGTTTCCGCTGTGTCAAGATCATACATGCATTGATAGTTTCCGTTGTGTCAAGATCACACGTGCATTGATAGTTTCACAGTTGTGTCAAGATCACACGTGCATTCATAGTTTCACAGTCATGTCAAGATCCCACCTGCATTGATAGTCTTACAGCTGTGTCAAGATCACACGCGCATTGATAGTTTCACAGCCATGTCAAGATCGCACGTGCATTGATAATTTCAGAGCCGTATCAAGATTACATGTGCCTTGATAGTTTCACTGTTGTGTCGATCACACATGCATTGCTAGTTTCAGTTGTGTCTAGACCACACGTGCAGTGATAGTTTCACAGCTCAGTCAAGATCATACGTGCATTAATAGTTTCACAGTTTAGTGAATATCGCACTTGCATTGAAAGTTTCACAGTTGTGTCAAGATCATACGTGCATTGATAGTTTCCGTTGTGTCAAGATCACACGTGCATTGATAGTTTCCGTTGTGTCAAGATCACACGTGCATTGATGGTTTCCGCTGTGTCAAGATCATACATGCATTGATAGTTTCCGTTGTGTCAAGATCACACGTGCATTGATATTTTCACAGTTGTGTTAAGATCCCACGTGCATTGATTGCTTCACAGTTGTTTCAAGATCACACATGCATTGATCCACATCTGACAAGATCACACAAGCATTGATAGCTTCACAGTCATGTCAAGATCACACATGCATTGATAGTTTCACAGCCATGTCAAGATAGCATTTGCATTTACAGTTTCACAGCCATGTCAAGATCACACATGCATTGATAGTTTCACAGCCATGTCAAGATCGCATATGCATTTACAGTTTCACAGCCATGTCAAGATCACACACACATTGATAGTTGCACAGTTGTGTCACGATCACACGTGCATTGATAGTTTCACAGTTGTGTCACGATCACACGTGCATTGATAGTTTCACAGTTGTATCAAGATCACACGTGCACTGATAGTTTCAGTTGTGTCAAGATCACACATGCATCGACAGTTTCACAGTTGTGTCAAGATCACACGTGCATTGAATCACAGCTGACAATATCACACGTGCATTGATAGCTTCACAGCCATGTCAAGATCACACATGCATTGACAGTTTCACAGCCATGTCAAGATCACACATGCAGATTTCACAGCCATTCAAGATCGCACATGCATTGACAGTTTCACAGCCATGTCAAGATCACACATGCATCGACAGTTTCACAGCTGTGTGAAGGTCACACGTGCATTCATAGTTTCACATCTGTGTCAAGATCACACCTGCATTGATAGTTTCACAGTTGTGTTTATATCACACTTGCATTAATAGTTTCACAGCTGTGTCAAGATCACACTTGCATTGATAGTTTCACAGTTGTGTCAAGATCACACGTGCATTCATAGTTTCACAGCCGTGTCAAGATCCCACCTGCATTGATAGTCTCACAGCTGTGTCAAGATCACAAGCGCATTGATAGTTTCACAGCCATGTCAAGATCCAACTTGCATTGATAAATTCAGAGCCATATCAAGATTACACGTGCCTTGATAGTTTCATTGTACAGTTGTGTCTAGATCACACGTGCAGTGATAGTTTCACAGCTCAGTCAAGATCATACGTGCATTAATAGTTTCACAGTTGTGTGAATATCGCATTTGCATTGATATTTTCACAGTTGTGTTAAGATCCCAGGTGCATTGATTGTTTCACAGTTGTGTCAAGATCACACGTGCATTGATCCACATCTGACAAGATCACATGAGCATGGATAGCTTCACAGCCATGTCAAGATCAGACATGCATTGATAGTTTCATAGCCACGTTAAGATCGCATATGCATTAACAGTTTCACAGCCATGTCAAGATCACACATGCATTGATAGTTTCATAGCTGTGTCAAGATCACATGTGCATTCATAGTTTTACAGCAGTGTCAAGATCCCACGTGCATTGATAGTTTCACAGTTGTGTCAGGATCACACGTGCATTGATAGGTTCACAGCCTTGTCAACATCCCATGTGCATTGATAGTCTCACAGCCATGTCAAGATCACACGTGCATTGATAGTTTCACATTCGTGTCAAGATCACATGTGACTGATAGTTTCACAGTCGTGTCAAAATGAGTGTAGAGATTACATGTGCATTGATAGTTTAACAGATGTGTCAAGATCAACGTGCATTGAAAGTTTCACAGCCGTGTCAAGATTACACATGAATTGTTTGATAGCTATATCATGAATACACGTGCATTGTTCCACAGCTGTGTCAAGATCACACGTGCATTAATAGTTTCACAGTTGTCTCAAGATCAGACATGCATTGTGCCATAGCCATGTCGAAATCACACGTGCATTGTTCCATAGCTGTGTCAAGATCACTCGTGCTTTGATAGTTTCACAGTTGTGTCAAGATCACACGTGCATTGATAGTTTAACAGTTGTGTCAAGATCATACGTGCAGTGTTAGTTTCTCAGCTGAGTCAAGATCACACGTGCACTGATAGTTTCACAGCTGGGTCAAGATCACACGTGCATTGATAGTTTCAGTCGTGTCAAGATCACACATGCATTGATAGTTTCACACCTGTGTCAAGATCACACATGCATTGATAGTTTCACAGTTGTGTCAAGATCACACGTGCATTGATAGTTTCACAGTTGTGTCAAGATCACACATACATTGATAGTTTCACAGTCGTGTCAAAATCACACGTGCATTGATGGTTTCACAGTTGTGTCAAGATCACACGTGCATTGATTGTTTCACGGTTGTGTCAAGATCACACCTGCATTGATCCACAGTTGTGTCAAGATCACACGTGCATTGATAGAATCACAGCCATGTCAAGATCACACATGCATTGGTAGTTCACAGCCATGTCAAGATCGCACATGCATTGAGTTTCACAGCCATGTCAAGATCACACATGCATTAACAGTGCATTGATACATTCATTTGTGTCAAGATCACACGTGCATTGATCCACAGTTGTGTCAACATCACACGTGCATTGATAGAATCACAGCCATGTCAAGATCGCACATGCATTAACAGTTTCACAGCCATGTCAAGATCACACATGCATTGATAGAATCACAGCCATGTCAAGATCACACATGCATTGATAGTTCACAGCCATGTCAAGATCGCACATGCATTGAGTTTCACAGCCATGTCAAGATCACACATGCATTAACAGTGCATTGATACATTCAGTTGTGTCAAGATCACACGTGCATTGATCAAAAGTTGTGTCAAGATCACACGTGCATTGATAGAATCACTGCCATGTCAAGATCGCACATGCATTAACAGTTTCACAGCCATGTCAAGATCACACATGCATTAACAGTTTCACAGCTGTGTGAAGATCACACGTGCATTGATAGTTTCACAGCTGTGTGAAGATCACACGTGCATTGATAGTTTCACAGTTGTGTCAAGATCACACTTGCATTGATACATTCAGTTGTGTCAAGATCACACGTGCATTCATAGTTTCACAGCTTTGTAAAGATCCCACGTGCATTGATAGTTTCACAGCTGTATCAAGTTCATATGTGCATTGATAGTTTCACAGCCTTGTCAAGATTATACGTGCATCGATAGTTTCACAGCCATGTCAAGATCACACGTGCATTGAGTTTCAGTGGTGTCAAGATCACATGTGCATTGATAGTTTCACAGCTGTGTCAAGATCAAACGTGAATTGTTCCATAGCCATGTCAAGATCACATGTGCATTGTTCCTTAGCCATGTAGAGATCACACATGCATTGTTCCACAGCTGTGTCAAGATCACACGTGCATTGATAGTTTCGAAGCCGTGTCAAGATCACACGTGCATTGATAGTTTCACAGCCGTCTCAAGATCAACGTGCACCGATAGTTTCACAGCTGTGCCAAGATCAGATGCCTTGTTCCACAGCCGTGTCAAGATCACACGTGCCTTGGTCCACAGCCATGTCAAGATCACACTGCGTCTCCTTCGATTGAATTCGTAATAAATCAACACTGAACACATTTCATTAGTTTTTAGTTTTATTTAACAAACAAATATCTAGCATCTGTTAAAGCCAAAATAGTTTAACATTTATTTCAGTGTACAATAATAAGAGATGAGATAAATGAATGGTGCTTTACAACCCTGTAACAGTATTGGGTTGGAATGGGGAATGGTGATGAGCAAAGAATGACAATGATGGAGATGAAGAAGACTACTGGAAATGAACATCTCCATTCTCAATTCAATTAAAAACAATGGTATTTAGTTTTCAGTTTGGGGAGTTTTAGTTTGTGTTGGAATTTAAAGTTGGCAATTTGCTTGACCAGAAATGCTAACGACACTGGTGATGATAATGCAATAATAATGATTAGTTTTCAAAGCAGAATCGTACCAATTAGTACTTCTTTACCTTTTTTAGCATTCGAGAGAGAGATATGAACGAGATACTGCAAACTGGTTTAAATTTAAAGAATTTAGTTGTGATGGTTCTCATTAAACTCTATTTGACCTGCAAATTGAAGTATATGATGTCTACTTTGAAATTGAGGCATTTATTGTTGACAATAAAAAATATATATTTCATTTTGCCAGGATTTTCTTTAGAAACATTCTGTCGGATGTGAAAGTTGAAAATTACCACTATACATGTGATATAACAAGGTTTCACAGTTGTGGTCTGAAAACATATAGAGTTTAATTAACATTGTTGAAGTGATACGGGAAATAATTCCCGAGTGAGAAAGATATAGAAACGAGTGCGTTTTCGCACGAGTTTCTATATCGCAAGAATATTTCTCACGAGTGAATTAGGTTCCGAATCACGACAAAAATGTTAATTAAACTATATAATATATATTCTGTGATGAATTTCTTTCCAATCGTCTTTTGACACAAGTATTCCTTCTTCTGTCACTCCTTTGGCGACAGCGCGGAGTAATATTATGACGTCAATTCGTGACGTAATATCATGACGTCTATGACTAGGCGAGATAGCACAGTAGAGGAAGGGATATGTTATAGATTTTCTCAAACTGGGAAATTTCTATAATTCATCACAGAATATATAATATAACTGTTTAAAGGTTAGTCATACTCAGCATGTTGCTTGTAATTTGTTTAACATGATAGAAACTATTTTTGATACAACGAAAGTTCTAAAATATTTTTATGCACATGATGGAAAATACATTGGTTACAAAAGTTCTGAAACATCTCTATATATATATGTAATACAGACTAACATTTTGTAAACTGCTACCGTTATACTGCATGCAGGGGCTAATTGTTGCCTGGTATTCCATGGGTTGGATATTGACACTGCATGTAGATTCAAAAGATGTTTATAATTGTAAATGTTTACAGACTTGGCGCCAAAATTTCAAATAAAAACAATTAAATGGCAACAGAACAATTAAGCAAACTTTCGAAATGGTGCTTCAAATATATGATGATGGAGGGCAGCTTTGTTTTCTCAGCAGGAAACTTTAAATCTTTCTTGTTATAAGCAAAGAAAATACATATGTATATTCAATTTAAATGGTTTATTATTCACTGCAGACTTATTAAAAAGTCAACAAAGCAGTATAGAGAACCATTGTATTTTATTTTTTTTAAAAATGACAATAAAATTAATGGAAAAATAATCATTGCAGAACCGTATTATTACAATGTTTTGTCTAAAAATTACTCTCGATATTTAAATAGATGGGAGCCAAATGTTCATGATTTCTGACTAAAATTCAAATAGTTCTCTGCAAACAAGATTGTTTCTTTTACTATATATTCGTAACATGCTACCAGACAAAGAGAAATTGCAGAAAGTGTTTAAATATTGATCTCTTGTACATAATACAAACTTACCAACACAAAACAAAACAAATATACAGTTTTATGACAAATACAATCACGAGTATCTATGTTAACGTAAATGATATACACAGAAACGTTTTTGTATTTTTTTTATCAATAATATAACAAAAACGAATATTGATTTTAACATTACAGTATATTACAACAAGAGGTGATAGATCTCGATGCGTTCTACTGCAGGACTGTGACTGGAGCTGATCGGCTCTCTCAGACAGGTCAAGTTTCAGATACAACAAGTTATTGAATTGAATTGGGTTTTATGGCACACTAACACATGAAAGGTTATACGGCTCAAAACAGGAATGAACATGCAAGGCTCATCCTCCATTTACATCAAGATAAAATATGCAGAATGGGCCTAGAACCTTCTAACCTGCAGAGTTTAGTATATTCGTAAGCTTTGTGGTCATTTTGTATTTTGCTTGAAGCCGAACTGTGTTGACCCAAGTATCACTACTATGTTTCCCAGTAAATGATGCACTTTGCATAAAACTGACACGTAGCTGGGCAGAAAGGCCTATATCTATAAGTCAGATGTGACGCTATTAATGAATACAAACACATTTAAGGCTATTACATTGCAATGTTAACATTTTAACAGATGACATTTCAAAGAAACATAATTATTGCAGATATGTGAAATGAGGTTGTTTTGATATTACTATATACTATAAATGCAGGTTTACAAAAGCTGAATGTTTACACTGGCTTAGCCAGCTTTCAAATAACACTGAAAAATGGAGTCTCTAATACTTCCTATTCTTTCCTGTAATTTTGGACACAATGTAACACAATAATAAAAATAATAAAATAATAAAATAATAATACAATTCATAGCATTTAGGTGCTTGTTTATAGCACTTTCCGCTTATTTGTAGCACTTCCCCAAAAAACATAAATTGTGACATTAATATAATACTACATAAAATTAAGCTCCAGCTTAGGGAGCTTTGTTAACAGACGTCTTTCCCACACTCGTGAGTTCATTATTCTATGAAGAGTGAAATAGTTGGAGATAAACAAATAACCTAAATGGAAAAGGGAATTAATGAGAGCTTCTAATTGGTTGATAAGTAGGTCAAACTATAATACTAAAGTATATACATGAAATATTTCTTGAACTGACGATTTTGCTGCGTGCCTGTTCTAGTGTTTTCCATTCTACTAAATCAATACCCAAACTACTTCCTAGTAATATGGCATATCAACACATATGGCTTTTTCTGACAATTCTCAATTAAAGAATTGCCCACCAGAGAACTATACTGGTTTCCATTCAATTCCCTTTCCTCTGTTCAATTTACCAATCTGGTCCCCATTCCTCAGTTCAATTTACCATTCTGGTTCCCATTCCTCAGTTCAATTAACCATTCTGGACCCTGTTTTATTAAACATCTTATGATAAGTCTCAAATTTTAAAATCGTTCACTTTGTTTTACCTAAGCATTCATTGTAGACAATTATGTGTGCACGTGGTGCAAAAATATCACTTGTATAATAAAATGAAATAAAATCACATTTAATTGAAAATTGTAATTTATAGTGAAGCATTTAAGAAATTGATTTACAATCAAAATAATCCTAAGTTGTTTCATAAAACAGTGCCCTGGTTCCCATTCCTCAGTTCAATTAACCATTATGGTTCCCATTCCTCAGGTCAATTTACCATCTGGTTCCCATTTCTCTGATTCAATTTACCAGACTGGTTCCCATTCCTCTGGTTTATAATATATTTGGGGCAGCTCATAGATATATATGAGTGCTACCAATGATGGCGGGCAAAACATAAACTACAATTTAGACAGTCTGCACTGAAATATGCAGACATTTTGTCATATATGGCAACAAGTAATTAAGGTAACAGAGACAGAATTGTGTTTATTATGTAGGCACTAGTGCGAAGAGTTTTTAATTTACCCGTCTGATTCGAATGCAACCCAAGTAATTCTGCACCGAAGCCTACATTATTAATCTGTCTCAGTTACCACAGCTAAAATATACAAATCCAGAGGATTAATGAGGAATCTGGAAAAACGTGAACTGAATAAATATGATAAATATGATAAAAGAGGATTTACACAAATACTGAAACAGTTCTGGTCTCAAAATAAGACCAGGATTTTTGTACAGTCAATATGAGTGCTCTAAAAATAATCAGTTATTAATTTTATTTGATTTATCTTGGAATAGACCATAAATTCATACTACATCATAATGTTTCTGTACCCATTGAGATGTTTCTTTGCATTTTATACCTGTTGAACTTTTTAATTGTTTTTTTCCCGTTATCACAAGGAGTTATATAATTAATTTATGATGCCCCTGTATAGAAGAGACAGGATAACAAAAACATTAAAAAAAGTAATGGAATTTCATTCGTTTTCATTCCAATTAATACTGCAATGAAATCCTATTAAAACAAGAGACCCATGAGGGCTTGCATTGCTCTACTGGCTAAAGAGGCCATGACAGTTTGATCCGAATAAGTAAAAAGAAAGGTAATGATTAACATTATAAATGAAACAAGTTTCCAAAAAGTCTCCTCCACTAGGATTTCAACCAATGAATCAAGTTTTTTATTGAAAATAGAACAAAAAGTGGGCTATTGGTTCATGAGAAGAAGTTGTTCAAAGATTTTTCTATCTTTAGTAATGGCGGCCATATTTATTGATGGGTATGAAAAATTTACATAAATCTGAGAAAGGGTTATAAAGTTTCAAAACACTGGTTCATTAGAAGTTGCTTAAAGATTGTTCTATTTATAGTAATGGTGGCCATATTTGAGACAATTTGAGAGAGGATCAAGACGATTTGTATATTATCTGAGAGAGGACCATGCAATGATGCTTCCTATGAAGTTTCGTCAAATTCTACCCAGTAGTTTAGAAGAAAAAGTTGTTTAAACATTTTTCTATTTTTAATAACAGTGGCCATATCTGTTGACGGATCGGGACAATTTGTACACATCTGAGAGAGGACCATTTAAGGATGCATCATGTGAAGTATTGTCTAATTCTACCCAGTAGTTCATGAGAAAGAAGTTGTTTAAACAGTTTTCTATTTCAGTAATGGTGGCCATATTTGTTGACATATCAGGACGATTTGTATAAATCTGAGAGAGAAACATGCAAGGATGCTTCCTGTGAAGTTTCGTCAAATTCTACCCAGCAGTTTTAAAGAAGATATTGTTTTGAAGCAAAAGTTAACGGACGGACGGACGGACAGCGGATGGACGGACGACTCACCATCTGATAAGCTCTGCTGGCTTTCGGCCAGTAGAGCTAAAATGTATGTAAAACTATACCATACTCGATAACCAAATCATAATGCCAAATAGGAAAACTTGCAGCATCCCATTATCCATTCTGATAATGGTTTGATGATGATTAAATGGCTGAGGATGAATTTTCTATATTCTAAAGTGTACAACATGGTAAATTCCCGTAGATCTATGTCCTCATAAATATCCATGTCAGAAATTGAGTTTAGCGAATGTCCATACCCTCAGATAAAGTTCAACACCCGATTTGGATATATTTGGGAAGACTTTACAAGCACTTCTTCAGCAAGTTTTAGGCAAGGATAACTCATTTACAAACTTCTTTAAGCATCGATGACATGAGTGGACACATATCCAACGTGAGTAACTGTCAAAATGTGTCCAGCAAAAATAACCTTCACCTTTACTTTCCCACAATGGATGACCTTCACCTTTACTATTCCCACCATGGATGATCACCTTTACTATCCCACCATGGATGACGCATTGCTGTAAATTTCCAAGCAAAATGATGAGATGAGGGAAATTCCGAGGTTCATCTAAGTACTACTGAAACTGTCTCTATGCTGCTTTCTTCCGCCCAGTAGTCTCCTTAACTGAGCCAATATTTTGGTAGATCTGTCTTTCATCTGCAGGCGGAGGTCTAAGGAAAGAGAAGGGAACAGTTCAAACATGCAAGTATTGTTTCAAGTTCGCAAATGTAAGGTCATTTATGTACATGTATCTTGTGCTGACCCCAATCAAGTTGATTTTTCATCAGGATTCAATATACAAAATGGTTTATTCCCATTTTACCCTGTTTTTGTCCTATAAACATTTTATTTTATTTAAATATGCAAGGTACTGAAAAGTTTAAACATGAAATGATATTCAACATTTAAGCAGAAAATGTAGAACACATATGTTTTTATGACTGTGCTATATATGTCCTAATTTCTTTTAGTTAAAATACTCAAAACATGTTCAAGAAATCAGTAACTCTGGACGAATGACCACATTTATGCAATCTGCCCATTGGTTTAGGATATATGGCAAAGACATGAAGATACCCCACTTTGATCTATGAAGTCTAAGTGTGACTTTAACTTTGGCAAAAGGAACCTGGGAGTTAAAGTGACACGTCTTGTAATAAGCAGTAATGCAAAACGATCTCCAAATCCGTCTACTGGTTTTGAAATTGTGGCTGAGAAAAGAAGCGTGATGGATAGACGGACAGACAGTCTGATCACCATAGCCACACTGGCAGCATAATACAAGTTTCTTATAGATCTTTTAAGTGGAATCCTACGCCAACCATAAAAAGTGGAATCTTACATTAGAGTTGTATAGGGAAATAACAAAAACATGGATTCATCAACTCAACAATATCCATAGTGTGGGTGCATGGTCCAGTGGACTCTGCAATAACTTGTTTTGCAATCGATGTAAAAGAAATATATTTAACTAACAATATCAAGCATATACATGTACAGTAAAACCAGATTCAGCAATCTTTGCTAGTTCAGATCCATAATTAATCAGATCTTTTTTCTTGAACTGATAGTTAACAATGTGGCTAGTACCTGGTTTACCAACGAAATTCTGGTTTGACTTTGCATAGAAAGATAAATAAATACAGGCTGCGGACCCTTTACAGCTGAGAAACTGATATTGACAATGGTTGCTATATATATAGTTTGATGTTTATTATAGCTTTGATATTTGTGTCTCTTCAAAACACACTACACGCTTCCGTATTTGTTCTCTCCCAACTTAATACTATGCAGCCTCGTTTTGTATGTTTCATAGTTGTTACTACGTGCAGCCATTTTTTAGCTGTTCTGTGGCTGTTTCCAGTTGTCTTGCAAGGGTGCAGCAGATTACATAATGTGAATCAAATCATAAATGGTTTATTCCCATTTTACCCTGTTTTTGTCCTATAAACATTTTATTTTATTTAAATATGCAAGGTACTGAAAAGTTTAAACATGAAATGATATTCAACATTTAAGCAGAAAATGTAGAACACATATGTTTTTATTCTTATCCAAGTGGAACAAGAGCAATGCCTAGCAGGGCATAATTTATACACCTGTCACTCGCAAGGTTAAGTTCCAGGTTAAACCTTTTTCAAAGGAAATAATTTAAAAAAACATGAAAACAGAGAGTTATGGGCCTTTATAAGATGTATGCATTGATCATGTTGAAGATATGTGCAAAGCACCAAATACTTTGAAAGTTATTATCCACAATCACTTGTAAAAGGCAAGGTTAAGTTCCAGGTTAGATTTTTATTCAAAGAGGAATAATTAAAAAAATATGAACCACAGAGTTAAGGACCTTTATAAGATGTAAACACTGGATCATGCGGAAGATGTTTACAAAGTGTCATTATTGTAGACCTTATACTTTGGAAGTTATTAGCCACAATCAGTTGTCAGGTAAAAGTTAACAGACACAAACAGAAGGACGGACAATGCCACAACATAATATGTTCCTACCGGCATATAAAAATCACAGTAACTGGGTACATGCCATAAATCACTGTGAATGTACTTCCACCTACTACACAAAGCCGCGATTAGCATTAGGACCAGCTCAGCTAAATACCCCTGATATTTTTATACCAAATAGTTTTATACACTTACTTTGGCAAATCTTTTTTCTTTGTTTGTGCGGGTGCTGCAGGCAACACCGGCTGCTGGGCAGGGGGGTTGTGTCCCCGGGTCAGGGAATTGCGTCCATCTATACTAGCTGCGTAGCGAATATTTGTGTATTCTCTTCCACTGACCTGGCTTTGCTGTAATCAGAAGAGTCACTGAATTGAAGTTTAAAGGGACACATGGCAATCTTGAAGCTTTTCTCAAGTATTGAATTTTGCGTCTCGATTTATTAATATAATATCATGGTGACTTTAAACCGGCTTGCATGTAGTTAAATAAATTTTTGAGTTTTCATTTCCTCTTCGTATTCTACCATAGGCTTAGGGTCTTCCCCAGGCGTGTTAAGCACAACTGTGCCTGATTTCCGAAAACCCATATCCCGCCGTGCCTACTAGGCCGTCGCTGTGATTTGATCTTAGCAGACAGTGCCTGATTTTAAATGCATGATACACTGTCTGGTAATTAGATCACTGCTAAATATATCCCAGAAGCTACTCGGTTGTGTGCTGAAGTAAGTTATTAGTGTGATTTACACAGTCGAGGCATTGTTTCAAGCTGTGACCGATTGGAAAGTGCGTTATGTTTGATGGTTTATTGGATCATCATTAATTAGACAATTAAATAATTGGATAACTGTTGGATAAACATGGGATTAAAATGGGGGAAAACATTAAAGCGACGTTACGAGAAAAACACGACTTTGAAGAGGTGGGAATATTACTGCCCTGCGCTAATTGTAGAACATTGACATTTTCATAAACCTGTTTTAAATATATATTCTTGCTGCAATATAATCACCTGTTAGTAATATGCAAAATATTTTCCTTTACACCTTTTTTTGTAATTATTAAGGATGTTGGCTGGGCAAGTTTTGACATTTTCAAGTCTAAACATTTTATTTTTAAAAATCATAGTTTTTTTTGACAACAGAATTGCTTAATTTTTTCCATTCTATTAGATATGGATATAATGTAGGATTTAAGATGGTAACATGCCAAATTTTAAGCTTTTTTTTTTTTCCATATTTTTCCCGTCATTTGTGATCATTTTTTGTTAACAAAATAGGGGGTATGCATAGCTCTGAGTAGAATTTATCCTTTTGCTATAGAATAAATCAGATTTTTGTTTTTCAGTAGTGGAATACATATATAAAAGTAAATACTGAGCTAATTTTATTTTCGATCTCCATGTCAATATTGTGTGTACAGTATTTTACATTGAAAATGTCAAAATAACTCCAAAATGGGTGTAATTTAAAAAAAAAAATAATAAAAAATCATTAGAAGCCTGGTGACCTATATATTTTTTTACTTGTTTTGAAAGAAATGTCATAGGACCTTGACATATATGTTTTAAAAAAAGTTGATATTAGAACATAATTTTTTATCTTGAATTAATTTTTCGGTAATAGCAAAAGTGGGTGGGGTACGGTCCATATGTTTGCTTTTTAAAGTAAAAAGACGAATGAGGATTACAATTGTTTTTGTATGATTTGAAAGATATGTATATATGCAATCGAAAATTAGTTGTTTTTCAATAAACGTAATGTTATGAAAACAATTGTGAAAATGTTCAGTGACTGTTTTTCCTCTTTTTAGTAAAATTTGGAAGTTAGAAATATGTGCCTTCTTCAATGACGTCTAGTGGGGAAAAAAGCGTGGTGACCTAGCCTTTTTTTGATAATTCTGAATCTAAATTATACCAAAGAAGCTTTAAATATGAATTAAAAAAAAATCTCAGCACTACGTCATTTCCCAGCCAACCTCCTTAATACCATGAATTTTTAAAAATCAAGATTGCCGTGTGTCCCTTTAATTTCCCAATAAATAAGTGTAAGATCTTGAACATAAAAACAAGCCAAACCTGTTCAGCCTCTATTCGTCTTTTTTCCGTCTCGATGTAATGATGGACGGCGAAGTAGACAAACTTATACTGGGCCTCTGTCTGTACCATGCCAGAGCGCTGGGACCGCACCATCTGGATGGTCTTCTGTATGTCTATCTCACAGTCCATACCTGGGGAGCAATAATCAACATGTGTCCAGATTGTATTTTGGTTGGTGAAATTTCTTTGATGAATGCAAAGTATTAAATCATGTAATTCAGAATAACTAAAGGAGCGGAGTCCAACTTTCAATAAATGCTCTAACGTCCAATAAGTAATAGATAGAGTCTGGTCTCAGCGAGTTGGCTTATTTAAACACCGAGATGGGCATAGCCCATCGAGGTGTTTAAATAACCAACGAGCTGAGACAGGCTCTATCTTTTTTGTAGTATGGTGTACTTAATAACACTGTGACGTCATAGTGACCGTTATCTAAATTCCAATATCCGGTAGCTGTAGTATGGTATAGCCACGCCCCTTTATTTACTATAAATTAAACGATTTAATGCTCTGCATTCATCAAAGGAAATGTCACCGACCATGCTACAAATGGAAGTTAGAGAATGGTAGTTAATCGCTGAGACCCGACTCTATTACCTACACATTCATTTACTGCTTTGATATGTATTCATTTGATCTTTTTCAATCAATAATTTTTATTAATTTATTACACTAGAGAAATAATTTGAAGTTGGGCCTACAATTTTCTCAAAACTAGACATGAGCTCTTTAATGCATAACGTCTGCACCTCAGGGAAAAGATTGTTCATGAATTCTAGAATATATAGAGGATATTTTTTTTGGCGTGAATATAGGATTTTTTTTCATTGAGAAGTTGCAGGAGCACTTTAGCACAAGTAAAAATATACGAGTTTCCTCACTTAGTGATGAAAAATAAATCCTATATGCACGACAAACCAACAAATATTCTATTTATTATATACAGTCAAAATCGTACTAACGGTCACCTCTGTATAGCGTGACCCTGGCCATAATGGTCAGCCTTTGGTCCTCCCAATACATTCCGCTATAAATCTCACCTTTATATAATACGACCTGCTCAACGCGGTCAGTGGCCGGTGTAAATGAGTCCAATTAGTGTCCAATTATCACTTATAATGGTCATCATCAATTGATTCCCAAAAGGAAATTTGGTAGAGAGATATTGAGAGATCTCGCGTGAAATTATATCACGTGTTCATTGCTATTTAACGTGTTCATTGCTATTTAACTATGTAAATTTCTTCGCATTGTACAAACACTGACTGGTGTTGATAATTGCTTTAATCGCTTGGCAGGTATACGTGGTGATTATTCTTTTGTTATTGAATAAATTGATTTCTGTTTTATGAACTTGTTTTGTGTTTATTATCATGAGTCGATCGCATGAGTCAATCATGAATAAGTACTTGAGTCGGTGTTTAAACATCATCAGTCAGTAGCAGTTTACCTGTCTTCGACATGGAAACAATAAACTGCGATAAACAAGCACATGAACTTTTAAGGCAGAGTCAAACCTGAATGTGATGATGAGGATGAAGATGACGATAATGATGATGATGCTGATGCTGACAATGGTCATGATGATGATAAAAAAGACATTGCACCCTGAATGATATTGACACTTTTTCTGTCGTCTTTTCGAAGAAAATGCGATACATAGGGAACATAATCAGTCCGTCCGTCACGAAAACTCATCAAACTTTCAATATATACTCATCATGACAACACTGACATGACCATACTAAAACATAAAGGTCAAGGTCACAATGAAGGTCATTATATGGGTTAAATACTCATTTTTATTTTCACAAATTTTTTAACCTTGACTATAACTTTCTCATTTCTTGATATTTCTTCATCAAACTTTCAATATACATGTGTACATATCATGACAACATAAATACTTTGTTTGTTTGTTTGTATGGTGTTTTACGTCATTTTCAACACATGTAAGGTTATATATGACGGTCAATTTTTTTTTTGTGTAGAACTGGGTAGAACCAGTACTGTACAACACCCGCCATCCATAAGAATCGACACTTCCTCACTTACAAGTCGAGCTTCCAGTGGGATTCGAACCCGCAGTGGTGAGAGGTGAAGGTTTACAACGCAACGTTGTTAACCAGTCGGCCACGGAGATGCTAGGGGTTAAATACTCATTTTTTTCTTCAGGAAAACTTAACCTTGGCTATTTCTTGATATTTCTTCATCAAACTTTCAATATATATTCATCATGACAACATCAACATGACATACTAAAATATAAAGGTCAAGGTCACACTGAAGCTCATTATATGGATAAAATACTATTATTCTCCATGAAAATTTAATGTTGGCTATAACTTTCTCATTTCTTGATATTTCTGCATCAAACTTTCAATATATACTTATCATGACAACATCGACATGGCCATACTAAAATTTAAAGGTCAAGGTCACTCTGATGGTCATTATATAGGTTAAATACTCATTTTTTTCTCACCAAAACTTAGTCAGGCCAGTTTGTCAAGGTCATTTATCTGGCCCAAAAAACCTTGTTATACTGACAAAGCGCAGACAGGCGAGACGTGTTCTGCGGAACACCCATCTAGTTTAAGAGATATGAAATGGTTTGCAGTTGCTAATGGTAAACCAGACGTGCTGTCAAAAGTGATGGAAATGACCAACATTGCAATCAACATGAGGTCTGAAAACTGTGATGATTATTCACTAAAGTTATGAAATTGTGATTTAATTAAGAAATAATAAATATGTACCTGTGTTTTATCGGTGAATAAAACACAGTTAACGCACTCGTGATTTAATTACTACGCATCCGAACTCCTAACTGTGTTTTATTCACCGATAAAATACAGGTAGGTATTTATTATTTCGATTCTAACACAACAGTTACCCCCTTGTTTACGCTATTGTTGGGGCACTATATATTATCTCGGAGGCAGGGCTTCTAAAATCGCCGGTTTGTCGGTCCGCAGACCGAATTCTGTTTCTCCGGACAGATTTTCTTTTCAAAATCTCTGTTAAAATCGGTCCCAGATATTTTATCTATCGGTCGTTAAAAAATCTACAATTACCTTACTCACTCCTTGAAATATGCCTTGCGGCAATATTCTTTGATCCATAACACGATTGTTTGTCACTCGCTGTGCGAAAGTAGGTCAATTTGGTCAATTTGGACATGATGTCAGTCATTAAAATGTACAAATTGTGATAAAGTAAGTTAGAAATAATACAAATATAATATAAACATATATTTTAAATAGTTCTCTATATCAATGACTGAACGGAAAAAAATCATGGTGTAGCTGACATGGTGGGTGGGGTACGGCGATTTTAGTGATTTTTTCAAAATAAGCGCGATTCTTACGGCAGTTAAAAACCTGGACCGTTTGCATTTTAAAATTTTAGAAGCCCTGCTCGGAGGTCAAGGTAATCAGGCTGCTATGTTTACAGGCTGTTCCATTGGGCGCCCCCGTATGCAAAGTTCTGCGTTTCAATACACTAGTAGTCACGTGACAAACAATTAAGTCATTGCTTACGTCATATAGCTTGCGCTGTATGACGTCAAACGTTCTCAGCTTGTTCAAGATGCGTATTAAAGTTATATGTGTATTAAAGCATATGATGGGTTTATATCGGGGGTGTGCATGGTTTGGGAGCATGGCAAGTTTGTTGTAATTAACATTTCATTAAAATTACTGTTGAGTTTGTCTTCGTGACGTATATTTACCAAGTGACGTCATGTAACATGCGCTTCCAACGGATGAAATAACGCGGGCAATTAATGGAACAGCTGTATTTTATCATAGAATAACATACAGCTGTTTCTCTTCTTTGTATACATGAAAGACTGCAGAGATTGTGTTAGAATTACATTTAATTACTCTTAAAAATCCATTTTTAAAATTGAATACATTTTTAATAAATTAAACAAGTATATACTTTTAATGACCTGTATATTCAAATAAATATTGATTTGACATACCACTGTATTTAATTACTTCATACTTTACAGGTACAAGTTATGCAACATGACCCTCTATATAATAGCCACCGGTCTATAGCAGTCAACTTCAATCATTCCCTTAGGTGACCGATATAGACAGGTTCGACTGTACTCACAACCTTAAAACTGATGCAGAAAGAACAAAATGCACCAAAACAATGATGTCAATAACGTCAACAACGTCAACAGTGGTATTACGTCATTTTCGGTATTTCACATGTGAAATATAAACAATGAAAATATATTAGGTTTTATTTTAATCATGAAATCCACTATTTCACTGGAAAGTATATAATAAATTATAATACTGTGTCAAATAACTGGAACACAAACAAACCTCCAAAATATCTCCGGGGTTTTGTATTTTGGTTGAGATTTTCAAATTCAGTATATTGAAAGTCGTTGAGAATAATCTAAATAGAATCTTCCTTTATTTCTATTTTTTATTATTATAAAGAAGCTTATTTGGTGTCTATAATATATGTATAATGTTATATGTGTAATAAAAGACGAAATCTTACCGTATGTTTTAATCTGGTTGAGAATCATATCTATCACAATAAAGGTTCCTGTTCTGCCAATACCAGCACTGCAAGGTAAACAAACGCAATAATCAGTACACAATTCACACAGTACATGATTCTCAGTATACAATTCTCAGTATACAATTCTCAGTACACAATTCTCAGTATACAATTCTCGGTATACAATTCTCGGTACACACTTTCTCTGTACACAGTTCTCGGTACACAATTCTCGGTATACAATTCTCGGTACACACTTTCTTAGTACACAGTTCTCGGTACACAGTTCAGTTCTCGGTACACAGTTCTCGGTACACAGTTCTCGGTATACACTTTTTCAGTACACAATTCTCGGTACACACTTTCTCAGTACACAGTTCTCTGTACACAATTCTCGGCATATAATTCTCGGCACACAATTCTCTACACACAATTCCCGGTTCACACTTCTTGGTTCACAACTCCTTGTACACAATTCTTGGTACACAATTCTCGGTTCACAACTCCCTGTACACAATTCTCGGTACACAATTCTCGGTTCACAATTCCCTGTATACAATTCCCTGTACAAAATTCCCTGTACTTCTCGGTACACAATTCCCTGTACACAATTCTCGGTACACAATTCCCTGTACACAATTCTCGGTATACAATTCTTGGTACTCAATTCCCTGTACACAATTTTCGGTTCACAACTCCCTCTACACATTTCCCTGTACACAATTCCCTGTACACAATTCTCAGTACACTTTTCGGTTCACAACTCCCTGTACACAATTCTCGGTTCACAACTCCCTGTACACAATTCTCAGTACACAATTCTCGGCACACAATTCTTGGTACACAATTCCCTGTACACAATTCTCGGTTCACAACTCCTTGTACACAATTCTCGGTACACAATTCCCTGTACACAATTCTTGGTACACACTTCTCGGTTCACAACTCCCTGTACACAATTCTCGGTATACAATTATCGGTACACAATTCCCGGTACACACTTCTTGGTTCACAACTCCCTGTACACAATTCTCGGTACGCAATTCTTGGTTCACAATTCCCTGTTCACAACTCCCTCTATACACAATTCCCTGTACACAATTCCCTGTACACAATTCTAGGTACACAATTCCTTGTACACAATTCTTGGTACACAATTCTCGGTACACAATTCTCAGTATAATAAAGAGGCCTTATAGTTTACAGGAGTAAGTGATTCAAGATACAGACAAAGACGGTGATTTTACAAAGTGTATGGTCCAAAAGCAGATTACAGTCAAAACTGGATTAAGAGATCGCTCTGGGGAAAGACCAAAAGTGGTCTCTTAATACAGATGGTCTCTTATTATGTAAATATCACATATTGAGGCTGTCAGTGGATATTATCAACCCGAGAATGTAATATCGACCAAGGCGATAGCCGAGGTTGACATTATCATTTCGAGGGTTGATAATATCCACTGGCACCCCCAAGAGGATGTGATATTTATTTTTATTATACCGAACAAATACTCTTATGGATAATCGCATTAATAATAATGGTATTTTGCGCTGTCATGCATTGAGGGCAATAGCACGAAATATCAACCCGGCAGGGTATGGGGATTTTACATGGAGTGTTTACAGTGAGGTATAATAATACAGGTTCTAACATTGTTCGACTTCTCATGAAATGTTTAGTTAAATATGTACATGTACTTTATATATCCTGTACGTGATTGTAAAGTTAATGTTGTTGTTGTGAAAACTGATACTCAGTTGTATTATGACAAGTAGCTTGGAAATTGTATTTTAATATTTAAAGGATGGTTCTTTGTATTTTAACATTTAAGTCTATAACGTGTTAAACAGCGTGTCAAAAAAATCAATACTTCATAATGCCAAATTATAAACACGTCCCAGAATACAGTAGCGTTACCAATAACAACGAAAGTGAATAGGACTTCGGATACAGAAACAATATACGATGAATTTTGTTTGAATTTCAGCATATTTCTTCAGCTGATAGAAATAGTGAGTTAAAATTATGGACGTTGGCAACTTGCCATCACGTGATCTAAACAAATTATTATGCTATCCCATAACTTTGTTGTATAAATGTAACTTTATCAATATCTATGAGGATTCTTGACTGTATTGACCAATAAACAGCTCTTCAGGTCATCGGTCCCCAATCATCAATATCTCGAAGGTGATAATTGGTATTGAACTTACTAATTGGCACTTATCCTCGATATCCCCCGCAGGGTAATGATTAGTATATTATCCTCGATATCCCCCGCAGGGTAATGATTAGTATAGACTAATTATGCTATTGTTGAATTTATGTCTGATCTCGATTCTGTGTGATTTACCGTCAGTTAAACGAGGTTTTTCCAGATTTTGATTTTTTGAAGAAAAAAATTGGTCCCTTATTGATCACAAAAACGGTCTTTTAGTATGATATTATGCGGCTGTTGGTCGCGTTAGACAGGTGGCCGCATATTGCGAATTAATAGAATATTTCATCGCTTGGATCTCAAAGTGGTGGGTGCTTAAAACAGGTGGTCAAACAGCCAGGTTTGGCTGTACTTAAAAGGTTAGTAAAGGATCACAAACCCCAATA
Source organism: Cyrtodaria siliqua (assembly GCA_037043455.1). Classification (NCBI taxonomy): domain Eukaryota; kingdom Metazoa; phylum Mollusca; class Bivalvia; order Adapedonta; family Hiatellidae; genus Cyrtodaria; species Cyrtodaria siliqua. The sequence goes on along the minus strand of JAWPHD010000022.1, from coordinate 205,531 downwards.
GCATGTTCAGTCCTACTCACCTACAATGTACAACAACGGGTCCAGCCGCTGCTATACTTTCTTGCTTGGTATTGACAACATTGAGGAAGTCCAGAACACTGCCGGGGTCACCGGGCACTCCGTAATCAGGCCAGGTCATATAGTGAAATAGAAACACCTTCCTGGGCCCCTCTACCTGTAAGTGTATACACGTTGGAAAAAAGTCAGTCAAAGAGAATCTGTGGTGCATTATATTTACGGTAATGTTTCATTCATTGTTCACACTGCTCAACAGTTCTCTATGGTAGCAAAGGCAGATACATGATATGAGATTGAGAGAGGGAGGGGGAGGGGGGGTGAGGGGAGAGGGAGGGGTGAAGGGAGGGGGGAAGATGATGAATTTTCATAACTTTTCAGATTTTAGGGGTGGGTGGGTGAAGGCATCTTTGGATTTGCCCCTGGGTAGTATATTTATAAACAGAGAACCTTCAAAAAAAAAATAGTTTACTGTCAATCAAAACCAGCTCAGGACTTACGGACATTTGCAGACCGACCACTTTTCCTGGGTAGAACCAGTACTGTACACCTTCCGCCATCTGTAAGAATCGACACTTTCTCACAAGTCCAGCTCTCTTTGGGATTCAAACCCGCAGAGATGAGAGGCGAGAAGGTTTACAGCACAACATTGTTAACCCATCGGCCATGGAGATGCTCAACTTACAGACAAAGCACACAAATTGCATCACCTTGATGAAAATGAAATACTGAATTTAGTACTAACAATCTTATTGGAACAAACATTTGTATCAAGATTTGTGAAATTCTAAAACAGTTTACTGAAGTTATCAAATTCACAAACTAATATTGCCGTCTTTACACTCATTTAAGGGCAATAACACTCAGTGACTGTAATGGAATAGTTCGATTTTCCTTGTTCTCAGACACGTGAGATCTTACTGAAACAAAACTCAAATAAAATTTGGTAAAAATCAGAAGACCCAGAACTAGAAAAGGTTCCATGATTTTGTTTTGTATAATTATTCAAACTGAAATTCCCTTGTTTTTACAAAATCAAGGGTAATAACTATGTAATAACTATGTAATAACTATCCAATAAATATGTAATAACTATGTAATAACTATGTAATAAATATGTAAAAACTATGTAATAACTATGTAATAACTATGCAATAACTATGTAATAACTATGTAATAACTATGCAATAACTATGTAATAACTATGCAATAACTATGTAATAACTATGTAATAAATAACTATGTAATAACTATGTAATAACTATGTAATATCTATGTAATAAATATGCAATGCTCATTGCCAAACTTTGAGAGACAAAAAGGTTTACAACACAATGTCGTAAACCCTTCGACCACGAATGCAGAAGCTGTTTACTGAAATTTAAGGTCCATAAATAACTCCACCTTACCCTGCCATCGTCATTCTCGCGGCAGACTTCCAACTCTCGCGTCACGTAGTCCTTGTCAGAGGACTCGCTTATGAACTTCACCACCAGTGTACCCTTGTAAACAGTCAGACGCTTCTCTACCGTATCTTGTGAATCTTGGGGACCAGGCCAATAGCGAACAGCTTTAATCTGAAATAATTAATCAGTATCACCAATAGCGAACAGCTTTAATCTGAAACAATTAATCAGTATCACCAATAGCGAACAGCTTTAATCTGAAACAATAAATCAGATTCACCGATAGTAAACACCTTTAATCTGAAACAATCACCAATAGCGAACAGCTGTTATCTGAAACAATAAATCAATATCACCAATAGAGCTTTAATCTGAAACAATAAATCAGTATCATCAATACTTATTAGTTTAATCTGAAACAATAAATCAGTATCACCAATAGCAAACAGCTTTAATCTGAACAAATAAATCACTTATAGAAAACAGCTTTAATCTGAAACAATAAATCACCAACAGTAAACTGCTTTTATCTTAAACAATACATCCCCAAAAGCAAACAGTGTTAACCTAACAATACATCCCCAAAAGCATACAGCTTTAACCTAACAATACATCCCCAAAAGCATACAGTTTTAACCTAACAATACATCCCCAAAAGCAAAGTTTTAACCTAACAATACATCCCCAAAAGCATACAGTTTTAACCTAACAATACATCCCCAAAAGCAAAGTTTTAACCTAACAATACATCCCCAAAAGCATACAGCTTTAACCTAACAATACATCACCAAAGGCATACAGCTTTAACCTAACAATACATCACCAAAAACATACAGTTTTAACCTAACAATACATCTCCAAAAGCAAACAGTTTTAACCTAACAATACATCCCCAAAAGCATACAGCTTTAACCTAACAATACATCACCAAAAGCATACAGCTTTAACCTAACAATACATCACCAAAAGCATACAGCTTTAACCTAACAATACATCACCGAAAGCATACAGCTTTAACCTAACAATACATCACCAAAAGCATACAGCTTTAACCTAACAATACATCCCCAAAAGCAAACAGTTTTAACCTAACAATACATCCCCAAAAGCATACAGCTTTAACCTAACAATACATCCCCAAAAGCAAACAGTTTTAACCTAACAATACATCCCCAAAAGCATACAGTTTTAACCTAACAATACATCCCCAAAAGCAAACAGTTTTAACCTAACAATACATCCCCAAAAGCATACAGCTTTAACCTAACAATAAATCCCCAAAAGCATACAGCTTTAACCTAACAATACATCCCCAAAAACATACAGTTTTAACCTAACAATACATCCCCAAAAGCAAACAGTTTTAACCTAACAATACATCACCAAAAACATACAGCTATCACCTAACAATACATCACCAAAAGCATACAGCTTTAACCTAACAATACATCACCAAAAGCAAATGGATTTAATCTGAAACAATAAATCACTAATAGAGAAAATCTTGAATCCAGACTATGACCTTGACTTATATGTATTGCTGTTGAGATGTGGCTATTGTCAAAAGTTTGATGAAGATCACTTGAGAAGTTGTTCAGTTTTGCACTGTAAATAGAAGTGTGACTGATAGAATGATTGCCAGATTGATCGACTACACTTTGTTAGGCAGAGGATACTAACCATTTTGCTGCCAGTCAAAAAGCATTGACTTTACAACCAGGGTTGACCCAGATCAACATGCTCACCATGTGCAGGCTGATCAGGGTTTACATTGTTTGCCACTCAGTAAGAATATTGTACTCAATCTGGTATCCAGTCCCGAAATCTATATTCGATATATGTGGAATCGAAAAAACCCTATTCCGTATTTTGTACTCCGGATTCTGTACTATGAGAAGATAACTCTAACAGTTCAACTCAATCAGTCATCACAATGTATCTCCCTTACCGGTGTTCGTCTTCAAGTTGAACAGTGTTGATGGAAGAAGAAATGGAAGAATTTATCTTCAAAAATACACCTTCAAACACTCAAAAAAAGAAATATAAGTTGGAATTAAAAATTAATGTCACTAGAAACAACAAATACAATGCTTGTTTGAAACTAGAACTTTCATTGAAGGTGATGAATATCTAAGCTTAAATTTTAAGTCAAACAAAGGGCCATAATTCTGTAATAAATTAGGCAATCAACAATGGGTGATGTAGAGGGACATAAGGTCATGAGTTGTTACATGTATATGAAGTTTGGAAACAACCCATTCAAAACGGTTTTAAGAATACAAGGACTGAAAATGCGTTACGGGATGCAATTCGACGGAACAAAATTGTGTTATGTGACAGGACGTTACGTACAATGCGATTCATATATATGTCCCACTTCACTTTGTGAAAGCGGGGTTTAATTATAGAGATGTGAAATAAAGAGGTCATTTTACATTGTTGAGTACAATACTGAATTCAACTGCACTCGTACCCGGCAGACACAATCCATATTTGGTCGAGGCGAATAGAAGTACTCGTCCAATAGACTTCAGTATTTATTACTAATTCTACGACTGGAGACAATTTGGATGTTATGACCAATTTTTTTTTTTATTGCCCATAAATTTGTTATTTTAAAATGCTGAGGTAAACACAGTATTGTTCCCAAGTTACTGCTCTGTGAATTGGGTATTTTTATAATCTGGCACAACTAGAACTATCACTGAAGGTGAAGAATACCCTGCTTTTTTAAATATAAATTCTAAGTAAAACTAGAGCTATCACTTAAGGTGAATATTATACCTCATTTGCATATTCCACTCTTTGTTTAATGGGACGTCATCCGGTCCATAAAGTTACATATTGACCGGGCGCTCGGTCTGATAGCTATATTAACGGACGTGTGCAAAAAAACGATGTCAAAATAATTCATAAAACGTATTGATTTTATTTGTTGGTCAGATTCGGTATACTATAACAAATAATGTATGGCTGTTCGGTCCATATGAAGTTTATGGACTGGGCAGTCAGACGTAGAACGTTATATGGACCTCAACTTAGCTTCGGTCCACATAACATTCTAGGTCTGACTGCCCATCTATAAACTTGCATATGGACCTCAGCACCATATATTATCTGTTAATTAATACCCACGCTTGGTGACCTGTTTGTATATATGTGTATCCTCAAAACAGGTACTGATTCTGTATTTTCATTTAATTAAAAAAACAAATTTAATGCAAATAATTTGAAGGTGATTAATACTACCACATTGGTGTCCAGTGAGAATATGTATCATCTCCTTAATATGGTTGTGTGGTAATACTCTGAAGTTTGTGCTGAGCAGTCTCAATTACAAATAATTAAAAAATATGTGGTCTCACATATTAAATAAGAAAAAGGAAAAGAAAATATGCAACAATTGTCTGATTATCTGTTAAATAACGCGACAAATAATTAAAATACGTGGAGTCAAGTAAAAATTAGTGGAGTGTAACCTTATGAGGTCTTAAAATTAGTAGTGTATAACTTTATGAGGTCATTATTCCATATTTTCACGTCATAAAAGAAGAAAGAAAACATGCAACCATTATCTTTTAAATAACAGGACAAATAATTAAAAGCTTTGTGGAATCTTGTGTAAAAATTAATTTAGTGTAACCTTATGAAGCCTATATAATTTGTGGAATGTAACCTAATGTGGTTTTCATAATGTATTTTCACATCATACCAAAAATGAGAAGCAAATAGGCAAGCATGTTACTATTATCTGTTAAATAATAAAACGTGACGTGATGGAAAATGTGATTCCTATATACTAAGCGGGATTATAACAAAGGTTCATAATTCTGTAAAAAAACAAGAGGCCCAAGAGGGCCTGTGGATGCTCTACTGGCTATTATGGCTCTTATAACATCAATGAAGCAAGCGACTGCCATTTACGTTTTTTGAAAGTTTCGGGCAAAAAACAGCTTTTTAACTAAATCAAGGGCCATAACTAAAGAATCTGGTAAAGTTTGGTAAAGATCAGATGAAAAATGAAGGCCCTACTACTGTATTAAAGAGGCAAAATATAGCATTTTTAACTAAATCAAGAGCCACGACTCCTGTGTTACTGATCCGACTGCTGCAACATAGAGCTAAACAAGAGGTCAATGACCTTGAAGCTCTACTGATTGATTTTGATTTTAGGAAGTAGTCGCTACAGACTTGTTTTTTGAAAATTTATTTTTAAGCGTGGCGGCCATCTTGAATTTCCGGCCGACCTGAAAATTTGCTAGGATCAATTAGACATCAAGAGCAACATTCCTGTGAAGTTTCATGAAAATCCGTCAAGTAGTTTCAGAGGAGTAGTCGCTACAAGTTTTCATTATATAACTCTATGTAAACAAAGATGGCCACTGGCAGCCATGTTTAACGTCGAATCAATATAATGTCTGACTCTGATAACCATCATGTCATGCTGATCTTTTCACAAAAAGTCCCATATCAATATCACTTATAGTTTTCAAGATGTAGTCGCTACAAACTTCTTTTTTAAAAATCTATCTTTAGCTGTGGCGGCCATCTTGAATTTCTGGCCAATCTAAAATTTTGCTAGGATCAATTAGACATTAAGAGCAACATTCCTGTAAAGTGTCATGAAAATCCGCCAAGTAGTTTCAAAGGAGTAGTCGCTACAAGTTTTTACTATATAACTCTATGTAAACAAAGATGGCCGCTGGCAGCAATGTTTAACGTTGAATCAAAACAATTTTTGACAAGGACCAACATCATGTCATCCTGATCATTTTAGAAAAAGTCCCATATCAATATCACTTATAGTTTTCAAGAAGAAGTCGCTACAAACTTGTATTTTGAAAAATTATTTTTAGTCGTGGCGGCCATCTTGAATTTCCGGCCGACCTAAAATTTTGCTAGGATCAATAAGACATCAAAAGCAACATTCCTGTGAAGTTTCATGAAAATCCGTCAAGTAGTTTCAGAGGAGTAGTCGCTACAAGTTTTCATTATATAATTCTATGTAAACAAAGATGGCCGCTGGCAGCCATGTTTAACGTTGAATCAAAATAATGTTTGACTCTGATAACCATCATGTCATGCTGATCATTTTACAAAAAGTCCAATATCAATATCACTTATGGTCTTCAAGTAGTAGTCGCTACAAACTTGTATTTTGAAAATCTATTTTTAGCCATGGCAGCCATCTTGAATTTCCAGGCGATCTGAAATTTTGCTAGGAACAATTAGACATCAAGAGCAACATTCCTGTGAAGTTTCATGAAAATCCGTCAAGTAGTTTCAGAGGAGTAGTCGCTACAAGTTTTCATCATATAACTCTATATAAACAAAGATGGCCACTGGCAGCCATGTTTAACGTCGAATCAAAATAATGTTTGACTCTGATAACCATCATGTCATGCTGATCATTTTACAAAAAGTCCCATATCAATATCACTTATAGTTTTCAAGACGTAGTCGCTACAAACTTCTTTTTTAAAAATCTATTTTTAGCTGTGGCGGCCATCTTAAATTTCTGGCCGATCTGAAATTTTGCTAGGATCAATTAGACATTAAGAGCAACATTCCTGTAAAGTTTCATGAAAATCTGTCAAGTAGTTTCAAAGAAGTAGTCGCTACAAGTTTTTACTATATAACTGTATGTAAACAAAGATGGCCGCTGGCAGCCATGTTTAACGTTGAATCAAAACGATTTTTGACAAGGACCAACATCATGTCATGCTGATCATTTTAGAAAAAGTCCCATATCAATATCACTTATAGTTTTCAAGAAGTAGTCGCTACAAACTTGTTTTTTAAAAACCTATTTTTAGATTTGGCGGCCATCTTGGATTTCACATCAACATGAATTTTTGCTAGGATCAACTAGACTTCATGGGCAACATTTCTGTAAAGTTTCATGAAAATCCATTCAGTAGTTTCAGAGGAGTTGTCGCTACAAAAAAAAGTTTACGGACAGACAGACGGACAGACGGACGCCACACCACGGCATAAGGTCTGCTGATCTCTGATCAGTAGAGCTAAAAAAAAAAAAAAAAAAAAAAAAGATTTTTTTTTTAAAAAACAAAAAATAAATAAAATAAAAAAATAAAATAAAAAATCTGGTAAAGTTTGGCAAAGATCAGATGCAAAATGAAGGCCCTATCGTATGACGAGGCAAATTATAGCATTTTTAACAAAATCAAGCTCCGCTGTTACTGGTCCGATCTGGTTTTCGAACGTGACCGAGCTTTCATTGACATTAACAATCTGATAAAGTTTGGTATTATATAAACGATCGGATGAAAAATGAAGGCCCTATCTTCTTAACGAGGCAAAATATAGCATTTTGAACTAAATCAAGGGCCATAACTCCGCTGTACTCGTCCGATATGAATGGTTTTCGAACTTGTCCGAGCTTTCATTGATATTAACAATGTGGTAAAATTTGGTAAAGATCGGATGAACAATGAAGTCCCTATCGTCTTAACCAGGCAAAATATAGCATTTTTAACTAAATCAAAGGCCATTACTCTGCTGTTACTAGTCCGATATGGCTGTTTTTCGAATTTGTTTCGAGCTTTCATTGATATTAACAATGTGGTGTTTGGTAGAGATAGGATGAAAAATGAAGGCCCTATCGTCTTAACGAGGCAATATATAGCAATATAGCATTTTTAACTAAATCAAGGGCCATAACTCCGCTGTTACTGGTCCGATCTGGCTAGTTTTCAAACTTGTCCGAGCTTTCATTGATATTAACAAAGTTTGGTAAAGATCGGAAATGAAGGCCTTATCATCTTAAGAGACAAAAGTTAACGACGGACGACGGACAACTCGGTATCCCAAAAGCTCTGCTGGCCTTCGGCCAGTAGAGCTAAAAAGCAGAATCGAAAACCACTGACACATCATATCATCATGTGTAAACTTTTATGCTAAATGTAAATCTGCACTTACTTTACCCCTCTCCACCTCCTTTGTAGTCATGACGATGACCCTACATCCTTCCTGCCAGATCATCCGCCACATATCGACCACGGTGCTCTGGAGACAGCCCTGGGTGGCGACGTAACACTTCTTAGGTTCTATGTTGTCATCCTCAGCCTGAAACAATGAAAAATAAATACAATTTTAAAGTTGCAGCTCCAGTGGATAAGGCCTTGTGCAGCTACAGACCTCTGCAAAGCGTGGGACTCATGTCTGATGGGAAACTTCATTATTCATGTTATCTAACTCTGCAAAGCTTGGGACCCATGTCTGATGGCAAACCTCATTCTTTGTGTTATCTCTGCAAAGCTTGGGATCCATATCTGATGGCAAACTTCATTCTTCATGTTATCTAATTCTGCAAAGCTTGGGACCCATGTCTGATGGCAAACTTCATTCTTCATGTTATCTAACTCTGCAAAGCTAGGGACATGGCAAATTTAATTCTTCATGCTATCTAACTCTGTGGTTGCTGTCCCAGTATAACCTAATTTGTTGCGTAAACAGGAAGTAAACTATTTTATTAATTAATTTTACAACCATATGAAAAAACTATCAAAGGAGGTCATCTCTTCATATGCATGCATAACTGGGTAAGAATACCAGCCAAATCGTAATATATTATGTTACATTTCACCAATATTAAGCGTAACTTTAAGAATGAATATTTTCTGTTTTTTAATAGTTATACTAGAAGGGTGCTCTAAGGAAAACCTGTGTCGCCTGCCGTGTGCTTATTTCAGCAAGTACAATCTAACTATAAAGTTTGAAGACAGAGGGTGCAATCCTTCAAGAATTATGGAGCTTTTTTTTAAGTGTTGAAGTTTATGAAAAGGAGCATAAATCTGCATTGGATAATTGGTAAGGAAGAACTGTATAAAGTTTTATGACCATTGGTTAATGTTTTGCCAAGTTATGAGCTAGGTAAGGTTGCAGGTTGAAGTTTTATGAAAAGGGGCATAACTCTGCCAAAATGAAAGTCAGAGTTATTGGACAAATGTAACAACAGTCCTTTGGTTAAGATGAATAAGTGTGTGAAGTCTCATGAGCATAAGTCAAACACTTTTCAAGTTATGGCCAGTTATGAGCTTGGTTAGGTTGCAGGTTAAAGTTTTATGAAAAGGGGCATAACTCTGCTGAAATGAAAGTCAGAGTTATTGGTCATAGGTAACAATATTCTGTCTGGTAAGATGAATGTGTGTGTGAAGTTTCATGAACATAGGTCAAATACTTCTTAAGTTATGGCCAGTTATGAGCTTGGTTAGGTTGCAGGATAAAGTTTTATGAAAGGGGGCATAACCCTGTCAAAATGAAAGTCAGAGTTATTGGACATTTGTAACAGCATTCCTTGAGTTAAAATGAAGATGTGTGTGAAGTTCCATGAACATAAGTCAAATCGTTTTTACGTTATGGCCAAGGTTAGGTTGCAGGTTAAAGGGTGACGGAGGACAGATGACGGACAAAGTGATCCCTAAGTGTCTGCCATGCTATGCAGGTGACACAATAACATATCCTTTGGTACAGGTGCTCAATCAATTTAACAGCGTTTAAACATTTATACATATTATGTTCTGAGGAAAGTTGGGTTTAACTTAATACAATTCACATCTGGTAGTGTTTAGGTTTTTTACAAGGGGCTTGATGATACCAACAATGACAACAACAAAAGTTCATCATAATATTTTGAATTACATTAAATTAACTTGCGTAATAAACACTTTATGTCAAAAGGGGACAACTTTGTGAACACAATTAAGGATAACTTGGGTGGCTCACAAACACTAATGGACAAACCTTGGCCCTATGTCATTGTGTTTCATCCTATTTAAAAAGACATGTATGTCTGATTAACGACAAAGATATGCCCACACTTAACACAGTTAAAGAAACTAACCTGCCAAATAATGGCAAAATTATACTACAAAACTGTGTATCAAACTCTATCCTGATGCTCAGGTCATATAGTAATGTATATGTGCCAATTAAAAGTAGAAGTTTATAGGTTCTTAAAATACCCATAATTGAATATGCGTAAAATGAATTATGAGTTGGTAACTCTTAATTCAACGCTCCAGTCCTGGGCTTTGGTCTGGCTGGTTAAAGCCGTTTACAATTTGGATTCTCATAATATGCAAGTTATACAGATAGTTTGTCATCACTAGTTTTAGAATCGGTGTACACATGATGTAACTTTGGCTGCTGTTGGTGGGATAGATACTTTAAAGCATGTTGGAGGATACTCCTCCTCGTAGAAAAGTGAACAGTGATACATTTTCAATACATGCCACCCCAAACAAGAGGTCAATGACCTTGAAGCTCTACTGATTGATTTTGATTTCAGGAAGTAGTCGCTACAGACTTGTTTCTTGAAAAATTATTTTTAGCCGTGGTGGCCATCTTGAATTTCCGGCCGACCTGAAATTTTGCTAGGATCAATTAGACATGAAGAGCAACATTCCTGTGAAGTTTCATGAAAATCCGTCAAGTAGTTTCACAGGAATAGTCGCTACAAGTTTTCATTATATAACTCTATGTAAACAAAGATGGCCACTGACAGCCATGTTTAACGTCGAATCAAAATAATATTTGACTTTGATAACCATCATGTCATGCTGATCATTTTACAAAAAGTCCCATATCAATATCACTTATAGTTTTCAAGACGTAGTCGCTACAAACTTCTTTTTTAAAAAATCTAATTTTAGCTATGGCGGCCATCTTGAATTTCTGGCCGATCTGAAATTTTGCTAGGATCAATTAAACATTAAGAGCAACATTCCTGTAAAGTTTCATGAAAATCTACCAAGTAGTTTCAAAGGATTAGTCGCTACAAGTTTTTACTATATAACTCTATGTAAACAAAGATGGCCGCTGGCAGCCATGTTTAAAGTTGAATCAAAACAATTTTTGACAAGGACCAACATCATGTCATGCTGATCATTTTACAAAAAGTCCAATATCAATATCACTTATAGTCTTCAAGTAGTAGTCGCTACAAACTTGTATTTTGAAAATCTATTTTTAGCCATGGCAGCCATCTTGAATTTCCAGGCGATCTGAAATTTTGCTAGGAACAATTAGACATCAAGAGCAACATTCCTGTGAAGTTTCATGAAAATCCGTCAAGTAGTTTCAGAGGAGTAGTCGCTACAAGTTTTCATCATATAACTCTATATAAACAAAGATGGCCACTGGCAGCCATGTTTAACGTCGAATCAAAATAATGTTTGACTCTGATAACCATCATGTCATGCTGATCATTTTACAAAAAGTCCCATATCAATACCACTTATAGTTTTCAAGACGTAGTCGCTACAAACTTCTTTTTTAAAAATCTATTTTTAGCTGTGGCGGCCATCTTAAATTTCTGGCCGATCTGAAATTTTGCTAGGATCAATTAGACATTAAGAGCAACATTCCTGTAAAGTTTCATGAAAATCTGTCAAGTAGTTTCAAAGGAGTAGTCGCTGCAAGTTTTTACTATATAACTGTATGTAAACAAAGATGGCCGCTAGCAGCCATGTTTAACGTTGAATCAAAACGATTTTTGACAAGGACCAACATCATGTCATGCTGATCATTTTAGAAAAAGTCCCATATCAATATCACTTATAGTTTTCAAGAAGTAGTCGCTACAAATTTGTATTTTGAAAATTTACTTTTAGCCGTGGCGGCCATCTTGAATTTCCGGCCGACCTGAAATTTTGCTAGGATCAATTAGACATCAAGAGCAACATTCCTGTGAAGTTTCATGAAAATCCGTCAAGTAGTTTCAGAGGAGTAGTCGCTACAAGTTTTCATTATATAACTCTATGTAAACAAAGATGGCCGCTGGCAGCCATGTTTAACATTGATCAAAACGATTTTCGACAAGGACCAACATCATGTCATGCTGATCATTTTAGAAAAAGTCTCATATCAATATCACTTATAGTTTTCATGAAGAAGTCGCTACAATCTTGTTTTTTAAAAACCTATTTTTAGATCTGGCGGCCATCTTGAATTTCACATCAACATGAATTTTTGCTAGGATCAACTAGACTTCATGGGCAACATTTCTGTAAAGTTTCATGAAAATCTGTCAAGTAGTTTCAAAGGAGTAGTCGCTGCAAGTTTTTACTATATAACTGTATGTAAACAAAGATGGCCGCTGGCAGCCATGTTTAACGTTGAATCAAAACGATTTTTGACAAGGACCAACATCATGTCATGCTGATCATTTTAGAAAAAGTCCCATATCAATATCACTTATAGTTTTCAAGAAGTAGTCGCTACAAATTTGTATTTTGAAAATTTACTTTTAGCCGTGGCGGCCATCTTGAATTTCCGGCCGACCTGAAATTTTGCTAGGATCAATTAGACATCAAGAGCAACATTCCTGTGAAGTTTCATGAAAATCCGTCAAGTAGTTTCAGAGGAGTAGTCGCTACAAGTTTTCATTATATAACTCTATGTAAACAAAGATGGCCGCTGGCAGCCATGTTTAACATTGAATCAAAACGATTTTCGACAAGGACCAACATCATGTCATGCTGATCATTTTAGAAAAAGTCTCATATCAATATCACTTATAGTTTTCATGAAGAAGTCGCTACAATCTTGTTTTTTAAAAACCTATTTTTAGATCTGGCGGCCATCTTGAATTTCACATCAACATGAATTTTTGCTAGGATCAACTAGACTTCATGGGCAACATTTCAGTAAAGTTTCATGACAATCCATTCAGTAGTTTCAGAGAAGAAGTCGCTACAAAAAAAGTTTACGGACAGACGGACAGACGGACGACGGACGCCGCACCACGGCATAAGCTCTGCTGATCTCTGATCAGTAGAGCTAAAAAACTAAATTTTGTTGACTTCTAGACTTCAGTTATACACTAAGACTCAAACATATTTATAAGGATACATTTAGAGTATATCCAAATAAAGTGAAACATTTATTTTGATTTTTATTCGACGTTTATATTTTCTGTGTATTGTTTGTGTTCATTTTATTGAAATGCATTTCAGAATAAACAATTATCAGTGTTCTCCCCAGGCTATTAAGGCATGTCGCATTTAACTTGCCTTCACAGCCAAAATTTTGCAACATGCCTTAATTTTGAAATGTAATGTAACACATTTTAATTATTTCATTTTTGTTTAGCTTAAATAAGTTTAAAACACAATATATAAAATCACTAGTCTATTTCTTATATAGATCAAGTGTCGTTCTGACAAACTACACATACATATAGCGGTCATGTATATGGATACAATCTGAAGCATATTTCCGATAAAAACGACATGCCTTGAGAAATTCCTGAGGAGAACACCGATTATATAACGGCCTTCCATCCAACAAACCTGGAATAAGCCAATGGCAGACATCAGTCTGTGGCCACAAAACATGTTTCTGTGCGAAATAGAGGTCTATAGGCCCAATTTTGAGATACACGCTAAAGTTAAAGAAGGACCAGACAGCGCAATACCACATATTGACCTCTTTTTTTCCCAATGGGCATATAAAAAGCCTGCAGGTTTTCCTGATCAAGGTGGATCATGACGATACAGATTTAATGCACTTGTACATTTTATGTGGAAATTAAGCACATTGCAGTTTTATTTATATTTCGATTTACATCTACAGTTCATCCAGATCACGTCAAGTCGATTTATTTGATTATTTTAAGCTGCTTTAAACCTGGATTTTACAGCCACATTTCCCTGAAGTAGTGGCAACACCTTGGCTTCCCATGAAGTAGTGGCAACACCTTGGCTTCCCATGAAGTAGTGGCAACACCTTGGCTTCCCATGAAGTAGTGGCAACACCTTGGCTTCCCATGAAGAAGGGGCAACACCTTGGCTTCCCATGAAGTAGTGGCAACACCTTGGCTTCCCATGAAGTAGTGGCAACACCTTGGCTTCCCATGAAGTGGTGGCAACACCTTGGCTTCCCATGAAGTAGTGGCAACACCTTGGCTTCCCATGAAGTAGTGGCAACACCTTGGCTTCCCATGAAGTAGTGGCAACACCTTGGCTTCCCATGAAGTAGTGGCAACACCTTGGCTTCCCATGAAGTAGTGGCAACACCTTGGCTTCCCATGAAGTAGTGGCAACACCTTGACTTCCCATGAAGTAGTGGCAATACCTTGGCTTCCCATGAAGTAGTGGCAACACCTTGGCTTCCCATGAAGTAGTGGCAACACCTTGGCTTCCCATGAAGTAGTGGCAACACCTTGGCTTCCCATGAAGTAGTGGCAACACCTTGGCTTCCCATATATTCATTACCAATACACATATTCCAGATAAGTAGAAAATGTGGCCTGCTCTTCATTTTGGATAGTAAAACAGCAGCTGCATTAAAGACGGAATCGTTCTATTAGTTTATTCTAACAGCAAATACATGAAACTGGAGATTTTGAAGAATTTTAGGTTATTGTTCTCGATGATCTACTCATCTATATCTGTATGGGTATAGTTTGAATGGAGTAGGGCTATGATGTAGTATGTGGCCTGGAAAAGGACTTCTGTAGGTACACAGACACAAGGGTAACATTATAAGCCACCTCCACTATGGTGGGTGGGACAAAACTATACATCCAAACTACTTTGATACAATCATGCCCTCCACTGACTTTACTAACGGACTGATAATCTTACCGTGATTAAGTTGGCATTGATGTAGTCTGACCCGAGCACGTCTGCATCCCCGTCTCGTAGTATAACTCTGGTGTGGTCAACTGAAGAATTGAATTGAATTGGATTTTAAGGCGCACCAACACATGAAAGGTTATGTGGCGCCTAGCAGGCATGAACATGCCAGGCTCATACTCCATGTACATCGAGATAAAATGGGCCTAGAAGCTTCTCACCCTGAACTGCAGAGTTGCAGCAAATTCTATCGTAGAAACTCCATTTATGCTGGAGCCACGTTTATTGTTTTTCTGCCACTGCTCTTTTGATGTGAGCGAGATGGCACCTGAAACAATGCAGGGATCATGATGAAGACCTTTAATGAACAAAAAAATGATAAAATGAATGAATTTCGGGGGATTCTACCCGGTCAACTGAAGAAGACAATTCAATTTTTCAAGGGAGATTTGTCCAAAATCTGTGAGATTGTTTAAGCATAAGGTATATGTGCGGTTTTATTTAAATATTTTCATACATTTAAGCTTTTTAAAGCATTTAACAATAGATTAAAATAGGAAAATATCATTTAAGAGCTTTTAAATTTGTTCTCATTCCACACAATTACTGTTATTGAAATGTCCAAATCTCACACAGATTTTCGACTTCTGAAGTGACGTATGCATGTGTAATGTAGATGTTGTATACCCTCGTCCAATTGGTTAGTTAAAAGACATTGCATAATAGCCCCAAAGAAAATGTAATTGCAACACTGTGCAACACAAGTCTTACAGATGGCGAGAGGTGTACAGTTCTGGTTCTACCCAGGAAAAGCAGGTGGTCTGGATAGCTGTTGTTTGAAATGCTTGGTTGTAAAAATTTCATGATCACTGTTTGGTAAATAAATTCCTAACTTACATGGCAATATGTTTTTATATCTGTTTTTGGATTTATTTTCTGGCCGCATGCCTTCCTTTCTGCTGTATAAATGGCGAACTTCTTGTTGCTGTAGATGCTGCAGACACAGAGAAGTGTTATATAATGGAACATGAAGGTTATATGGTAGCTTAAACAAGAGGCCTGAATTGGCCTGAAGAGCTCGCCTGATAGTAATGGTACCAGCTGAATCTACAATTATTACATGAATAGTACACTGTGTGTAGTCTATGTACCTCAGTGAATTCCATGTTGCTCTTATACGTATCAAGTTGCAAGTGATGACATGTTTGACAAAAGCCTTAATGAGATGAGCACACAAGCTCATTTTTCTAGAAATTCGGAGTTCAAGGGGACATTACTCTCATCAAAATAGATGCAGTCAAAATTCATTGTTTTAGGCAGTAATGATGAAACGTGTACGATTTCATTGCAATTAACACAAAACTCTAGGAGTTTAGCATACAAGCTTATATTCCTAGAAATTTAATTAAAGTGGTTATTCCGAGAAATTCAATTCAAGTGGACACTAGAGGTTGTTTTTAGTAAAAGCATATCTCCCCCCACTGGGAAAAGGGCCAAAAATCTGCCAAGAATCATTCAACTGAAACAACAAAGATATGCGCAACTAGGCTTGGCAATGATCGTCTCTACCAAGTTTCATTGAAATCCAGCCATGGGATCGAAAGAACTAGTCCGGACAAAGTTTGTGTATGAAAATCTTTAAAGGGCCATAACTGCGCCAAAAAAAAACATTCAACCGGAACATGGTGATGATATGCGCAACTAGGCAAGCTACTGAATCGATCATCCTTGCCAAGTTTCGCTTAAATCCCGCCCGTGGTTCAGGAGAACAAGTCCGGACAAAGTTTGTGACATACAGACGACAGACAGACACCACAAAAACAAAATGTCTCTGGTAAGAAACAGTCACATCTTCATTTGGGGGTGATCATATGTGTTTATTTTCATCACAATTGGCACAAATGCCTAAGAGGAGTTGCACAAACAAGCTGTGTTGTACAAGGTGATTCCTATATTAACCCCATTTCTTTAAAGGGACAATGTCCGTAACTTTTAGCTTATAAAACACATACTAATTATGTTCACAAACCTTACACACTAAAATTATTTAATATTTACCAATTAAAAGCAAGATTGTTTGACAGAATTCAATCGCAGTACAAAAAAAAAAGCTTCGTGCGTTTGAACTCGCAGCTCAAACTAAAATTACACAAGCAGTAATAATAGTGAGCGTGAAGTAGTCGACATCGCTCCCGAATGAGCTAAGCGGGCTATACATATTGCGCAATACATACTATGTAGAACATAATGCGCAATACATACTATGTAGAACATATTGCGCAATACATACTATGTAGAAAACCTAATGCTCTAATGGAAGTCACATGATCACAGAAAATAATAATTAAAACTTTTTTTTCAAACTCATGAATGTATTACTACAGACTTCTTAGGGTCTCTGCTCATGTTTTCACTGAATAATAGACAGACAGTTATTTGGTTATGCTCAATATCTGCTTACTTATGGACAGTGACCCTTTAAAGCAATAGTATAATACAAAGTTTGATCACATAACATGGCTTCTATGAGTGTAATATAGTCACAACTTATATTTCGTAATACACTATTGTATTAACTATGCAAATGAGGACCAAATCAATAACTCCCAATTATTTGCATGGTATATATCATAATTATGATGTGTTCAGACAGACCTTAATATTTAGGGTGTTTGAATCTTACTTTATAAATGCATGTAAATAACATTAAGGCACAGCCTCGTATCCTATCATTTTATGCAAATAGTTTGTAAAAATCCATAGATTCGCTATGTGTCAAGCAATAATATACGGACAATTTAACAGACGCCTCACCTCAAATTCATCCCAGAAGCCACCTTTGTTTTTATCGTCTTTCACGTTCCCAGAGGTTGTATCTTTAGTGAGTTGTTTCACACGATTGTCAATGCCAGAAGCTGCAATCCTGGTGGCATTGTATGGCTGCAATGGTAACATGAAAGGCATTCAATATCACATAGTCCCCTACATTCAATCTCACATGATACACAAATCAAGGAAAAGTATGAATAGTACCTTGCATCTAATCTTAAATGACACACACCGTGGGAAAGTAGGACTGGTACCCACATCTAATTCTGCACGACACACAAATATTGAAAAATGACTGGTACCCTGGATCTAATCCTACAGGACACATGTCACGGAAAAGTAGGACAGGTACCCTGCGTTCAATCTTACATGACACACATGTCATGGGAAAGTAAGGCAGGTACCCCACATTCAATCTTACGTGACACATGGAAAAGTATTGTTACTCCCCCACACCCACCCCATTCAATTTAACATGGAAAAGCAGGACAGGTTCCCTGCATCTAATCTTACATTATACACAAATCATAGAAAAATATGACTGGTACCCTCATTCAATCTTACATGACACACATGTCAAGGAAAAGTAGGACAGGTATGCTACATTCAATCTTAACACATGTCATGGAAAAGTAGGACTGGTACCCTGCGTTCAATCTTACATGACACACATGTCATGGGAAAGTAGGGCAGGTACCCCACATTCAATCTTACGTGACACATGAAAAGTATTGTTACTCCCCCACATCCACCCCATTCAATTTAACATGGAAAAGCAGGACAGGTTCCCTGCATCTAATCTTACATTATACACAAACCATGGAAAAATATGACTGGTACCCTCATTCAATCTTACATGACACACAAGTCAAGGAAAAGTAGGACTGGTACGCTATATTCAATCTTAACACATGTCACGGAAAAGTAGGACTGTTCCTACCCCTCACACCTCCCATTCAATTTTCCGTGACTACGTGACACACGTCTTGCAAAAGTAGGACTGCTACCCCACATTCAATCTTACATGACACACAAATCATGGAAAAATATGACTGGTACCCTCATTCAATCTTAAATGACACACAAGTCAAGGAAAAGTAGGACTGGTACGCTATATTCAATCTTAACAAGTAGGACTGGTACCCTGCATCTAATCTTACGTGATACACATGTCATGGAAAGTATGACTGGTACCTGGCTTCTAATCCTACATGAAACATATCATGAAAATGTAGAACTGGTACCCTGCATTCAATCTCACATGACACACATATCATAGCAAAGTAGGACTGGCAACCTCACAAATATGAAAGAATGAAATGCTCCTTCGGACAATGCATGGAGATGAAGTCCCCAACAGACAAAGGTCAGTAGTCCCTGTACAAAGAGTACTACACAAAATGTAGTAAGTTTATCTAACTGTTAGATAATCAAGCAATGGCTATATGTGCCATAAACAGTCAACTGTCCCCACCAGACAGGGATCAGTAGCCCCTAATATTGCCATTTAATATCAACAGGTGTACTGTCATGTTGCGTATGGAAATGAAAGCAATGTTTTTGTTTACAGTAGCAAGCTTTTCGTAATTTTAACTCTATACCTTTCATTGGTTAAATTACAAAAGATGGTCATTTTTATAGACCAATAATTCAATAATTTGAATTTATTTTATATTGGTTACGAAACAACCTAAACAACTTATACAAATTGCTCTCGATGTTGTGTGGACGACAGCTTTGCTAGGTGGGAAGCAGGGGCGGATCCAGGATTTCAGCTTAGGGGGGGGCGTAAGATTTTGGTAAATTTTCGGGTCCGTTTCTAGCCTCATAAAACGGTTGCGGTAGTGCACTGATAGGGTAAAAAAGTCCGTTTAAAAATAAAAGGAATTATCAATGTGTTAATTAAACCACTCATTAGCCATTATGCGTCGAGCGAGCGAAGCGAGCGATAAAAATTTGTTATACCGAGGGCGTGCATCGAATTTGTTTGATATTTTATCTACAGTAACATGGACACACATGTTTGAATAAAAAAAGTCCGTTTTCAAATAAAAGGATTTAACAATGTGTTAATTAAACCACTCATTAGCCATTATGCGTCGAGCGAGCGAAGCGAGCGAAAAAAAAAAAAATACTGAGGGCGTGCATCGAAATGTTTGATATTTTATCTACAGTAACATGGACATACATGTATGAATAACAAAAAAAGTCCGTTTTCAAATAAAAGGATTTAACAATGTGTTAATTAAACCACTCATTAGTCATTATGCGTAGAGCGAGCGAGAATTTTTTTTATACTGAGGGCGTGCATCGAAATTGTTTGATATTTTATCTACAGTAACATGAACATACATGTATGAATAAAAAAGTCTGTTTTAAAATAAAAGGTTTTAACAATTTGTTAATTAAACCACTCATTAGCCATACTGCGTCAAGCGAGCGAAGCGATCGAAAAAAAAAAATACTGAGGGCGTGCATCGAAATTGTTTGATATTTTATCTACAGTAACATGGACATGTATGAATAAAAAAAGTCCGTTTTCAAATAAAAGGATTTAACAATGTGTTAATTAAACCACTCATTAGTCATTATGCGTAGAGCGAGCGAGAAATTTTTTAATACTGAGGACGTGCATCGAAATTGTTTGATATTATATCTACAGTAACATGGACATACATGTATGATCCGGAATTTTTAGTGGGGGCGCGCGCCGGGTGCGCCCCCGCCTGGATCCGCTAGTGCATTATGCGTCAAGCGAGCGAGAATTTTTTTTATACTTTATACGAAATTGTTTGATATTTTATCTACAGTAACATGGACATACATGTATGAATAAAAAAAAGTCCGTTTTCAAATAAACGGATTTAACAATGTGTTAATTAAACCACTCATTAGCCATTTTGCGTCGAGCGAGCGAGAAATTTGTTTATACTGAGGGCGTGCATCGAAATTGTTTGATATATTATCTACAGTAACATGGACATACATGTATGAATAAAAAAAAGTCCGTTTTCAAATAAACGGATTTAACAATGTGTTAATTAAACCACTCATTAGCCATTATGCGTCGAGCGAGCGAGAAATTTGTTTATACTGAGGGTGTGCATCGAAATTGTTTGATATATTATCTACAGTAACATGGACATACATGTATGAATAAAACAGTCCATTTTCAAATAAAAGGATTTAACAATGTGTTAATTAAACCATTCATTAGCCAAGTTGCGTTGAGCGAGCGAAGCGAGCGAAAAAAAATTTTATACTGAGGGCGTATTTGATATTTTATCTACAGTAAAATGGACATACATGTATGATCCGGAATTTTTAGGGGGGGCGCGCGCCCGGCGCGCGCCCCCCCCTGGATCCGCTAGTGGGAAGAAACTGGAAAATCCAGGTGTACCAGTGGGCAACGACTTACCAACACCGAGATAGAGAATCAAACCCAGGTTTCACTGGTGATAAGTAAGCTGCTACCGATTGCACTACCCAGACACCAATGACAGACCAATAATCTACAATAGCAACTCCTAAGTTCTTGTTTTCGTCAATTTAAATATGCCAATTTTTGCCCGAATTTGTTTTGGTCACTCTATCATGCCACACTTACATGTCGTAAATGTACCACTGTTCCGGATGTTTCCACCATGGGGTTCTTCTTATAATGTTCTACTAGGTCTGCCAAACTGCCAAGCTTTTCACCACCTCCAACATCAAACTTGCCATTCTGGTTAAATAAATTATGTCGAACTTGTCATTTTGATAAAATAAAGTAAGATTGTACAATTAAGGTTTGTGGTGACTTGTGTTGCAGGAATCCGGGAACCGTGCCCTACTCTTATTATCGAATAGATTCCGCGGAGGATTGAACCCGAGGCCTCCGGTTACAAAACCGACGCGCTACCTACTGAGCCACAACAGCCCTCAAAAACTAAATGAGAAATAAATCACCGAAAGACGTTGTATAAAACTGAACATATAAAGTAAAAGACCCGAAGAAGTTATTTTTTAACTATGGTTACACGCCAGGTCTAGGTATTTCAAACTTGACAGTATAAAAATCGCAATGCATTGCAACGTGAGCGTTATTTGTAGATAACACTAAGGTGAACCATGTGAGAGGTATTTATAAGTTGGAGAGTCCTCTATGGTATAAGACGTGCTGTACTTATAATTATTATTGTGCTTAATTATAGGAAACTATTAACGATTCATCTTTCAACCATTTCACATGTTAAATTGGTCATTTCATAGCTTTTGTTTGAATACATTTAGCCTCAGCAACTGTTGTACTCCCTTTAAGAAAGAAATTAGGAAGACTTGTCACGTTCAACAAAAAACTTCCCTGGTAATTTCACCATTACGGAATGAGGATATGTCTTGTTCAACAAAAGTATGCGCTGACTGCGACCATGCAGTACATTGAATGTTCATCGCCTGTATCATGTGTATCATAAATATTATCAATGAAACCTTTCAACAGTTTGTTCTAGTATCACTGGACATGCTTCCTACTGCCAAGCAACAAACTAAAGATATTGGGTGGAAGTTATTTTCTTTTTGTAAATACATATTGGTTAGGTAAAATACAATCTGTTGTTACTGAACAAATTATTTATACTATTGTTTGGGGAGCTTGTTTCAGCCAAAGGCTTTTTTTGACTTTTCAGACAAAATACATATCGTACCTAAATATTGTTGTATATCAGTGAAACAGGCATTTTTAGTGGTAAATAAAAATACCTTACTTTTCAAAATCGATTGAGAAATAAAAATTTCATTCGCGAAAGCAGTTTTTGATGACGCATTTTCAATGCAAAATTCTGCTGCATGAAAAGTTGAAAAATATTTTTTTTTTAGGATGTTTATCCAAAAATGTTTTTAAATTGTTGGATATTCGTAAATTAAGACACCCTAAAAGTTTTATAGCAAAATATGAAGGCTAACTGAAGTTATATGAAATTTCTTAATTTTCTGCTGTCCCGCCAACAAGGAATTTACATGGGAAAAGCCCCATCAAAAAATCATATCGGCTGTAAAATATTTATTTCTCAACCGATTTTCAAAGCTAAGGTATTTTTATTTACCACTAAAAATACTAGTTCTAATGATATATATATAATTGAAGTACATATTATTTAAATTGCTCAAGCTACTGCAGAAAAACCTTTGGCTGAAACAAGCACCCCAAACAATAGACAAGCGCAAAGGTCACTGTAGCCTTGAACTTTAAAGGGACACTGTCCATAAGTAAAGCATATATTGAGCATAAGCAAACAACTTTCTGATTTTTATTTAGCAAAATGTATACAAAATGCATAGACCCAGATAAGTATGTAGTAACAAATTCGTTAATTTGAAAAAAATCATTAATATGAAAAGAATTTTTTTTTATTTAATCTTAACTTTATTAACGTTGTTGGGAACAAAATTTCTGTTGCTCACGTGATATCCATTAGCGCATTAGGTTTGGACAACAGTATGTCTGTCCCGAGTAGGTCAGTCGGGATTACGTGTTTTACAAGATAAAAGTTACGGCTACTGCAGCTTTTACCTACTTATTCAACCTCAAAGTAAAGTTTCACAGAAGACCTTATGTTCTGACTAATTTCCTTGGTGGTTTATGGCTCATTTAGTTGATTTTTTATCAATTAAATACACAAATAACGTGCTTACTCTTTACTCGTCCTCTCGGGCAATTTTCACACATCCTGTATTGATATTCAATATTGGCAAATCAGAGGATTTATTTTAGGGGGGGAAAAGTTTACAATTGGGCCAAAAAAATTAGGGTACGGTAGGTCGTATAACCAGAAACTGTTTTTTCCTGGCCTCATTATACAGCATTTCAATACAGAAAAGGTTTTATTCTAACAGTGACATTGACCTTACACAAGGTGACACAAAAAGATGTTTTGGCAATGTTCAATGAATGTGCTACCATCACGGGAAGTTTCATTAAAATCCATCAAGTAGTTCCCGAGAAAAGACCAAAAAGCAACTGATAAATGCAACAGACTTCATCTAAGCTTAAAAAAAATAATTCTTAGTAACAGTAACCTTGACCATACATGGTGACATGGAAGTTTGGTGTGGCAATCATGAATGTTCTTTGTATGCTTTAAGTAGTTCCTGAAAAAAGACCTAAACGCAACTGATAAATGCAATAGACTTCATTAAATTATAATTTAAAGGCTGGTTTGCTACACAATCTGGCTAAAATGCCAGATGTACTCTTTTAAACTCAGATTTCAAGTCAGAACATTTTCTCAACAATACCAACCTGTCCACGAATCTTCACGTGAGTCACTTTGTCTTCACACTTGACAGAGAGTACAAAGTCGCCAGGCACACTTTGGGATTCTCTCACTAGGTAACTGCCGTATTTTCCCTTCTCCATCAACTGCTTCTCGGCTTCTTTGCCAGATATGTGTCCATGGAACCATCTAAAATATTATATGTCCTTGAAATCATCATAAATACCATAGATGTCTATGAAACCTCTCTCAAATATATGTCCATGAAATTTTCGGAAATATTATGTGTTCATGAAACTATGCGAAATATTATATGTGTCCATGAAACTATGTGAACTATTATACATGTGTCCATGAAACTATCTGAAATAATATGTGTGTCCATAAAACGTTCTGAAGTAATATAATATTATGTGCCCATGAAACTTACAGAAATATTATATGTGTCCATGAAACTATATATGTGTAATAAGTGTCCATGAAACTATGTGAAATCACAGACCTAATAACAAATATTTATTAATATGTCTGTGGTGAAATATAATATGCATGAATCTGCATATCTCACCATTTGCATTGTAGAGTAATCTGGAGGCCAAAATGCAATATATTGATATAACAAGAGGTCAATGACCTTGAAGTTCTACTGATAGATTAGATCAGCCATGGGAACCTGTGAAGTTTTATGGAAATAAGACCAACACTTTCAGAGAAGTAGTCGCCACAAGTTTTTCCAAGAGCACTCTATGTTAAAAAAGATGGTCGCTGGCGGCCATGTTTGACATCCAATCAAAATGTACTTTGGTTAAGATCAACTACATGTCGTGGCAGTCATTTTGGTAAAGGTTCCAAATAAATATGTTTTTTGAGAAGGAGTCACCACAAAATCGCATTTTTAAAATCTATTTTTAGCCGTTGCGGCTATCTTGAATTTCCGGCTCACCTGAATTTTTGCTAGGATCAACTAGACATCAATAGCAACATTCCTGTGAAGTTTAGTTTCAGAGGAGTAGTTGCCACAAGTTTGTCCTATATAACTCTATGTAAACAAAGATGGCCATGTCTGACATCGAATTAAATGAACAAGTACATGTTGCACCAGTCATTTTGGTAAAGGTTCCAATTCAATATTTACGGTTTTTAAGAAGTAGTCGCCGCAAAATCGCATTTTAAAAGTCTATTTTTAGCAATGATGGTCCATCTTGAATTTGATCTGAATTTTTACTAGGATCAACTAGACATCAAGAGCAACATTCATGTTAAGTTTCATGAATTCCATCAAGTAGTTTCAGAGGAGTAGTTGCCACAAGTTTTTCCTATATAACTCTATGTAAACAAAGATGGCCACTGGCGGCCATGTTTGACATCCAATCGAAATGAACTTTGGTTAGGACCAACTACATGTTGGGCCAGTCATATTGGTAAAGGTTCCAAATCAATACCACTTATGGTTTTTGAGAAGTAGTCACCACAAAATCGCATTTTCTGGCTGACCTGAATGTTTGCTAGGATCAACTGGACATCAAGAGCAACATTCCTGTAAAGTTTCATGAAAATCCATCAAGTAGTTTCAGAGGAGTAGACGTCACAAAAAAAGTTTACGGATGGACGATGCACCACGGCATAAGCTCTGCTGATCTTGATCAGTCGAGCTAAATATGATTTAATTCACACAAAAAGCGCTCAAATGAAAAGGTTTAAATAATCTGACAAGATACAAAGTAGCTTCATACCACTAACCATTCAGTTACTCTACTTTCCTTTTCTCCTAGAATTGATCTTTATGTTTTTGAAATCGCAAAAAAAATAGCATCTTTATAAAGTAATTTCTACCCAGTCAAGAGTCGATTCCGTTACATTAGATCAATAAAAGACCACTATACAAGACAAATGATCCCTATCTGTCAGCCATGCTATAACAGTGAGGTACCTCTCTGTTGTGGGATCCTCAGAATTCACCGGGTATTTCAGTGGTATAATTTCTCCATTCCTTTCCTTCAACTGGTCCATATTTTCCATATAAAATTGCACCAACTCCGCCAGCGTGGCAAACTTCTCTCCGCCGTACAGATCGTAAAAATCACCCGTATTCTGGATTTTGATGTGTGTAACTTCGCCATTTCTCCTATAAATAGAAATTAATATTTTATCATTGTACCTCGAATAAATAGGTTTAGATATTAATTTGATGTTAGCACATTTGATTGTTTAGAGCCATTCATAAAGACTTAGGCTTACCTAACGCAGTGTTAAAGGGACACATGGCGATCTTTTTGAAAACTCGTGGCGTCCCGTTAGTTTTTCTAAATAACATCCATTATTTTAATCATTAATAATAACTATAAGAATAGTATAAACCAAATTGTTTTTGTATATTACTGACTTTTGATAATACTGCGCCAATAATTTATTTAAAAATTTGGTAATATAAGATAGAAAATTGAAAACACAAACTTTTATTTAATGATATGCAAGCCGGTTTAAAGTCAAAATGTTCCTTGATAAATAAGTAGAGACGCTAAGATTGATGCTTGATAAAAACATCAAGATTGCCGTGTGTCCCTTTAAATCTCATTTATAATGCTCATACAAGACCTTGAAAAGCAACTGTTGTTTAACTCCATAACATCGTAATACAAGTCCAGGATTACCTAACAGTGTAAAACCTCCTTTATTGGTTGTACTGACTTGGCCAAAAAACAGTCATTCAACCATTGTACTGAGCCTGGCCAAGAAACTGTTGTTTAACCCCGCAACATTGTTATACAAGTCTTACCTAACTGAGAGTGTAAAATCTCCCTTATTGCTCGTACTAGGTCTGGCTAAGAAACTGTTGTTTATAACCACATGACATTGCTATACAAGTCTTACCTAACTGAGAGTGTAAAATCTCCCTTATTGCTCGTACTAGGCCTGGCTAAGAAACTGCCATCCACACCACGGCTCTTTAACAAACTCTCAGCTTCCTGTCCTGATATGTTTGGATGGAACCATCTAAAATTAGAAAAATATAATTATTCTTTTAGTATGTATACTGTATAACACAACACCTAGCTTCAACTGCTCTATCCACTGATTTGACTGACTTAATTAATGGGTAGATGCGATTACTGCAGTATTACCCACTGCACATGAACATAACACTGGAGATCTGGTTTTATTGACACAATTTATAGATAGAAGTAACTACTGCAACACTACCCACGGTTATTTAACACACTAAATAGTTTGTATGAATGATTCAACTCATGGGTAGAAGTAACTTATGCTGTATTACCCACTGTCCATGGCCACATAACACTGGAGATTTAGTTTTATTGACTAGATATTCATACGTAGAAGTGACTAATGCAGAACTACTATATGGAGGTAACCCTGCAGACTGCAGGGGTAGAATTTAAGTTTTTTTACCGACTAGCTTTTATTGACGAGGGCAAATACTTAAATTCAACGTGCAACCATTTTTTTTCTCCTTTTGGTCAAAGACATTTCTGTGCATAATTATTTTATACAACACTTATAAGATTGTTGTAAAAGACACGCTTAAGTGTCATCAAACTCCTTTTATTTTTCTGTTATATTATTTGATCAAACTTTCAATCATGCTAACGGTATTCAGAAAAGATACACTCATAGTCGTTTGTGAGTGCTGAAAATGTCAAGCCACATTTGCACAAATCAACTTGTATTTTACCAGTTGGGACTGGTAATACTGGATCAATTCATGAATAGAAGAAGTTGCTTTTGCATCACTACTACCCATGGCTCATAGAAGTGGATAAGGCTGAATTCTTACAAAACAAAAAAAAATAATCTCAATACACTGATCTGGACATTCAGTTAGGACGAGGAGATAAAAACACAAGCTCAATCTATACCGGGGGAAATGAGATCAAAATTGTTTTCTAATTCATTAATAGTTTGAAGAAAAGAATTAAATAATTCAACCCAGAAAGCAGGGACGAAGGTATTAACACAGGAAAACCATTTATTATAATAACCATGCTATACAAATGTTGGCAAGATTGAGAAAACAACAAACAATAAGTTTATCTTGTGGAAGAATCTTTTTCTGTCTTGACTTGTTATGCTGGTTAAATCATCTCCTTTCATCACTACTTCCCTCTTCTAAATATATGTAGATTACATGCACAATGAATAGACTTATAGATGGATACTTGATGAAATCTATTCAAATCATCTATCACCTTGTGGTACCCGAGGTATGCACTGAATATTTGTGATTATAAGTTGGCTGGTTGAATGGTGTTTTACATCATTTTCAGCATATGTTAGGCTATATAATGATGGTGAACTTGTACGTGGTTGATCGAGTCAGACCACCCATTTTTTTCTGAGTAGAACCAGTACTGTATACCTCCCGCTATCTGTAAGAATCAACACTTTCCCACTTACAAGTCGAGCTACCAGTGGGATTCGACCTCGTGATTGTAACACTATATCATTTTGGACACACCAAAAAAGATCATTGATTGAATTGGGGTTTTAAGGCGTACCAACACAATGAAAGGTTATATGGCGCCTAACGGTGTGTAGTGTAATGTGGATCCATCTACCGTCTACTGTTCATTTGTACCAGTTATAGTGCTGCCACATGTCAGGCTCATCCTCCATGTACATCGAGATAAAATATGGAGAACGGGCCTAGAACCTTCTCACCCTGAACTGCAGAGTTGTTGCAAATTCTATTGTAGACACTTCATTTACGCTGGAGCCACGTTATAGTTTTCTGCCACTGCTCTAGTGATATGAGCGAGATGGCACCTGAAACAATGCAGAGGTCACGATGAAGACCTTTAATGAGCATGAACAAAAAATGTTAAAATGAACATGAATTTGGGGGGGGGGGGGGGGGGGGGGGAGGGGTTCTACCACTCTGCCTTCCCCTCCAACGGGATCTGCAGTGGCCCTAGGTATTCTTTGCCCCGTAACCAAACGGGGCCCCCGGAACCACACGGGTCATCATCTTCTAAACAAACCACTCCGAGTAACAAATTAT
This sequence comes from Cyrtodaria siliqua, assembly GCA_037043455.1. Taxonomy (NCBI): domain Eukaryota; kingdom Metazoa; phylum Mollusca; class Bivalvia; order Adapedonta; family Hiatellidae; genus Cyrtodaria; species Cyrtodaria siliqua. Next base: position 176,406 of record JAWPHD010000022.1, on the reverse strand, counting down.
TTTAAGTAATTTAGAGCCACTCCCCATAGAGAGGATCGAGACAATGCAGGGACTCCAAGATCAGCTTCCTCTGATACTAAATACATTCCTCTCATTCTTGCCATGTATGTAGGATAGACAGTACATGGGGTTAAACAAAAACGGCCAAGTTAATGTCCAGTTTATAATGTCGAGAACTTAACAAGAAACTGTTTTGTCTTGTTCTTTATTAATATATCTTTACAACAGTTTTACTTTATCCCCTCGTAATCACACAACAACCGAAGTAGTGATAGGTGACCTGCTCTTGGTCACAATTCCAGTGTTCCATGGTAGTTACGGTGTACGCCCATTTCAGGTTCAGTCAGACGAATGTACACTATTTTTTACAGCTTCCAGAAAAGGTAAGAAATAAGGAGAGGCATACAAAAATGCTGTTTTTTTATCTTGATATATATTTCAAATACCTCCTTTGAGGTGTTCTTTATGGATGTTTGTTGCACTGTTAGATCCATTTGGATTGAAACTTGAGATGTTTTAAAAAACTTTTTTTTTGGAGCATTTAATTAAGAAACGTTGCGTCTGAATTTTGAAGATCTGGGCGGGTTATGACAATTTTTGTTGAAAATATGACTGGATGTCCTTCACTTGTTAACGATTTACTTCTAAAATTCATCATTATCATAATCATTGGTTTCTTTTATCAAATTTATACATGGCCTTTCACAATAACAAAGGATACAACTTTACAATGGTTTCAGATAAGAATAAATCACAATATTTTAGCAACAAACAATTTTCTCCATAAAATGAAATTAACAGGGAGTCCACTTTAATTGTTCTTTCTGTTCATCAGTCAATGAAAAAATTACACATTTACTGTGGGAATGACAGCTTTCACAAAGTATACTGACAAACCTTAAGGACTGGTTAAAACAAAATAATGTGGAAATGGATTTTGAAAAGAGGTCATTTATCTTTGGAATATATGATGAAAACACAAGTGTTCTAAATCAGCATAATCTATATTGTAGGAAACAAAGTACTACTTATACTATTGTCGATGCTCAAACAATAAACCTAGCCTCACTACACTGAAAAATAGACTACAACTGTTTTTATAAAACAGATGAAGAAATAGCAATTACAGAAAATAAATATGACTTTTTCTTAAAAACATGGGAAAACTTTCATGACTTCGGAACATCAACACCTAGCATTTTTTTTTTTTTAAATAAATATATATTAGTAAAAAAATAAACATGCTGAGAAGCCCCACCCCTCCCTGCTTTTTCCCCCCTCAATAACATCTCCACATAGCTTAATTATAGTGAAATTATATTTATTAATTATGCATATATACACATTTAAGTAGACTACCACTAGGCTACTTGCCAGCAGACAATCATGTTTTGTAGAGCAAATGCAATAGAATACTATAAATAAATTTATTTAAATCCATAAAATATATCTGTTGAATGTTGTGTGAATGATTTGTGCATGTGAGAAGGAAATTTGTCCATACATGTATACGTTAAGGATACAGTTATATATATATATAATTAACTAGTACATTGTATACATAACATTGAATTGCTGTAAGGTGTGCAGAGGGATGGTCCTCCCCGACCCTCTGCTCACCACTAGACAGGGAGAATAAATGGGCTTCTATTTTTTAAAGATGAAAAAAAATCAGAAAACAAAAATCATTGGTGTAAAGTTTGAGTAATTTAAGACTATAATTATGATTGTATTGAAAGTTTAAAATATCTGAAATCATATTTGTTAAAGCACTTAATTTAGAACTTTCTAGCGTCTGAATTTTGTTAATTTGGGCGGGTTATGACATTATTTGTTGAAAATATGGCTGGACGTCCTTCACTTGGTAATGATTTACTTCTAAAATTCATCATTATCATAATCATTGGTGTAATATTTGAGTAACTTAACTCTTTACCTGCTAATCAAGACTATAATAGCCTTTGCGTCCTTTGTAAACCCAGATCAGCCTGCGAGTAACTCACAGGCTGTTCAGGGTTTACAATGTCTGGCTGCTGATCAGTCATTTTCCCCAAAATACCCCTTTGTCACATAAATGGAATGGTCTTAATTTAAAGAAAGAACAGTCCATTATCTATATGTAGCGGGTAAAGGGTTAAGACTATATGATTGAATTCAAAACTATGAAATTTCTGAAATCCATTTTTTTAACCTCTGGTCTGGAGACCAGCAGCTGTATATGTTAATTATCGGCAATTATCAATCCCATTTCCATGGATAAGCCACAATACCTATGGCACTGAAAAATAATTATGTTTGGCAGTTATATAGCCTATTGCCTATCCTTTTCTATCTATAAAGTCCCTCACAAAAATGAAGAAGAAATGCTGACATAATGTACAAATAGCATTAAGTAAAGGGAGAAATGCTCAGCTAACTATGTCTTGATGCACACAAATATTCATGAAATAAACTAACAATGTTCATATTGTACCAAGGTAAAGGAGAAATGCTAACAATGTTCATATTGCATGAAGGTAAAGGAGAAATGCTAACAATGTTCATACTGCAGGAAGGTAAAGAAAAAATGCTAACAATGTCCATATTGCATGACGATAAAGGAGAAATGCTAACAATTTTCATATTGCAGGAAGGTAAAGGAGAAATGCTAACAATGTTCATATTGCATGAAGGTAAAGGAGAAATGCTAACAATGTTCATATTGCAGGAAGGTAAAGGAGAAATGCTAACAATGTTCATATTGCATGAAGGTAAAGGAGAAATGCTAACAATGTTCATACTGCATGGAGGTAAAAGAGGAATGCTAACAATGTTCATATTGCACAAAGGTAAAGGAGAAATGCTAACAATGTTCATACTGCATGGAGGTAAAGGAGAAATGCTAACAATGTTCATATTGCATGGAGGTAAAGGAGAAATGCTAACAATGTTCATACTGCATGGAGGTAAAGGAGAAATGCTAACAATGTTCATATTGCATGGAGGTAAAGGAGAAATGCTAACAATGTTCATATTGCATGGAGGTAAAGGAGAAATGCTAACAATGTTCATATTGCATGGAGGTAAAGGAGGAATGCTAACAATGTTCATATTGCATGAAGGTAAAGGAGAAATGCTAACAATGTTCATATTGCATGGAGGTAAAGGAGAAATGCTAACAATGTTCATATTGCATGGAGGTAAAGGAGGAATGCTAACAATGTTCATACTGCATGAAGGTAAAGGAGAAATGCTAACAATGTTCATATTGCACAAAGGTAAAGGAGAAATGCTAACAATGTTCATACTGCATGAAGGTAAAGGAGAAATGCTAACAATGTTCATATTGCATGGAGGTAAAGGAGGAATGCTAACAATGTTCATACTGCATGGAGGTAAAGGAGGAATGCTAACAATGTTCATATTGCATGGAGGTAAAGGAGGAATGCTAACAATGTTCATATTGCACAAAGGTAAAGGAGAAATGCTAACAATGTTCATACTGCTTGAAGGTAAAGGAGAAATGCTAACAATGTTCATATTGCATGGAGGTAAAGGAGGAATGCTAACAATGTTCATACTGCATGAAGGTAAAGGAGAAATGCTAACAATGTTCATATTGCATGGAGGTAAAGGAGGAATGCTAACAATGTTCATATTGCATGAAGGTAAAGGAGAAATGCTAACAATGTTCATATTGCATGGAGGTAAAGGAGAAATGCTAACAATGTTCATATTGCATGGAGGTAAAGGAGGAATGCTAACAATGTTCATACTGCATGGAGGTAAAGGAGAAATGCTAACAATGTTCATACTGCATGGAGGTAAAGGAGAAATGCTAACAATGTTCATATTGCATGGAGGTAAAGGAGGAATGCTAACAATGTTTATATTGCATGAAGGTAAAGGAGAAATGCTAACAATGTTCATATTGCATGAAGGTAAAGGAGGAATGCTAAACATGTTCATATTGCACGAAAGGTAAAGGTAAAATGATAACAATGTTCATACTGCATGAAGGTAAAGGTAAAATGATAACAATGTTCATACTGCATGAAGGTAAAGGAGAAATGCTAACAATGTTCATATTGCATGAAGGTAAAGGAGAAATGCTAACAATGTTCATACTGCATGGAGGTAAAGGGGAAATGCTAACAATGTTCATATTGCACAAAGGTAAAGGAGAAATGCTTACAATGTTCATACTGCATGGAGGTAAAGGGGAAATGCTAACAATGTTCATACTGCATGGAGGTAAAGGAGAAATGCTAACAATGTTCATATTGCATGGAGGTAAAGGAGAAATGCTAACAATGTTCATAATGCATGAAGGTACAGGAAGAATGCTAACAATGTTCATATTGCATGAAGGTAAAGGAGAAATGCTAACAATGTTCATATTGCATGAAGGTAAAGGAGGAATGCTAAACATGTTCATATTGCACGAAGGTAAAGGTAAAATGCTAACAATGTTCATACTGCATGAAGGTAAAGGAGAAATGCTAACAATGGTCATATTGCATGGAGGTAAAGGAGAAATGCTAACAATGTTCATATTGCATGAAGGTAAAGGAGAAATGCTTACAATGTTCATACTGCATGGAGGTAAAGGGGAAATGCTAACAATGTTTATATTGCACAAAGGTAAAGGAGAAATGCTTACAATGTTCATACTGCATGGAGGTAAAGGGGAAATGCTAACAATGTTCATATTGCACAAAGGTAAAGGAGAAATGCTTACAATGTTCATACTGCATGGAGGTAAAGGGGAAATGCTAACAATGTTCATATTGCACAAAGGTAAAGGGGAAATGCTAACAATGTTCATATTGCATGAAGGTAAAGGAGGAATGCTAACAATGTTCATACTGCATGAAGGTAAAGGTAAAATGCTAACAATGTTCATATTGCAAGAAGGTAAAGGAGAAATGGTAACAAAGTTCATATTGCATGAAGGTAAAGGTGAAATGCTAACAATGTTCATAATTCACGAAGGTAAAGGAGAAATGCTAACAATGTTCATATTGCGCGAAGGTAAAGGAGGAATGCTAACAATGTTCATATTGCACAAAGGTATAGGAGAAATGCTAATGACAAAGGTTGCAAAGAAATGCTAAGTATGTTGTATATTATAAGTAAAAAGATTATGCAAAACACAGCATAAGGAAAGAAATAAACAATGTAAGTGTGGAGAAAGATTAATATCTTCCTACAACTTAGCTAAGATTTTGTCCTAAAGTGTCCATCAATAAAACAGTTGGTGCCCTTAGAGACAACTACACCGAACTGGTCAATAATTGAAATTACCTCCCTTTACTGAACATTTGTAGAAAACTTTAGAGTTGGCTGTGCCCAAACTACAAAGATGACAAATTCCAAGTACTTCCACAAATAGAATAATTAATACAAATCCAAAATGATATCGCAAGATTTCCCTTTCCCATTATCACATATACAATATATATATATACAAGCTTAATTGTAAATAATACAAACACTTGTAGCGATTACACACATGATATAGCCTTCAACCAACCAGAGTTTAGCACTTCAGGAACAACAAGTGATCAGTACAGTACTTATCTCAACAAAACGGGTTTCAATTGTTTACAGAAACAAAGTGCTTGTCTGACGTCATAACTTAATATTTTTAGCTGAGATCTATACTTAAAGCTGTACATGTACAGTCCCTATTTTAACTGGTAATAACTCAAGAATATGAATGAGTCACGTGTGAAGTAGTTTCAAATCGACGAACACCAAAAAAGTCGGTATTATGTCAGAACACCAAAAAAGTCGGAACACCAAAAAAGTCGGTTTATAAGCAGAAATCGATTCGTAAAATTTCAAATTTTTATTTAGCCTCCGTACAGGTAACATAGATAAATATACGGCTCCAGAACATATGTGACAACAATATAGTTGCCCGAAACGGTATTTGAACCATAGCCTTGCACTTGTAAGTTTTGAAAGATGTTCGCTGAACCACAATGAACGCAAAAGCTATTATAGTCGTGCTTAGCGGGTAAAGGGTTAATGTGTCGAATAGAATCTTAAACGGAGGACCGCCAGGTTTACATCCCCATCCAATGGATGCCAAGGGAAGTTTTTCCTAAACACTAGTGGGACTGAACCCAAGATCTCCAGATTGGTTTAAACACATTTTATTTCAAAGATAACATATATACCATACAAAAGTTACATAAAAGAATAATTGGACTGGAACTGGAACGTAAGGCAAAACGCTTATAAAGATCTTTTCCATGGGAACAATGATTTACATGCATAAAAACTTAATCTGGATTCAGAGTGGGAAGTTCAATACACTGGGCGCTGCAGGTTCGAATCCACTGTGAACTTGACTTGTCAAGTGAGAAAGTGTCGATTCTTGGCTGGGTGTATACAGTACTGGTTCTACCAAGGAAAATGAGGTGGTCTGCCTCTACCAAAAGCAAGAGGTCAATGACCTTGAAGCTCTACTGACAGATTTTTGATAGCTAGATCAGCATTCCTGTGAAGTTTCATGAAAATCTGTCATGTAGTTTCAGAGGAGTAGTCGCTATACAACTGTTTACTATATAACTCTATGTAAACAAAGATGGCTGCGGCAGCCATATTTAACGTCGAATCAAAATAATTTTCCACATAGACCAACATCATGTCATGCTGATCATTTTAAAAAAAGTCCCATACCAATATCACTTGAATTTTCGGCCGACGTGAAATTTTGATAGGATCAACTATAGACATCAAGAGCAACATTCCTGTGAAGTTTCATGAAATCCGTCAAGTAGTCGCTAGAAGTTTTGATTATATAACGCTGTGTAAACAAAGATGGCCACTGGCAGCCATGTTTAACATCTATTCAAAATAATTTCCGACAAGGACCAACATCATGTCATGCTGATCATTTTAGAAAAAGTCCGATATTAATATTAATTATACATATAGTTTTCAAGAAGTAGTCGCTACAAACTTCAAACTTGTTTTTTTTTAGAATCTATTTTTAGCTTTGGCGGCCATTCTGGATTTCACTTCAACATTTCTGTAAAGTTTCATGAAAATCCATCCAGTAGTTTCAGAGGAGTAGTCGCTACAAAAAAAGGTTTACAGACGGACGGATGGATGACAGACACCACACCACGGCTTAAGCTCTGCTGATCTTTGATCAGTAGAGCTAAAAATCAACCGTCATATATGGCCTAACATGTGCTAAAAAGTAAAACACCATTCAAACAAAAAATCTATCCACTGGATACTCAAATAGCATTGTGAGATTGTTCTTCAACATATTGCGCAGGATAACAAAAATCTAAGTGCTCAGTGTGACCATTTTAACCTAGTTTTTCTTATCTTATATATTTTTGTTTTTTAAAAGTTCCCCTTCTCAATATTTTACTTCCTCATTTCATATCAACTACTGAAGCATGAAAGCTTTTCATAAAATTCGAAGTATTAAATGTATGCGTACTCCACTTCAAACCTTCCGGACTAGGTATAGCCTACATTTGGTGGGTTTAATTTAATGCGCTGGTTAAAATCCTTTCTTAAAAATCAATATTTATATTTACAAATTGCAAGAATGCAGTTGTTTGATATTAAATCTTACTATACATGTAAATGGAGTATCTCACACGAGTGCCTGTTTAATATTGAATTTATTAAACAAGTTGGATAAAATTATGTATTAGTTAGAGGCTATGAAGTGAAATTTTAACAATTAAGAAACCCTAAGGGAAGGAGCGTAGCGACTGACCGGGGTTTCTTAATTGTTAAAATTTCACTTCTTAGCCTCTAACTGACTTAGTGTTTGCCCTACTTTTCCCCCGCGCTTCTACGAATCCACGCGCACTTCTACTAAATCCGCTTCCTTGTGTCCAAACAAGCGCGTGCCATTTAGTAAGCGATTACTTAATGATTAAATGGTTAAAACAGGCGATCGTTAGAAATTTACATGAATAAGTTTTTTAAAATTCCTCAACATTCGATTGGACGAAAAAGTAGGGCAAACACTAAATGATGTGTGGCTGTGTAGGGCAAACACTAAATGATGTGTGGCTGTGTAGGGCAAACACTAAATGATGTGTGGCTGTAAGTAGGACAAACACTAAATGATGTGTGGCTGTAAGTAGGACAAACACTAAATGATGTGTGGCTGTGTAGGGCAAACACTAAATGATGTGTGGCTGTAAGTAGGACAAACACTAAATGATGTGTGGCTGTAAGTAGGGCAAACACTAAATGATGTGTGGCTGTAAGTAGGACAAACACTAAATGATGTGTGGCTGTAAGTAGGGCAAACACTAAATGATGTGTGGCTGTGAGTAGGGCAAACACTAAATGATGTGTGGCTGTAAGTAGGGCAAACACTAAATGATGTGTGGCTGTAAGTAGGACAAACACTAAATGATGTGTGGCTGTAAGTAGGACAAACACTAAATGATGTGTGGCTGTAAGTAGGACAAACACTAAATGATGTGTGGCTGTAAGTAGGACAAACACTAAATGATGTGTGGCTGTAAGTAGGACAAACACTAAATGATGTGTGGCTGTAAGTAGGACAAACACTAAATGATGTGTGGCTGTAAGTAGGCCAAACACTAAATGATGTGTGGCTGTAAGTAGGCCAAACACTAAATGATGTGTGGCTGTAAGTAGGCCAAACACTAAATGATGTGTGGCTGTAAGTAGGCCAAACACTAAATGATGTGTGGCTGTAAGTAGGCCAAACACTAAATGATGTGTGGCTGTAAGTAGGCCAAACACTAAATGATGTGTGGCTGTAAGTAGGCCAAACACTAAATGATGTGTGGCTGTAAGTAGGCCAAACACTAAATGATGTGTGGCTGTAAGTAGGCCAAACACTAAATGATGTGTGGCTGTAAGTAGGCCAAACACTAAATGATGTGTGGCTGTAAGTAGGCCAAACACTAAATGATGTGTGGCTGTAAGTAGGACAAACACTAAATGATGTGTGGCTGTGTAGGGCAAACACTAAATGATGTGTGGCTGTAAGTAGGCCAAACACTAAATGATGTGTGGCTGTGCTGAGCATCATATCAACTTTATCCAACACGTTTAATAAATTCAATATTAATTAAATAGGCAAGAATGTTAGATTCTATTCTACTCCAAAAAAGCCTCATAAGGAACATTTCATTTCTTATTGTAGCTGCCTATATTGTCGTCATATGATGACGTGGTCACATAATGTCTGTATGATGACGGTGTGTGTTGACTCAGGCTTCTCTGTATAAAACCGAACAACAGAACTACCCCATAGATTTCTGTAATCCTTTATTTAAAATAATTTGAACCTGGACCAGGTTACGGAAATCGACGCCACAATTCCGATATACACTGAGATGATTGGAGAATTCAGAATGATAATTTGGCTACCATGGCACTAACTGGATTATCGAAAATATTGAATGGTGTTATTCGACTCCAACACTGTAAGCTGTGATAAATAAAATTTCCTATTGATGCCAATCAAAAACTGTGTCAGGTAATTGGGGCCTGTGGATTCATATGGCATCGATAATGATTACTGAGTTTTGTCCTGACAAAACAAACAAGAGGTCAATGACCTTGAAGCTCTACTGATTGATTTTGATTTCAGGAAGTAGTCGCTACAAACTGTTTTTTTGAAAATCTATTTTTAGCTGTGGTGGCCATCTTGAATTTCCGGCCGACCTGAAATTTTGCTAGGATCAATAAGACATCAAGAGCAACATTCCTGTGAAGTTTCATGAAAATCCGTCAAGTAGTTTCAGAGGGGTAGTCGCTACAAGTTTTCATTATATAACTCTATGTAAACAAAGATGGCCACTGACAGCCATGTTTAACATTGAATCAAAATAATGTTCGACTCGGATAACCATCATGTCATGCTGATCATTTTAGAAAAAGTCCCATATCAATATCTCTTATAGTTTTCAAGAAGTAGTCGCTACAAACTTATTTTTTAAAAATCTATTTTTAACTGTGGCAGCCATCTTGAATTTCTGGCCGATCTGAAATTTTGCTAGGATCAATTAGACATTAAGAGCAACATTCCTGTAAAGTTTCATGAAAATCCGCCAAGTAGTTTCAGAGAAGTAGTCGCTACAAGTTTTTACTATATAACTCTATGTAAACAAAGATGGCCGCTGGCAGCCACGTTTAACGTCGAATCAAAACGATTTTTGATAAGGACCAACATCATGTCATGCTGATCATTTTAGAAAAAGTCCCATATCAATATCACTTATAGTTTTCAAGAATTAGTCGCTACAAACTTGCATGAAAATCTATTTTTAGCCATGGCGGCCATCTTGAATTTCCGGCCGACCTGAAATTTTGCTAGGATCAATAAGACATCAAGAGCAACATTTCTGTGAAGTTTCATGAAAATCCGTCAAGTAGTTTCAGAGGAGTAGTCGCTACAAGTTTTCATTATATAACTCTATGTAAACAAAGATGGCCACTGGCAGCCATGTTTAATGTCGAATCAAAATAATGTTCGACTCGGATAACCATCATGTCATGCTGATCATTTTAGAAAAAGTCCCATATCAATATCACTTATAGTTTTCAAGAAGTAGTCGCTACAAACTTGTATTTTGAAAATCTATTTTTAGCCATGGCGGCCATCTTGAATTTCCGGCCGACCTGAAATTTTGCTAGGATCAATTAGACATCAAGAGCAACATTTTTGTGAAGTTTCATGAAAATCCGTCAAGTAGTTTCAGAGGAGTAGTCGCTACAAGTTTTCATTATATAACTCTATGTAAACAAAGATGGCCACTGGCAGCCATGTTTAATGTTGAATCAAAATAATGTTCGACTCGGATAACCATCATGTCATGCTGATCATTTTAGAAAAAGTCCCATATCAATATCACTTATAGTTTTCAAGATGTAGGCGCTACAAACTTATTTTTTAAAAATCTATTTTTAACTGTGGCAGCCATCTTGAATTTCTGGCCGATCTGAAATTTTGCTAGGATCAATAAGACATTAAGAGCAACATTCCTGTAAAGTTCCATGAAAATCTGCCAAGTAGTTTTAGAGGAGTAGTCGCTACAAGTTTTTACTATATGACTCTTATGTAAACAAAGATGGCCGCTGGCAGCCACGTTTAACGTCGAATCAAAACAATTTTTGATAAGGACCAACATCATGTCATGCTGATCATTTTAGAAAAAGTCCCATATCAATATCACTTATAGTTTTCAAGAAGTAGTCGCTACAAACTTGCATGAAAATCTATTTTTAGCCATGGCGGCCATCTTGAATTTCCGGCCGACCTGAAATTTTGCTAGGATCAATAAGACATCAAGAGCAACATTTCTGTGAAGTTTCATGAAAATCCGTCAAGTAGTTTCAGAGGAGTAGTCGCTACAAGTTTTCATTATATAACTCTATGTAAACAAAGATGGCCACTGGCAGCCATGTTTAATGTCGAATCAAAATAATGTTCGACTCGGATAACCATCATGTCATGCTGATCATTTTAGAAAAAGTCCCATATCAATATCACTTATAGTTTTCAAGAAGCAGTCGCTACAAACTTGTATTTTGAAAATCTATTTTTAGCCATGGCGGCCATCTTGAATTTCCGGCCGACCTGAAATTTTGCTAGGATCAATTAGACATCAAGAGCAACATTTTTGTGAAGTTTCATGAAAATCCGTCAAGTAGTTTCAGAGGAGTAGTCGCTACAAGTTTTCATTATATAACTCTATGTAAACAAAGATGGCCACTGGCAGCCATGTTTAATGTTGAATCAAAATAATGTTCGACTCGGATAACCATCATGTCATGCTGATCATTTTAGAAAAAGTCCCATATCAATATCACTTATAGTTTTCAAAATATGTAGTCGCTACAAACTTATTTTTTAAAAATCTATTTTTAACTGTGGCAGCCATCTTGAATTTCTGGCCGATCTGAAATTTTGCTAGGATCAATTAGACATTAAGAGCAACATTCCTGTAAAGTTTCATGAAAATCTGCCAAGTAGTTTTAGAGAAGTAGTCTCTACAAGTTTTTACTATATGACTCTTATGTAAACAAAGATGGCCGCTGGCAGCCACGTTTAACGTCGAATCAAAACAATTTTTGATAAGGACCAACATCATGTCATGCTGATCATTTTAGAAAAAGTCCCATATCAATATCACTTATAGTTTTCAAGAAGCAGTCGCTACAAACTTGTATTTTGAAAATTTATTTTTAGCCGTGGCGGCCATCTTGAATTTCCGGCCGACCTGAAATTTTGCTAGGATCAATTAGACATCAAGAGCAACATTCCTGTGAAGTTTCATGAAAATCCGTCAAGTAGTTTCAGAGGAGTAGTCGCTACAAGTTTTCATTATATAACTCTATGTAAACAAAGATGGCCGCTGGCAGCCACGTTTAACGTCAAATCAAAACGATTTTCGACAAGGACCAACATCATGTCATGCTGATCATTTTAGAAAAAGTCCCATATCAATATCACTTATAGTTTTCAAGAAGTAGTCGCTACAAACTTGTATTTAAAAAATCTATTTTTAGCTTTGGCGGCCATCTTGGATTTCACATCTACATGAATTTTTGCTAGGATCAACTAGACTTCATGGGCAACATTTTTGTAAAGTTTTATGAATATCCATCCAGTAGTTTCAGAGGAGTAGTCGCTACAAATAAAAGTTAACGGACGGACAGACGGACAGACGGACGGACAGACGGACAGACGGACGGACGACGGACGCCGCACCACGGCATAAGCTCTGCTGATCTCTGATCAGTAGAGCTAAAAAGGATATGCCTTTAATAAACATGATAAACAAATAAAATATTCCAGAAATAAAACAACCCGAAGATGTGTTACTAGGTTAACTCGAGATAAAAGGTTCAAATTCATGAGGTTCACCTTTTTACTTGCCTGTAACTCAGTTATCTATAGATTGGCTTGTCAGCTTTCATATACACTGAATTAGATATGTGTTTAGCTGCAGCTAGTTGCCATAAATTATGGATCAGTTTTCAATATAAATATAATTATTGCAAGTTCAAAATTCATGTGATAAATTCTAATAATTATTTTTATTTTCTTCACTAAACATTTCAATTCATTACAAAGTGCCCCGTGGTTGGGATGGTAAAGATGCTGCAATTGAAATCTTCTCGCCTCTCACCGCTACGGGTTCAAAACCCACTGGAAGTTTGTAAGTGAGAAAGTGTTGATTCTTAAGGATGGTGGGAGGTATACAGTGCCGGTTTTACCCAGGAAACAGTGGGGTGTCTGCCTCTACCACAAAAACAAATCAACCATCATATGTAGCCTAACATGTGCTAAAAATGACCTTAAACATCATTCAACCAACCATCAACATACAACGTGTTAGAGGGAAACACGGCAATCATTGACCAATAGGAACTGTAATGGAGTCTTGTTTTGCTCTTTCTAATCTAGCTTTTTTTTAAACAATATATATATATTATGCACTTTTATTTCCAAAACAAGCATGTCACGCACATTTTGAGAATAAAAACTATATTTAAATGGCATAATATATGCTGATAAAACACATTTAAAAAACATTTTTACTGAAAAAATACGATAACCTGTTTAAAACTTACCTCATAATTAATGTTTTAATTTTACAATATGCAAACGTTTTAAACAGAAATTAAGGTTTCATAACCCAAGTCCAACCCCGTTTTCACTTCAGGGGTTGGATGGAGTATGAAAGTTAATACTCGGACCACGTAATGAGTTATATAATATACCTAGTCATCAGTAGGAAATCGTGTACTTTTGTTGTAAATTTTGTCTGTTGTTGGCGGGATAGCTACTTTAAAGTAAAATTTCCTGACTAATTAATATATCAAAAAATAAAGAAACTCAACCCATCAAATAACGGCAAAGTTACACTACAAAATCATTTATCAAAACTTTATCCACTGATATACCTGTGACTGAATATGCGTAAAATGAATAATGAGTCGATAACTCGTAATTTGACGCTCCAGTTTTGGGGTTTCTTTAAACAAGAGGTCAATGACCTTGAAGCTCTACTGATTGATTTTGATTTCAGGAAGTAGTCGCTACAAACTTGTTTTATTAGAAATTTATTTTTAGCCGTGGCGGCCATCTTGAATTTCCGGCCAACCTGAAATTTTGCTCGGATCAATTAGACATTAAGAGCAACGTTCCTGTGAAGTTTCATGAAAATCCGCCAAGTAGTTTCAGAGAAGTAGTCGCTACAAGTTTTTACTATTTAACTCTATGTAAACAAAGATGGCCGCTGGCAGCCATGCTTAACGTCGAATCAAAACGATTTTTGACAAGGACCAACATCATGTCATGCTGATCCTTTTAGAAAAAGTCCCATACCAATATCACTTACAGTTTTCAAGAAGTAGTCGCTACAAACTTGTATTTTGAAAATTTATTTTTAGCCGTGGCGGCCATCTTGATTTTCCGGCCGACCTGAAATTTTGCTAGGATCAATTAGACATCGAGAGCAACATTCCTGTGAAGTTTCATGAAAATGTCAAGTAGTTTCAGAGGAGTAGTCGCTACAAGTTTTCATTATATAACTCTATGTAAACAAAGATGGCCGCTGGCAGCCATGTTTAATGTTGAATCAAAACGATTTTCGACAAGGACCAACATCATGTCATGCTGATCATTTTAGAAAAAGTCCTATATCAATATCTCTTATAGTTTTCAAGAAGTAGTCACTACAAACTTATTTTAAATCTATTTTTAGCTGTGGTGGCCATCTTGAATTTCCGGCGAGCCCGAAAGTTTTCTAGGATCAACTAGACATCAAGAGCAACATTCCTGCGAAGTTTCATGAACATCCGTCAAGTAGTTTCAGAGGAGTGATCGCTACAAGTTTTTACTACATAACTCTATGTAACCAAAGATGGCCACTGGCAGCCATGTTTAACGTTGAATCAAAATAATGTTCAACTCAGATCAACATCATGTCATGCTGATCATTTTAGAAAAAGTCCCATATCAATATCACTTATAGTTTTCAAGACGTAGTCGCTACAAACATATTTTTTAAAAATCTATTTTTAGTTGTGGTGGCCATCTTGAATTTCTGGCCGATCTGCAATTTTCGAGATAAAATTCACGCGCGCCAACATCCGGTATACAGAAAAACAACATGCAAAACGGTAGTAGCTGGCGGCGTCAATGCACAACATGTCTCTGATATGCAAGAAAAAGAATCTATCATGGGTATTCGGTTCAGATAGGGAATTCCAACCCTCGGTATAAGTGTGACCTTGACCTTGGAGCCACGGACCTGTATTTTGTGCACCACACGTCTTCTTGTTGTGATGAGCACTTGTGCCAAGTTATTTAAAAACCCGTCCATGAATGTCAGAGTTACTGACCGGACACGATTGTACGTCCGAACGGACGGACAGACTGATGGTGCGACTACTATATATAAAACAGTGCGACTACTATACATAACGGTGCGACTATTATATATAAAACTGCTGAAATAATTATTTTTTATGCCGTCAAAGGGCGGCATAAAACTTTGGCATAAAAAATACTTGTTCCAGCAGTATTATTCCAAATGATTTAAGAATACTCCAACATAAACATAATATGCAGTTAAATTGCATTTTCATTAACGTCAGTGTATTTTATTTTAAAGAAACTAACCTGCGAAATAATGGCAAAATGACAATACAAAACCGTTTATCAAAACTCTATCCAGGTGTTCAGGTCATATAATAGTGTATATCTGCCGATTAAAAGTATGGGATTTTTAACGGGTTCTTAAAATATTCTTGATTTAATATGCGTAAAATGAATTATGAGTTGGTAACTATTAATTCAACGTTCAAGTTTTGGGGTTTGGCCTGGCTGGTTTAAGTCATTTATATTGTGTCAACTGACTTTATGAATATAAGTTATACATATACCTCATCATCAGTAGGTTTAGAAATGGTGTACATATGATATGTTGTACAATGTGGCTGTTGTTGGCAGGATTATAAGCTACTTTAATAACTGACCCAATTCATTATCTTCACAAAATTTAAAAAGACAAAAATAGTCAAACTATAATGCCCCAGCTTAAAAGCTCAACCAAAAAGGAAGTCAAGAAACACCAAAATTCAACTCCTGATATAGAAAACGCAATACAAGGAAGAGCAACTAAATTCGGATGGTCGATAAACCAAAGAGCAATACATTTTTAATCAATAACTGCCAAAGTTGTTTGTTTATCAAAGATTAATCACTACATAATATATAGTCTACATATATATAAAACGTATATATTTTACATACAGATGAACCCAACAAAACAATTATGTCTCCTCAACTTTGAGCGGGGAGACATACAAACTTATTGCACCTCCAACTTTGTGCGGTGAGGCATACATACTTATTGCAACTCCAACTTCATTCGGGGAGACATACATACTTATTGCACTTCCAACTTTGTGCGGGGAGACATACACTTATTGCACCTTGCACAAAATTCTAGGCATCACATTCAGGTTGAGTGCAGTCAAGTGGTGACCCCCTTTCTTTTATAGTGGGTCAGTAGATTTGATAGAGGGTCACTAAAACAATATGGACTACAATTCTGATTCAAAGTTTAAATCATTTGCAAATAGTTCTTTAAGGCATTGTTAAAAACCATAATAAGTAAATTAATGTTTTTAAACTGTATCGGTCAACGTCACACGTGACGCTCCATTAAAATAGGTTAAATATCGGTGTTTACCTTAAAAAGGTGCTCGATGCAATAAATCAGTTATTGGGTTTGTTACTAGTAAGACCCCCCTACAGAAATATGTGGGGTCAGTCTGATATATAGGGGGACTCGGCTATTGCATAGTCTTATTTTTGTATACAAAATCAGCATTATGTGGAGTGAAGGCAACAAAGCTTAATCTTTTTTTTAAAATATTATATGCTGTTTGGTTAACAATAAACGCTTAAATTATATATATCCCAGGTAACAAGGTCATGTGTTAATCACAAAATCAATAATAAAATTGGCCTTTTGTAATGATTTCTTGTATCATACGCCACCTCCTCAACTATTTCTTTAACTCTAAAAAATAACCATTTATAACCTGAGAAAATGCATCATACATTTAATAAACTATAAAACCTGAACTACATAGCCATTTATTAACTTCCTCTCGATCATACATAAAAAGTTTGAATGCAGTGTTTAAATATATTAACCCTTAACGCGCTATGAATGTATAATGGACTGTCCTTTCTTTAATTTAGACCATTCCATTTATGTTACAAAGAGGAGTTTTGGAGAAATGACTGATTATAGCAGCCAGATTGTAAATCCTGATCAGCCTGCCAGTTACTCGCTGGCTGATCTGGGTTTACAATGGACACACTTTTAAGGCTGTTGTAGTTGCCCTTAGCAGGCTATGGGTTGAAATTTAACTGTACCTATAATTGTCTTCTATATTTGTGTAAGTGTTCATGTAATGTACCTTTAAATTAAATAAAAAAACAAGATAATTTAAAATAAATGCGTTCTTTTTGATGATTTATTGACCCCATCATATGTTTTTTTAAATGAACTTACCTTCGTTGTTTGACAAACTTGAATGGTTCCAACGGTGAGTCTGGACCTGCATTACCGGCACCTTCACCTTCAACTCCCATTATGCTCAATGTTTAATTAACAATCATGATGTACAGAAATAAGTGAATAAAAATCACCAAGAAGCTTCTACACAGATCTAATAAATGTTGAAGGTATCTGCATCAGAAACAACTAGTTTGTCCTCCTCAGTGAAGTGTTCAGTTCAACATGCTGCAGTGCAACTCAATTTAAATTTCCTGGTTCAGTCTAACGTCCAATGAAAAATTAATTTCAATTTACCAATTCCACCTGTTATTTGATCTTATAATATTATTTCCCTCATTCAATTGTCTGGGTTTTCCCAAAGATACATTTTCTATATATTGTTTTTATAAAATGTCAAATTATTTCACATTTGGTTGCCTGTAGAGAGATGATAATTAAACATACACACAATATATATATCCACATATAGTTTGATCTACCCTTTTGTTTTTTTCGTTTAACCTTTACTATTAATACAAGTTGCTACTGTAATGTATATAAAACACACACATTTACCCTTTATCACACAGGTACAGTATTGAATATATATACACGATATGTCCTTTGAAGTACACACAAAAAAAACTTAAATTCTTACACTAAAAAATAAAATCACCTGTAATTTACTTTAAATATACTATATGCTGGAGTTACAGAATGATGGTACACAAAATTATATGTCATTAAACACCATGCTACTCTGTCCGTCATTAAACGCTATTGTGTAAAACGATCATATAAATGTTCGAATATATACAACCCCAACTTGCCGATGATATCTACAACTAAGGGTATATAATCATGTCAAATCAGGAAGTTCAACTCCAAAAGATCTTTAAACAACTACATGTAAGTAGTACACTTCACGATCACCTCCAGGCAGTTCAATATTCACCTAAACTGTGTCACCGACACCACACAGCTAGTTGATTTCAGAAATTATGTCTTAATCATCGTATATTCATTCGGTAGGTTGTTCGGTGAATAATAAATGAATGTTACACCCTACATGTACTTATTTATTAATTTTCTGTTTAAAATTTGCTTTGTGCTTTGTTCCCATTTTACCTTTTTTAATAAAAGCAGAATCAATTTTTCAGACAATTACCAGGTACTATATTTTTCAAATTAAATATAGTTATTAATTTCCTTATCGGCTGTTAAAAAGATAATAGCTACATTTATAACAGGCTATAACCCAAGTGATTCTATACCCACAATCACCATGAACTACATTAGTGTGTCAAAATATATGTGATTAGTGCTATTTTTCTTATTTGGGGAGTTCATGCAGCAATATTGAACGTCAGAATATTTAAACAAGAAGCAGTCAGAAAGACAGCCATATCCTGTCTCTAAAATATCAAAGTCAACCCCATACATAGAGATAAATACTGCAGCAGGGTGTTAGTACAGTATTATATGATACTAAAAGGAGAAGTATATGATTGTCATTATTATATAAAACCTTTCATATAAGAATCACGTGTCATATGAGAATCTGTGATTTTATATAGTGTGCAGTCCCACAACTAGTTTTCGACTTAAGGAGCTCCGGACAAGAAATATCAGTATAAAATTACAAAGGGCAATAACTCTAATTTAAATGAAGACAGAGCTATAGTTTGTGTGCACTGCACTTCCTCTCATTGCCCTCTATCATTGTGTGAAGTTTCATTACAGTCCCTCTAGTAGATTTTGAGTTTTAAAGCGGACAATAATTATAAGTATATAATTACAAAGGGCAATAACTCAAATTTAAATGAGACAGGGTTAAGGTTCTTGCACTCTGCACTTTCTCTCATTGCCCTCTATCACTGTATAAAATTTCATTGCAGTCAATCTAGTAGTTTTTGAGTTATAGAGCAGACAGGAAATGGGAAAGACAGACGGACAGACAGACGAACAGATGGAGGGCATTACTATATTCCCCTTCTGCCTGCAGGGGAGGGGAATAAAAAGCTGCAAAGGAGCCAATTTATTAGGCTAGAGCAACATTTACATGCATGATATGTGCAGATGTTTACAAGTATAGAAAGAGAACTAAATGTATCGCCTTGTTCTTTGAAAAGGCGACAAGACAAACTTGATAGAACAGAGGACAAACTTGATAGAACAGAGAACTGAAGAACACTGATCACAGTGCATTTGACACATGCAAGCATTTTGAGAATATGAGCAAAAATATAACTTCAATATTTTACAGAAAGCAGACCTTCCAAGTGTGCGACCTTGACCTTGTGGTTGCAGGTGATCAGAAATATGACAGACTGTTTTTGTACGACCTTAGTAATCAACATATAAAATATAAAAGTAATATGTTGTGTGAAAGCGTTTTGAGAATGTGAAACTTCAACATTTTACTCGATCAAAGCACACAACCTAAACGCAAAACTATTAAGTGTGCGACCTTGACCTTGTGGTCACAGGTGATCAGAAATATGATGGAATGTTGTATAAAACCTTAGTAATCAACAAATAAAATATGAAAGTAATTTGTGACAGCATTTTGAGAATATAATCAAAAATGATGGATGGACGAAATAATGAATGCACAAGGCCAAAACAGTATAGCTCCAACCAATTTTGATGGAGGACATAGCCTTATTTAAACTTTGGAGCTTGTGGGTAGGATAATTTTTTGCAATATTGTACAAAATATTGGAAGTCTAGCTTCTCCCCTTTCTGCTCATGTGAGATAGGCATTTTCCTCAGGTGAGAGTTATAGGCATTTTCCTCATGTGAGATAACTCTTTCTTGCATACCGGACAAGGAAATCCGTCATTTTACCGGGGCTAGATATTTCCATCTCACCCTAGGGTCGAGATAAAATTCACGCGCAACAATAATGACGTCAATAACGTGAACAGATTCATGACGTCATTGTGTTAAAAAACATTAAAATGTTAGTTATTGACGACGTCGATGCACAAAATGTCATTGATATGCAAGAAAAAGAATCCACCATGAGTTTATCCATGTGAGATAGGTAAATCTCATACTTATAATCTTACATGTATGACATGTGACTTACGACGTCATGACGTTACGTCCACGTCGCCTTATTCTGGCGTTAAATCAGCAAATTCGTTGATTTTATGCCAGTAATAAACACATAATCGGAGAAAAATAATCCATCATGAGTGATCCATGTGAGATAGGGAAATCTCACCCTCGGGATCAGAATTGCAACCAGGCACTCGGCAGAGCCTCGTCCCTGGTTGCAATTTTAACCCCTCGGGTGAGATTTCTCTATCTCACATGGATACTCATGATGGATTCTTATAATCTAACAATTATTTAAGAAAACCAACAATCAAAATCCATTCAGTGGTTCTTATATTATTAGAAAATGTAATTAACCAGTATCTCCCTTTGCCTGTTTTAAAGATCAGGACAATCTAGTATGACCTTTGGAATTTATACATATCTCCTGTCACAGAACAAGACTGTAGTATAAATGAAATATCAACCCTAGACATCATGTCCAACTCCGACCTGCCCCAGGGTCCTACATTAGATTTAAACTGTCATAGAGACATGTAAGATCATTATGAATTTATGTCAGTACATAATTAGAATGTCAGTGTCTAACTGATCTCATCTATTACATTAACATATATCTGAATCACAGCAAGTCTCAGGTCAAGTTCAGTTACAGTGCAAAAATGCAAAAAGGTTATTTGGAATGAACTTTCCAGGCCCACCCACCACGAAAATATACAGAATGGGCCTTAGAGAACCTTCTCATCTGCGAAACTGCAGAATTATGTATTACTGGTATTTCAAATTTTGTTGCTTACACTCTGTGATCAGCTATGATCATTGTTTCCTACCATCATTCAGTAGTTGTGGTTAACTGTCACATGTAATGAATGAATGAATGAATGGTGTTTTATGGCACGTCGACACATAAATAGGTCATATTGTGGCTAAAATCAACGAAAGATGAAGAAATTAAGTAGTAATTAAAAATTAATGTAAATATATAAAGATAAAACTATTAAAAATATGCGATGATATGGTAGTAATATAAACTATATATATATATGTAAATCAACAAATGCCCATAAACGGGTATATAAACAAGTAAATATATATACATGTAAGAACACATTATAATGATTTATCTAGTCTGATTTCTTTAAGGAAATCTAAAACAAGACTAAAATCTATAGCATTAAATAACTCGGTCATAGTATTAACATTGTAGTACCTTTGACGCATAGGATCAAAGTCTACACATTCCAGCAATATGTGTTTGACCGTTAAAGGTGCAAAGCAGGGTATACATTCTGGCAATTGCTCACCTTGTAATAAATATGAATGAGTATAACGTGTATGCCCTATCCTGCACCAGGCTAGGACAACTTCCTCTCGACGAATGTGTCTACTAGAAGAACGCCATTCTCCGAGTAACGGTTTAATTGAATGGAGTTTATTGTTAACTGACAAATCCCAAGCGGCTTGCCAAGGGATACAAACTGTCACATGTAAATTTATGTTTGACATAAAACCTCTTGTGGTTCAGGAGCAAGAACAGAGCTTATCAAGCCAGAAATGTAATCTCCTGCAACTCAAGTTAATTTTGACCTTTCTATTGTCAAGTTTATCAGAAGTTTTTATCATCATTCCTGACATATAACAGTATATTCTTTCAGGACCTTTAGATAGGCACAGAAACATGTGCACAAGTAATTATGGTGAATCAATATAATTTCTTCCAAAATATTGGGTATTGCATGTTGGAGCTACAGAATTTTGCCCACGTGGGTTGGTCCGCTGGCAAAGGCATGGGAAACTTCATTCTCTATCTGATCTCCCTCTCAGGTAGCTGTCCATATATCACCTAATAATTATGGTGTTAAAGGGACATAACACCTCACAGTTATGAATGAGATGCAAAATCCGAGTTGGAATAGAATGCAAAAAAAAAAATATAGTGACCAAAAAATTAACAAAACGATGGAAAGGCAAAACAAGAGGTCAATAACCTTGAAGCTCTGCCGATAGGTTTTGATAGCTAGATCAGCATTCTTGTGAAGTTTCATGAAAATCTGTCAAGTAGTTTCAGAGGACTAGTCGCTACAAGCAGTGCTCTAAGAATAGGATAGCCCGACGCCCGGGGCTCCTCGAAATCCATTCCGGGCCTGTCTCATTCCGCATACAATGAGCCCGTCGGGCCTGTCTTAAAAAAATAATTTTTTTTTACTTGATCTCAAGATCCTCAAGACAAAATACTCCCATGTGTATTCTGAACTATGAAAACACTTGCAATAAAGTAATTAAAATGTGTTATACACAAATTGAAACAATAAGAAGTTTGAATATTTTGTCTGGCGTCATGTCGGCAGTTTGTCACAACTTTGAGATCGACAATTTCTGACGTAAAACTAAATTATCCTGCTATTAGGGTTGTGTTTTCTTTCCTCTTTGATAAGAAATACCATTTTTGGCATTCAAAACACATTAATGCGTGAAAAAAGTTCCTAATTGATGGTATTTCGATTGAATGTTTGTGAAATTTTCGGGCCGTAAAAGTGCGGTGTCATAGTAGTTCGAATGGTACATAATTTCGGATTTTTTTTTTTTTTTTTTTTTTTACATAATCGAATAAGAAAAACATTTCTATTCATTATTTAATCCATCATTCTTTCTTTTATCATGTGTAAGGAGTTCCAGGAATCCTACTTTTAAATGAATTCTACTCTAGTCTCCTAATTCTTTAACTTGGAGAAAGTGGTGACAAAATGAAAAATATAGCCAGAGGAGGCCCTGATAGTCTAATAAAACTTGATTAAAAATTTGGCTCCAAATTTGGCTCCAAGTTCGCCTCCAGTTTCACCAAGTCGGCTCTGATTATTATCGTTTGGCAAAAGTGCTAGTACTCTCCTTTGCATCGGTTGTAAATTTCAATGTAATATTCTATTCTAACGAAGTGATAAATAAGTCTGCTGACTAGGGAGCATAAAGTGGTAACAAAAAGAAAAATATAGTCAGGGGAGGTTCTGAGTTTGAGTAATACATACGTAACAAATGTGTGCTATAAAAGCGAATAAAGACACATTTCCACTAAGAAAAAAATATTGGACCTTTCCATTTTAAATCAAGGCCTGTCCATTTTAAATCAGGGCCTGTCCATTTTCAGAAGCAACAAGCCCTGGGCCTGTCTCTTAAAATAATTTTCTTTGAGCACTGACAAGCTACAAGTTTTTACTATATAACTCTATCTATTCTAACCATGGCAACGCTTAGCTTAGTTTCCGTGACTGGATAGCCTTGTCGATTATTAATGAAAAGTTTTGAGTGAAAGGAAAACAGCCTGCATATCCAGTATGCATGTCCAGAAATATATTTGCATATTTGGCTATTTTATTTGCATAAAATAGGCAGATATGCTGTTTATCTGGGGTGGACCACGGACACCGCACCACGGCATAAGCTCTGCTGATCTTTGATCAGTAGAGCTAAAATCTTTGATCACTAGAGCTAAAAAAACAAGAAAATCGGTAGAACCGATGGATGCTCCCCAATATGTATCCTCAACTTATCATATGGCCTTTATCACCCAGAACTTTTCAATTTGCATTTCCATTAGAAGTTTATGCTCCAGATAAAAAATCTAAGTATAAAATTACAAAGGGCAATAACTCTAACTTGAATGATGACAGAGTTATGGTTCTTGCACTCTCCACTTCCTCTCATTGCCCTCTATCATTGTGTGAAGTTTCATTGCAGTCCTATCAGTAGTTTCTAAAATATGCTCTGGACAAAAATTCACAATTTAAATCACAAAGGGCAATAACTCTAATTGGAATGAAGACAGAGTTACGGTTCTTGCACTCTGCACTCTATCATTGTGTGAAGTTTCATTGCAGTCCCATCAGTAGTTTTGAAGATATGCTCCGGACAAAAATTGTCAGTATAAAATTACAAAGGGCAATAACTCTAATTTGAACGAAGACAAGAGTTACGGTTCTTGCACTCTGCACTTCCTCTCATTGCCCTCTATCATTGTGTGAAGTTTCTGTGCAGTCCCATCAGTTGTTTTGAGCAAAAAGCATTAAAAATTGACTAGAAACGGCCGTAACTCAGGTAATACATGCTCAAATTTTCTGCCCCGCCTTCCAGCAAACAAAATGTCAAGATTTTGAACAAACCGTAGGAAATTTCAGTGACCATGCTACAATTTACCTTGGATGTGAATTTAATATTCATTTAATTTTTTATAATGCTTTTATGGAAATATACTTTGATGTACATATAGTTCTCAATGTTTGTTTATAATGCAAACGTAATAGCATGTAAATTAAGAGATAACCATGCTAAGATTTTCAATCTGGGACGGTATGTGAGTGGTTTTACGGTCTGAAATTTCGTTTTATGGCGACGTAAATTATGTTTTCTTGGGCTTGCATATTTTACACCATCATGTTTCAGGAAGACAGAATTTATGAGAGGCATTTAGAGAAGGAAAACAAATTGTTAACCACGAACACTTGTTCAAATGCTTTATTTATTTTCCTGTCAATACTCTAAATATAAACATAAGTGAAGGCAATTAAGGAGGTTTATTGCTGCAGGACCTAATCAACAACAACAAAACAATAAAATACATTGTACAGATGTAAGCAGCCTATGCAAATTATATATGCATAATCACGTAACTTCCTGGTTGACATTTACTGATCTGAGTGCAGTTGTTATGAGTAACCCTCCTTAACATTATATATATCTACCAGTATCTATCTCCTCATCCTGCAACACCTGAAGTGAAGTTTGGTTTTGGCATCCCCTTGCTTGCAATGAAGTGTGGTTTTGGCATCCCCTTGCTTGAAGTGAAAGGTAGATTTGGCAAATGAAGTGTGGTTTTGGCATGCCCTTTGCTTGAAATGAAGTGTGGTTTTGGCATCCCCTTGCTTGAAATGAAGTGTGGTTTTGGCATGTCCCTTGCTTGAAGTGAAGTGTAGTTTTGGCATGCCCCTTGCTTGAAATGAAGTGTGGTTTTGACATGCCCCTTGCTTGAAATGAAGTGTGGTTTTGACATGCCCCTTGCTTGAAATGAAGTGTGGTTTTGACATGCCCCTTGCTTGAAATGAAGTGTGGTTTTGACATGCCCCTTGCTTGAAATGAAGTGTGGTTTTGACATGCCCCTTGCTTGAAATGAAGTGTGGTTTTGACATGCCCCTTGCTTGAAATGAAGTGTGGTTTTGACATGCCCCTTGCTTGAAATGAAGTGTGGTTTTGACATGCCCCTTGCTTGAAATGAAGTGTGGTTTTGACATGCCCCTTGCTTGAAATGAAGTGTGGTTTTGACATGCCCCTTGCTTGAAATGAAGTGTGGTTTTGACATGCCCCTTGCCTGAAATGAAGTGTGGTTTTGACATGCCCCTTGCTTGAAATGAAGTGTGGTTTTGACATGCCCCTTGCTTGAAATGAAGTGTGGTTTTGACATGCCCCTTGCTTGAAATGAAGTGTGGTTTTGACATGCCCCTTGCTTGAAATGAAGTGTGGTTTTGACATGCCCCTTGCTTGAAATGAAGTGTGGTTTTGGCAACTGTGTTGAACAGTGAATAAATAGACTTACTAGAATATCGTTTTTAAACCCGCGTTTTGTTATTATGATAATAGAAGTTTGACAGTATATAAAATCATGTATAAATACATCTTTACTCTCATTGTTTTGTATTATATTGACTAAACACACTATAACCAAATCATCACTATGATAATTATTCACAAATTCAGTGCCCTTTGTAAATTTATTATCAATTATCTAGCGTGTTTAGTAAGACTTTTATTCAAATTGACAATGTACAGTCATGTAGGAAAGGTGAAAGACATTCACCATCATAAACAGTGTTTCTCAGCTCTCTCTATATAATTACAGTTTATCGGGATCTAACGGTATTTTAAATATAAAGTGTCTTTACTAATGAGTGAGTGCAACAGTTATTTTATGCCACTTCGACTCCTGCTACAATTTATAGAACAGTTTTATGACAAATCTTGTAGGTAAAAGCAAACGGAACAAAAACATCAAGATAAACGGGTTTTTTTAATTTGGTGAAATCACATTGATCTGCAAATATAATCACCGCCAACATATCCATTTTCAAAAAAAAAGCCAAATTTTGCATCCGCCATATAAAATCCATATACAGTACATTGACATTGTGCATATTTTAAAAATGCTAAATACTTCCCAAATATTAATACAAAACTGCACAGTGCCCCAGATAAGCAGCATATCTGCCTATTTTACGCAAATAAGGCCATCAATAAAAATATGTTTGTTTGCCGTGCTCCGACCGACTCACCCGATTCGGCCGCGACTCAATTTTAATGACCTCGGGCCGAATATTTTTTTTTAACCTATGCCCTAACATCGTACTAGGGCCTTTACAGTGTTGTAGATTGGATAAGCTTTTGATGTAAAAAAAAAACAAAAAAAAAACCCTACCTACCTACCCACCCTCAAAATTCTGGGTAGGAGCACAGCAAACAAACAATTTTTTATTGATGGCCTAAAATGGCCAAATACGCAAATATATTTCTGGACATGCATACTGGATATGCAGGCTGTTTTCCTTTCACTCAAAACTTTTCATTAATAATCGACAAGGCTATCCAGTCATGGAAACTAAGCTAAGCTTTTCCATGGTTAGAATTCCATGAGGTTGGTACAGGAAAGTGCCTTAAAAGCATCTCCTGCATGAAAATTTATAATGAAAAATGTATGGTACGCTCAAGGAACACCAAACATACATAGAGAGACAGTTTCTACAAGGACCATATCAGCGCCAAACAGCTTTGTTACTTTAAAGTAACAATTTCACTCATTTTTTTTTTCAAACTTGATTTTCACTCAATTAATTTTAATTTGATGAGTGAAATACCCTATTAGGTCAAAAGTTATCTGGGGCCCTGCCTCCACACAAGGAGTCAGTGTATAGTAGAACAACTTAGTATGATACAATGTACATCCATTTGAAATTGAAATAAAGTGAAGGGAGAATAATCCAATCTCATTATTTCATACATTTCGTGCATATTGAGAAATACATAGAAAGTTGTAAAATACAGACTGTTTCTGTTAAGTTGAATGAAAATCCGATCACAAGTTTAGGAGTTAGCGATCACAAGAATTTTCTACAACAGTATATATGTATATCCAGCAGTTTATGCAAAATTACTGTTAACCATATAAGTAGAGATATCACACAATAGTTCATAGTTCGCTTTGATGGTGAACCATCAATATGCGTATACATGATTCTTATTAAATACCGTATTGCCCCCTTTTTTCTTGTGGGGTGGGGGGAGATAATTTGAGACCTAGTAATATTTTACTATTAGGTCCAGATATAACAAGATATGTTCCTGTGTAGCCCTCACATAACAATTAAAGGCTTTCAGACAGACAGACAGAGACAGACAGACAGACAGACAGACAATGTATGCCTGATGACTTGCCAGCTCTGACAATACAAGACTTTCCCTTTGTTTTTGAGGAAAAGTTTAAGGTAGGCAGCTGATTAATAAAACTCTTCTTAAATGTATGTGATATCGGGGATTGCTAGAAGTAGCTGGTCGGCTCAACCAAAGCAGGAGGGTAAATCACCCACCTACGGACATTTGCAAAAAGCCTTTTATATCAATAGATCTAAAATCAACACTGCACGAACAATGAATTGAAATGAAAAAGGGACAAACAACAATTTTGTTAAAAACTCACGTTTATAAAATAGTATAGTAGAATTTAATACAGTCACCCAACACTGCCTTTTTTCTGTAATATACACTACTCAACTGTTATAATCGGTCACCCAGTTTTTTTTAAAGATAACATGAATACTAAAAACCGGAAATCACTGAAACACATACCAATATTTTATTAAGTTTATTCACAAGGTTTTAGTGCAATCAAGGCAGATTAAGTTTTATAAATCGCTAGCGATATTTGTTAAACGACGCAAGTTAAAATTACAAATAAAAATATGAATTATTAAAAAATATATAATTCTTTGAAAAGTGACCGATTATAAAGTTGAGTAGTGTTACTATACCTATATAGATGTATGTTATTAATGGAAGAAAGAGAATACGCACCGACATCTCTACATGAGGAAGTTTCATTTGAGAAGGATAAACTTCATCGGTATTTAAAATTTAGGTCAAGCTCTTGAAAAAAATACGGAAACACAAATAGCATTTGTGACGATTTTGTATTCGTCTATTTAATTATCCCTGTTCTTGCAAAACATTTTACTTTAATACATATGTCATAACTTCCGGTTGATTTTTTGTTTCATAATAGGGATTGAAATTGAACCAATCAAATTGATTGACCAATCAGAATGGGCAAGGCTGTATATATTAGCCTCGATCTGCAGCCGGACAATCGTTCGTTGATGTTCTGACGCTGAAGCATCCAGAAGCTGACAGCTTCAAGGTAGCAAATTATAAGCAGTTGGTAAGAACCTTCTAGTAAATACTGTGCCCCAAAATCTCAGCAGTAAATACTAGTTAGGCTATTTAGTATTTACAATATTGTTTTAGATACAACAATTTAATACAATCATTTTATAATCATAGTTGCTGATTCTGTTAAATATATTTGATGATTCATGGTAAGTTTATAATCATTTTCTTTGAGCAAGTAGCTCAATCTGTAATTGGGAACAATCATATTGCATTTGTGGCTCAAGAATACAAGTCTGCACGGTGCACGTTACACAATGTGACATTAATTGTACATGTGGGGTTTAACGTCGCTTTTAACAATCTTTCAATCACATCAGGACAGCGTAGCAGTGAGCTCAATGCTCAACTTCTGCTCAACTACATAGTGCTGCCACATTGGAACACCATGGCGGAGACACAAGACATGATTCACAGCCCAGTCACATTATACCGACACGAGGATGACCAGTCACATTATACTGACACGAGGACGACCAGTCACATTATACCGACACTAGGACGACCAGTAACATTATACCGACACTAGGACGACCAGTCACATTATACCGACAATAGGACGACCAGTCACATTATACAGACACGAGGACGACCAGTCACATTATACCGACACGAGGACGACCAGTCACATTATACCGACACGAGGATGACCTGTCACATTATACTGACACTAGGACGACCAGTCACATATACCGACACGAGGACGACCAGTAACATTATACCGTCTTGAGGACGACCAGTCACATTATACCGACACGAGGACGACCTGTCACATTATACTGACACTAGGACGACCAGTCACATATACCGACACGAGGACGACCAGTAACATTATACCGTCTTGAGGACGACCAGTCACATTATACCGACACGAGGACGACCAGTCACATTATACTGACACTAGGACGACCAGTCACATTATACCGACACGAGGACGACCAGTCACATTATACTGACCAGTCACATTACACCGACACTAGGACGACCAGTCGCATTATACCGACAAGAGGACGACCAGTCACATTATACCGACACTAGGACGACCAGTCACATTATACCGACACGAGGTTGACCAGTCACATTATACCGACACGAGGACGACCAGTCACATTATACTGACACTATGACGACCAGTCACATATACCGACACGAGGCAACCAGTCACATTATACCGTCTTGAGGACGACCAGTCACATTATACAGACACGAGGACGACCAGTCACATTATACTGACACTAGGACGACCAGTCACATTATACCGACACGAGGACGACCAGTCACATTATACTGACCAGTCACATTATACCAACACGAGGATGACCAGTCACATTATACCGACACGAGGACGACCAGTCACATTATACCGACACTAGGACGACCAGTCACATTATACCGACACGAAGACGACCAGTCACAGTATACCGACTCGAGGACGACCAGTCACATTATACTGACCAGTCACATTATACCGACACGAGGACGACCAGTCACATTATACCGACACTGGGACGACCAGTCACATTATACTGACACTAGGACAACCAGTCCTAGAACTACCCTTTATACGCCGAACATCAAGCATGGCCAAAAGCTGCCGAAGATTGTTGCCCTCAACTTACATGATGCAGAAAAACAAGTATAAGTCAACAAGATTAATTGCAAAAAAAAATAAGAGCGGATAGGGCAGACACTTTAGGTTGAGTACAAACACACCAAATCGACAAAGCCCGACTATATAAAATTTCTAGATTTTTCTAGCCCTAATGTTTACTAGTTTTTCAACTTCGGGCTAGTGCTAATTTCGACCACTGTAATGTTCATATCATATTGTGGCATCAGTATAACCAGACCAGAAATATTACAAGGAAGAATCCAACCTCCGCGCAGGGATTTTGTAGTCACTAATCCCTACCACCACACAAATCACGTGATGATAGCTGAGGCCATGTGATTACAAAAAATGGCGATACACTATGTAATGCTTGGTACAGCAAACTCTTGCCGTAATCAACAAGCAATTGACAATAACATCGATCATCACCTTTTAGAAGATGTTGAAAACATTCAACCTGGTTTGGCTTGGGTGTAGGCTAATCTCTTCATTAAATTTACGCACAGCTTCTGTAATGCTTTCAACGGTATACATGTTTGTTTACAAGTACTGTAACTTAGTAACCGGTGTGCATGTTCGCTAAAATTGATATTTTTTTATATAAACAAATTATTTTTGTACCCTGATACCGTTTTTCACACTATGAACAAGCAAGAGGAAATATTGGCCTAAAAAATATTTAATAAAAAAATTAAACTTGTGTGGTGGCAGTGATTACTGTAACAGAAAAGAAATATTTTTATCTTTACTACCAGTGTCATATTTCTTATTCTGTGTGTAGACAGAGACGCTTTCACGTATGTACTTTCATTGGTAATTCTATAGAACTTGTCATTTCTTAAAGCAACAGTCTGCAAATGGTCTCAAATTAAAGACAAAATTTATGTTTAGAAGGTCCTGATATTTGCAGAATATTCCTATGTTTGCTAAAAATGTCAAGTGACAACAGATGTTATTTAAAAATTCCTATGGTTTATTTTATGCTACCTACTTCTTGTTGATGCTGTCGTTTTGATGAAATCTGAAACAGTATAGAATTTCATTTTTTAAAGCAGAAGGTTGCAACTGGTCTCAGATTAAAGATAATTATATCCTGTGTGTAGTGATATTCATTATATTCTTTTAAATATATTGAAGAGAGAATAAAGAACGAGATTTGGCAGTTTAACCTCGTGCCATACGAGATTATCAGATTGTGACAGATTTAAGTAAGTACCCAGTCGCAGGGATTTTTCTGCATTTTTGGATGTGGGGCCTGAGGGCCTTTTGAATTGGGAAAAATGCGCGTGAAATCTAGAAATTGGGAAAAATAACAATCCTACTATATTACATAATAAGGCACTAAAAATGTTTGAAATAATTTCAAAATCAAACCCTTATACAATTCTTCAACAAATACATTGTCAAATAGGGCTACATTTAATAGAAAATAAAAAAAAAAATTGGGGAAATATTTTACTTTTTTGGGAAAATATGAGGAGGATATTTTGGGCCAAGAAAAATCCCTCAATTACTACTTCTTAAATCACTGACCATAGCAAATATGCCACTGGTATACTTACTTACTACCGTTCCGAGCTAACCGGCCGGACAATGCAACATCAATCTACCTGTTAGATATCTATGAACCATGACACTTACTTGGTACACTTGGTATTTTAGCTGACTCAATGGAGGTCAGCTATCAATTTCCTTTTAAAGGAAGCAGTACTTGGCGACGTAACCAGATCATCAGTAAGATCATACCATAGTGGAACTACCCAATTGCTGAAGATTTTTTTCTGATGTCTGTACGACTGAATTGTCTACTTGTGACTGAGTATGTCCTCGTAAAGAATTCTCAGACAAGGTAAAAAGCTTATCTGGTGGAGTTTTATAATGTCCATGCGGAAATTTATATACATTGATGAAATCGGCTTTAGTGCGTCTAGACTCTAGTGATTCAAATTGAAGGTTCCCAGTGTCATGTTCTATGATGATGATGATATCTTCTGTATTAAATGAGTGATTCGAGTTGTATATAAATAAACGTATGTGTTGACGAAGGATGTTGTTTTTGTTGTAAGGCAATTCCAGCCTTACTATGTAATATTTGGCAACGAGGATGAAACTAACATCACAGATCGATAGATAAATGACATATATTCCAGCCTTACAACGTAATACTCAGAAGAGCACAAAGCGAGACATTTCTTCTGAACTTTCTCCAGTTTTTGCTTATCCTTAAATAGCCACGGGCACCATGCTGATGAATCATACTCAAGTAGTATTCAAAGATAAATCTCACACTAGCTATAATTAACTTGCTTCTAGGTAAACAAGGGGAATAAATGACAGAATGTACATAATAAACTTTCTTGCACTGAGCTTTCTTGCACTGATACACCAACTGTTTGAGCAGGCACTGTCACTTCTATATGGAGCCAAATACAAAGTATCTGTATGAAATATGAATCATAACAAATGTCAAATACCCCACCCACCGACTTTTATAAGGGCATAAAAGACGAATGACGATACTTCTCAATCGATTTACAAATCGATAACTTTGGAAATGCTCATTTGTATATAAACTTACCTTCTCGACGTCATTCTTGCTGCAAAACGTACTGTAAATGCATAAGTTTTATCGTTTTCTTTCTTCCTTGGTGGTAGAACTTGTTTATAGTGTCGCGTAAAACCAACACAACTGTGAGAATCACGATACCCCTTTATAGGAATTAAACCACTAATTATTTTCCTAAATGTCATAATTTTTCATTGCAAAGATGTTGAGATTTTATCTTATTTTCAGTAGGTGATACAATTTGTGTTACTCGGTTTTTATCCTTAGGTTATATAGTAAAATAAAAAATCTTTGACCAAGTAAAAAGATGATAATTTTCAAGATTTTGATTTTGAAAGATATGTATGTTGAATCAGTTTGCATGAATGTGCATGAAGTATGCAGGGTTTTAAAAGAATCGCATTGTAGATACCTTAATTTTAACAGTAAACTTGGTTGAACATCAAGGATAAAGACCGAGTTTATCACCTACCAGAATGAATAAGGTAGGGCTTATTTCTGGTCACTGATTGGTCAGTTTTATTGATGATGCTCTATCAAAATTACGAAATTATGCTAAATTGCTGAATGCTTAACAGCATTGTTAATCGCCCGCATGGGCAGCATACATCCGATGTTAAAGTGTCACATATTAATGATTTGCTGCAAATTCAACTCAAGTATGGATAATGCAGCAGTGTAATGTTCATATAGAAAACTATAGTTGTCCACATGAAAAATCACCAGAAAAGGTAGGGTCACAAGCTGTTTTCATTGATTGACTGTTTTCATTGCTCACAAAGTGTAAGCACAGAGTCGACATTTCGAATATGCTCATCAGTGATCCAGTAAAACCTATTAATACGCTAAGATTCTTATACATACTGAACCACAAAATCAAATAGAAATGGGCAGTTTTCCCCTACTTATTATGAATGCCCATTTCCATCAAAAAAGGAGGGATTACTTTTTATAGTAGGAACTACATTCGACTACGCCGCGGCGGCTTACATGTAATTAGTGGTAGTAAACCTTATAACATTGTGATTTTATAATTGTTTACTTGATGATGTTTGTCTGCGAAATAGTATGAACATTGTGTAAATATGTTGACTTTGTTGTAATAACAAGCTCTACTGGCTAAAACGGCTTTAAATCAAGGGTTGTCGACATGAAATTCCCATCAGAACTTCTTTTAAAACATTACAAAAACACCAGGGCTAGGATGGCCTTAGATCGCTCACCTGGTAATCATGGGCTTTAGGTCTGCTGTGTCTAGTCTGGCATGGGTATTTCTTAATTTGTCCAACTTTCTTCTATGAATGAAATTTCATAAAAATGGGTGTGGGGTTTATATTAACATTCTAAACAAATATAGTAAAGGTCAGATAAAAAATGAAATAACTACAGATTTAACAAAGGAAAATAAAATATAGCATTTTTCAACAAATCAAGGGCTATAACTCTGTCATTACTAACAAGATCTAGCTGGTTTTCGAACTTGTCCAAGATTTCATTGATATACCGCGCTTCGCACAACCAGACATCATACTGAGGCTTCCTGTCAAATTTCGTAGAAATACAACAAGCCGTTTAGGAGGAGTAGCGCCGGCAAGAAATTTAAAGTAAAAATGTCAAAGAGCCATAACTCCATTTAAAATCAGCAAACTGGAACAAAAGCAAAATATGCACAACTAGACATCTTACCGATGCTTCCTGCCAAGTTTTATCGAAATCCAACAAAGCGTTTAGGAGGAATAGCTCCAACAAGAAATTTAAAGTGAAAAATGTCAAGGGGCCGCAACTCCACCAAAAATCAACGAACCGGAAAAAACGCAATAGGCACAACTAGAAATCATAGCAATGCTTCCTGCTAAGTTTCGTAGAGATCGGATGAAAAATGAAGGCTCTATTATCTTAACGAGGCAAAATATAGCATTTTTAACTTATTCAAGGGCCATAACTCCACTGTTTAGAGCTTTCATTGATATTAACAATCTGGTAAAGCTTGGTAAAGATCGGGTGAAAAATGAAGGTCCTATCATCTTAACGAGGCAAGATATACCATTTTTAACTAAATCAAGGGCCATAACTCTATTGTTACTGGTCCGATATGGCTGGTTTTCAAACGTGTCTGAGCTTTCATCGATATTAACAATCTGTTTAAGATTGGTAATGATCAGATGAAAAACGAAGGCCATATCGTCTTAACGAGACAAAAGTTAACGACGGACGGACAACGGACAGTCGACCGACAACTCGCCATCCAATAAGCTCTGCTGGCCCTTGGCCAGTAGAGCTAAAATTGTGTAACAACATTACCTGGGGTAAGATAAAGATATGAGTGAAGTTTCATGAACACATGTCAAATTCTTTTGAAGTTATGGCCAAGGTCAGGTTGCAGTTTAAAGTGTGACAGACGAATGGATTTCCATCACAAAACAAGAATTCTTTAGAGCCTAATGAAAAATCATATGACTTAGTATCTCAATTTTTCCAAACAATTTTTTTCGTAACAAGAATTAAATCGGACAGATCATAGAGCCTAGTTTAGTGGATATACACACTGAATATGCACGTTGAACAACTTATGATGGTTTTATTCGTATCGGCAACCATAATTTAATTCCAGACCCTTTTTAAAGGCATTAACCTGCCAAACACGGCAAAATCATACTACAAAATCGTTAATCCAAACCCTATATCCAGGCATTCAGGTCATCAAATAATGAATGTGCCAATTACAAGTATACATTTATTCACGAGTTATGAATTGTTAACTTAATTCGATGCTCTAGTTTTGGGGTTTGGCCAGGCTGGTTAAAGCCATTTATATTGTGCCTATAGAGTTTGGATTCTCAAAATATGTAATATAAATATGTAAGTTATATATAAACCTTGTATAGGTACCTTGTATAGGTACCTTGTATAGGTACATCCGTTGTAGATGGCGGGATAGGGATTTAAAGGGACACACAGCAATCTTGAAGTGTTTGAAATTGATGTCTCGATTTATATATCCAGTATCATTTTTACTTTTACCCTGGTTACATTTAAATAAATCCAATTTTAAGTATTTACTATTTCGTCTTATTATACTACAGGTTTTAATATATTATTAATTGGTGCAATAATATCAAAAAAAGATAATATGCAAAAACAAATTGCTTAATACTATTCTTATAATTAATATTAATGATTGAACAAATGCAAGTAATGCAGAAAAACTAGCGGGACTCCGTGAGTTTTTAAAAAATAAAGATTGCCGTGTGTCCCTTTAACAGTCCTGTCTCAACTTTGTATAAGCAAATACTCCCATGATTTAAAGTGTTTTGATAAGACATCATTGATGTATGGATTTCATGGAGAATATATAAAATAATATACAAATGTCTGATAAATATTTCTTTATTTTTGACAGCTTTTACATTTTTCATTATTCTTAACAAACATCCAAGTTGCTGGTTTGAAAGTGTACACCAGATAGTAAACAATATACATTATGTTTGATATTAGTTGTCCCTGATATGTGTAATATATATACAGATATGATGTGATACAGCCTGTTTTCCAAAAGGTTACATAATTCTTGACATTGTACCCGTTTTTTAGTAATTATTTTTTTATATCTTTTATCTTTCATTTCAGGATGGTATTCTGCACATGTAGTTCAAGTTTCATACACCTGTTTTAGGCAACAAAGGCCAAAAAAGTAACTGAATTGAAATGTTAGCCTTTATATAATTTAAAATCCCTTAGGCTAGAGTTTTTTTGATTTTTCGGTTCTCAGACCCTAAATTTTTTCAAAATTAAAAAAAAGAGAAAAAATTGTTTTCAAAAACACAAAAAATCCGCAAAAGAAGTATCCTGAGCATCCTATTTTGGTCCTGCAATACAAATCAGAAAATCATGTTTCTTAAGATTTGTTCTTTTCAATTTAACTTTATTAAACACCATTACAAGAGACATACTTAAAAAAGTTGAGACTTTATTTATTTTTCCCTCCTCTAGAATTAACTTTATTTGAGAACAAAAAAAAAAAAAGTCTGGCATTAGGTATAGTCCAAACTCTGAATTCACTAGCTATAATGTTTATAAGAGATTGCGATACAATAAAGTGCAAGTGTATGCCTTTCTTACGGAATCCTGTCAGTGCCATCAACTTTTCGACCCGATGTTCACTCAAAAGGTGGAAATTTAACACGAAGTTTAGAAATTTAGTATAAAACTTCGTACTAAATTTTCGCCCTGAAGATTTCACACGACAACTAAAACTGGTTAGGTTAGTTTGATAATTATCAAGCTAAAACTTCCAGTTTTCTAGTTTTATACTAAAGGACTAGGTATGATAATGGGCAAAATTGTCCCCCAATATTGGAAGTTTTAATGCACAAGTTTTCAATATCTAGTTTAGCTACAAATGAACTAAATCATTATTAAAACTCATTTCAAGTACGTTTGAAGGCTCTAAATGAGTTTAAGAGCCTCACAAACAAGCCCCTTTTCTTTCAAAATTTGACAGTTTTGTTCATTTTCAGCAGTTTTCAATCAGTTTTTGGTTTTGGAAATACACAGCGCACCCTCGAGCACAGATGATTTTTTGTTGAAACAGGTACTTGACAGCAATGCATCATCAGCCAAAAAACTGAGTGTGCTCGGAGGTGCGCTCTATATTTGTTGTATCAAAACCTTGCCCAGAAAGGTCCAAAATCTACAAAATATAACAAAATTACCAAAAAGCCATTTTTTGAGACCCTGTTAATTCCTCTAGATAAATAAAATAAAAACATTGAAGATAGAATATAATCAATTTACTAACATGCACAACAGATTATATGTAAATATTATTTTTTGCATTTTGAATACAATGGGGGCCTAAATACCCCCTTATCATACCTTGTCCTTTCTAAACTTCGTGTTAAATTTCCACTTTTTGTGTGAACATCAGGTCGAAAAGTTGATGGCACTTACAGGATTCCGTACTTTCTATATAACGATCATAAAATGTACAATACCATTGACATGATTGATAATATGTACTAAAGGAAAAAAGAAATGCAACTCAGGAATTTCTGGTGTATATTGTATGTATAATATGCTGCTTTTAATCAAATGGTACAAATTGAATTGAATTGGGTTTTAAGGCGCACCAACACATGATAGGTTATGTGGCGCCTAACAGGCATGAACATGCCAGGCTCATCCTCCATGTACATCGAGATAAAATATGGAAAATGGGCCTAGAACCTTCTCACCCTGAACTGCAGAGTTGCTGCAAATTCTCTCATAGAAACTCCATTTACACTGGAGCCACGTTTATAGTTTTTCTGCCACTGCTCTTTTAATGTGAGCGAGATGGCATCTGAAACAATGCAGGGATCATGATGAAGACCTTTAATGAACATGAACAAAAAAATGATAACATGAACATAAATTTGGGGGGATTCTACCCCTCTGCTTACCCCTCCAAAGGGATCTGCAGTGGCCCTATTCTCTCCTTTTGAAAAAATAACTAAACAACACATAGCACACCAAATGTTATCCCCTTAAATGTTTCATTATTGAAAGAATACTCGTTTGGCCCAAGCACTGGTGATCAAACTTAAGATGTAATATTTTGCAATCTCTTTACATTAAATACAGTACTGAAATGGCTCAAATTTATGATCAAAGTTGAAATTCAACATCTATGAATTTTGTTCATGTTACAAAATGTACTGTGATTAAAAGGTCTACAACATCACAGTTTGTCCTTTCTCTAACTAGCTGCAACCCTTTTTTAACAAAACATCTTGGGATTTCTCTGGAATATTACTTAGAATCAGGTGTGCAGTATATAAATTATTATTGCATATGCATATTCAAGCTCTCCATGTAACAGGAACATCAATATTCGCTCATACGGACGCGTTGTAAAATCACTGTACTGGAACTACTATTGGGCATACTCGTTAGGGATTGGTGCAATTCGCAGTTCATGTCACCATTATAGTATTTTTGTTTCACTGTGAAAAATTCACACGATGTTACGACAGTATGTTTGTTTCAAATAAATGTTTTTGATGGAAATTAAATGTTAAAACCTATTGTTTTGTTCTAATTATTCTTTTTTATATTAAAAATGCGTATGCAATAAAAAATTATTAGATTTGTATTGGGATATATGCGCTCGTTGTTCTGCATATATATTTTGCGCTCCTAAAGTTGTACAATATTGTTACGCGGAAGAACACGTACACATATTCCAATACAAATCTAATAACCTATAAATATAGCAGAAATTCCAACGCTGCATTTCTTTTTTCCTTCAGTATATATCTAGGGATACAAATATAAGTCCACTCATCGGGAATCCACTTTTATAAGAGGCTCCAAACCAGTTTATTTTCTGCGAAACATTACAAGCACAATTAGTACTTAAAGTTTCTGTTTGTTTGTTTTTGTTTATTTATCATTTTTTTCTGATTTTGACAATATACATGCATAGCAGTGACAAGCAACAATAACTACTACAACAACAACTGTGACACGCACATAGAGAGCTTAAAGGGACACACGGCAATCATGAAGTAGTTATCTTTCACCAAGATTAGTGCGTCAATTTATTATTCCAGTATCCTTTTTACTTTTACTTTTTACTTTTAAACTGCTTGCTTAAAATTACTTCAAAGTTTATACAATTTGGAGCAATATAATCAACAATATTAACACAGTTTGCTTTGAACTGTTAAAACATTAGTAATAATGATTCGCAAGTCGGCAAGTTATGTTGTAAAGACTAATGGGACGCCGTGTGTTTAGTATAAAGGGCAGTGTGTCCCTTTAAAGCCACAATAACTTAGTGGAGATGATACCGTGTTAACCCTTAACCTGCTACATACATATAATGGACTGTTCTTTCCTTGAATTAAGACCATTCCATTTATGTGACAAAGGGGTGTTTTGGGGGAAATGACTGATCAGCAGCCATACATTGTAAACCCTAATCAGCCTGCCTGCGAGTTAGTCATTGAGAAATGTAAGAAAATTTAGCTGAAGCAAAATGTGGCCAAATTTAACTCATGCACAATAGTTAATAAGAGTTAAATTTTGCAGAATGTTTTTTTTTATTAAATCTGCAACTATCATTGAAGGTGATGAATTGAATTGGGGTTTTACGGCGCACCAACACAAGAAAGGTTACATGGCGCCAAACAGGGATGAACATGCCAGATTAATCCTCCATTTACATCTAGATAAAATATGGAGAATGGGCCTCGAACCTTCTAAACTGCAGAACTGCAGAGTTGCTGCAAATTCTATTGTAGACACTCCATTTACGATGGAGCCACGTTTCCACATTTGCATATGCGGTGTCATGAAGAAAACCTTGAATGAGCATGATAAAAAATGACAAAATGAACATGAAGTGGGGTCCTACCCCTCTACCTCTAGCAGGATTTGCAGTGTTGTATTCTACCCCGGCAACCACACGGGGATGAAGGTGATGAATACCCCACTTAAATTCTAAGTCAAACAAAGGGCCATAATTCTGTAATAAACTAGGCAATCAACAATGGGTGATGTAAAGAGACATACGGTCATCAGTGGTTATGTTTTTTTTTAGTTACAAGTATCAATGTCAACCATCATTACTCATTTTCAAAAAAATATTATAAGTCACCAGGAGAGTTTGGAAGACTTGAGAGGTTTGCAAGCGTAACAATATAATATACATCTAAACATTAACACTGTACCATCAACTTTACCCACAATTCCATCACCAAGGGCGTAGCTGACCTGAATGCATATATAGGCCCGACAAACAAGGGGGTCTTTTTTGTTAAACTTAGCTATGCAATGGTGCATTTTTGCACATGTGTGGTATCTGAAGAAATCTTTCTTTAACAAATTTCAGAATTAACATTGGACAAAGTTGAATTAATACACTGTAAAATAAAATAAGAAACAAATGTTGACCTTAACTACCCACCCACTCCGGCTTCAGTTTTTATTGCATTTTTGGACTTTTCATTTTTTTCATTTTACAGAGATGGCCGCCAAATTGATGTATAGGCCCGGGCGTATAAGGCCTAACAGAGTAGCTACGATGATGATGAAATAATAAACAACAAGATAGCCTGTAATAATATATGATGTAAAGTAAAACAATAATTGCATGCCCTTATATATAAGGCAGAAATGTGCAAAACAACAACAAATACTACCTGAGCATATAATACGTAGCTGCTCAAATCAAGTTGCCTGGTAGTAGTAATACATTTTATTCTGTATATATTAATTATTATATACAGTGCTTTACAAAGCCACGTCAAAAGACTCGAAATACTGACTAAATGTGCTACTTGTTATCACAGACATTTTTTTTCATGTTATTTAAGAAATAAAATATTTCCAGCGGGTTTATATTGTCATAGATCAATACCTGATTAGCGAGACTTGAAGATCATCGATATCAACTTGCTGGCAAGGGCCGTAGGCCCGAGGTTTCGAATTGTTTCAAGTCCTAAACACCAGGTTTTGATCTCACACAATATAAATCCACTTATATTTTCTTTCTTATCTGACATGGATTTTTTATGTATTTAATACACACATTTTCGAGAACTTGAACATAATACAAACAAATTCTCAAAACTTACATTGTAGGTCTTCAACAACAAACGAAGAAAATATACAGCTTTATCCAGTTTTTAATAATTTCAATTTGTTGCTTGAATGTAACGTTGCTGTAAACTAACATAATCATTGTTTTGGATGTTTTCTGATGTTTAAAATTGTTTAAACTGTCGTTCATATGGTTCAAGGACGTGAATTCAGAGGTTTTGATAGGAATTTTAAAAACTCTTCAATAACCAATCAGCATTGAGTATTTTAATAAACTATTTTCGATACAAAGTTTCAATATCAGTGCCTTTAGTTCACTGTGACATGTATGGGTTAAAGAATTAGCAGGTTTTATCGAGTTCAACAATTTCCAAGAACATTTTATCTGATTTTTTTTATATAATTAGCACTGCAACAACACCTTATATTGCAGGTTGCATTCACTTGACCTGAGTGTTGTAAATGTTTAAATAAAAATTCAATATTATTATAAATAAGTGGTCCCTGCCATTGTCATGGCACCAATGTGATGAAATGAATTAACTTGGGTTTTACGGCCCATCAACATAATAAGGTTATATTGAGCCAACAAGAATATTTCAGACCCATTCTCCATCTACATGCTTAGAACTTTCCCACCTGCAGAACTGCAGAGTTGATGCAAATTCTGTTGTAAATATTCAGCCACGATCAGTGTTTTCTGCAACAACTCAAGTAACACCTGAAACAATCCACGGATGACGATCGAAGAAGACATGTAATGAACATGACGAAAACGACAATATAAATATGAATTATAGGGATTTTACCCCTCTGCCTGGGTACCGTGGTCCTGTTCTTGCCTGGGAACCACACGGGGCGGATTTAAACACAGATCACAATACTTCTATGACATTAAATGTCTCAAAATATTTACATCTTCTATGAAAACATTTAATTTTTATCTCTTTTTTCCTGTATTCAATATTGTGACGTTTTATCGGCAAGTATTTTTTCCCTTTAGCTAAATGAGAATGATAAATCATATGTTGTCTGTGTGTCCACCATTAAAACATCACTATCCAATTAAAATGTTGTTGAAAGAAAATTAACAGCCCTGTGTCTGCCAAAATGTGGGTTTGTGAAAAAAAGCATTATTTTAGACGAAATGGATTTTGAGGATTTCTCATGTATGGGACTGTGTGTTTTAAATGAAAAACAGACCAGGGTTTCCCCCAGAAAATTGTGAAGGCATGTTGTTCTGACATTACATTTACCAAACTGGGCTTGAAAAAATAGTGCCTATTAATGGTAAAATGGCAAAAAAACATACTTTTATGATTTTTGTGCAAAAGGAACAAGAATCGCCCTAGAAATTCTATTTTTCTTCTTTTAAATCTGTTATTCATGAAAATTAAGAAAATCT
The DNA here is from genome assembly GCA_037043455.1 of Cyrtodaria siliqua. NCBI lineage: Eukaryota > Metazoa > Mollusca > Bivalvia > Adapedonta > Hiatellidae > Cyrtodaria > Cyrtodaria siliqua. The sequence goes on along the minus strand of JAWPHD010000022.1, from coordinate 133,153 downwards.
TAAGGCATGTTGCTCTAATGAAGGCATGTTGTTTTTCCTTTCTTTTCCAGGAAGGCATGTTGCATGCGACATGCCTTATGATCCTGAGGGAAACCCTGCAGACAACTGTGTTATAAAGTTTCTGTGAACAGATAGAAGCGTATATCTTGAAATTTATAAATATAATGTACACATTTTTAAAACATAATTCCCAAAAAAGTCTAAAAATCTATTTATTTTAAAATTAAATTAAATTCTAACACTTGAGGAGAAGTTTGAGCATGGAATTTATTAAATTTGATAATTTTAATTAAAAGTAGGTTGCATTTAAGTGATTTTTGTGTTCTTCTTTCAGTATATGTACATTGTTTGTTGAACATTCAATGGGAAATGATGAATTATGAAATTTTGCTTTGCACTGATTTCACGTCGGAATTTGCTAACAGCAAATTCGGCTTAGCGATTTAACTTCGGGATTGAGTAAAAAAAGATACTCTAACATGTCACCAGAAAGCCCTTATAATTAGCAGAATTAAATTAGTAAGGTGCATATAAACCTTACTATTTATACACATACAGTCATGTATAATATTGGATAATTGTGGAGTCTTACAACATATATAACATACCCTACATGTCCCGGCCCTATAAGTGCCTGTATGCTTTATAATTTGTTATATAGCCCTTGTCAGTTGGCTCAGGCCAAAATTCATCAAATTAGCACTAACTTACAGTAATTTTTTTTTAATTTTTCTGTTTTAAGATAGTATTTAGTACCTCGTTTATGGCAATCTCGAAAGGTAAAATAATGCTTCTTAATAAGCACCTCTTTTTTAGACTTATATAGGTGCCCAGGGCATTTATAGGGACGATTACGGTTTAATATCAAAATTCAAAACAACAATAAATTACTTCACATAACAGCTTCGAATTAAAGTAGATGTACATGGGCATATACCAATAATAGTATAACATCCATGTTAAATATGGCACAATAAAACAAACAATGGGAGTCTTTGAATGGTACTTTTGCTTGAAGTCAATTGCTGTTCCAATTACTGATTTTCACCCTCTTTTATATCATCCAATCAGTCACTTTGATTGGTCAGTTCTCGCTCTGAGTTTTTTCGTTAAGTACTTACTTCATACTGCAAAAAAATCAGAGACATTGTTGAAAACAGTAAAAACTAGGAATAAGATACTGACCAAACAAACTGATTGGTTACTTCAATCTGATTGGATGAAAGGAAAGAGGGAGACAATTTATAAACGTAACAGCAATTTACTTCAAGCAAAAATCTCAGTCAAATGCGTCTCTTATTACTATAAAAATATTTCCTTTCTATGCTACTGAAAGTCTACTTAAAAACACAGAAGTTTCTAAAACCACCAATCCAGTTTAACATGTACATCATAAACACAATCACATTATTGTTTGTGGAACTTGTTAGAGACAGCAGTCTTGATTTTTAAACATTGTTATGGCATTATATTATATTTTCTGTGATGAATTATAGAAACTTCCCAGTTTGAGAAAATCTATAACATATCCCTTCCTCTACTGTGCTATCTCGCCTAGTGCGCAAGATAGCACAGTAGCCAAATGTTATGAACTAAATGATAAACGTCACGATATTACGTCACAAACTGACGTCATAATATTACTCCGCGCTGTCGCCAAAGGAGTGATAGAAGAAGGAATACTTGTGTCAAAAGACGACTGGAAAGAAATTCATCACAGAATATATATTATATAGTCTAATTAACATTTTTGTCGTGATACGGAAAATAATTCACTCATGAGAAATATTATTGCGATATAGAAACTTGTGCGAAAACGCACTCGTTTCTATACTGTATCGCAAGAATCTTTCTCACTCGGGAATTATTTCCTGTATCACTTCATCAATGTTATAATTAAACTCTATATACATGATTTCCTGCAAAATCTGAGTTGCCAAATCATATTTTAAACTTTTTAAACTGGTTTAAACATTTATGTTTAGTATATTACTAGATGAATTAAGCGTCTATTTATTAAAAAGTTAGGTAAAAGCAAAAATCATGAAGAAATATATAAATTACAATTTTTATTTCATCAATATTTTAATATTTACTACCGCTAGTTGCTTCAAAGAAGAGCGGACCTCAAATAGATAAATCCAAGGGTTAGGGTTAGGGTTACTACCGGTAACTTCAAAGCTCGATAAATATCACACAATTGTTGTGTGTCTCATTAATGGCTCCAAAAGTTGCTTTAAACATAATAAACTCTAACTCTACACACACAGATAGCAAATGCCTCAAACAAGTGTCCCAAACAATAAGCACCCTAAACAACAGACAAGATGTCCTTAAACAGATATAAAATAGGAGCATCCTTATCTATTGAGAGGAATGCAATTACACAAAATGTAATCATTAAATAAACAAAACAAAATTCTGACTAAAATGATCAGAAATAATCTTCTCAAATAAAATATTCAAAACTTCCTTCTCAGAATAAGTTCATAACCTAGATATTTTATATTTATTTTAAATTGTATTCAAAAGTCTAATATAACAATCATACAATTTTCCACATTTAAAATAAAGATGGTATCTCAGATATCAAACTGTACCGCGATCACATACCTAATGCACTGGTCGTTGCCCCATCCCTCATTAGACCTGCCTGACACCTCACTTACTCTGCCTCACCCTTACGTACCCTTCCCCCTCCTCTCACTAACATTGCCACCACTTAAACATTGACCCATCACTAATTAGCTCCGCTCTAATCCTACTAGCCCTGCCCCACCCCTCATTAGCCACACCCCAACCATTCTAGCCCTGCCTAACCGCACACTAACCCTGCTCCCACCCCTCAATTACCCTGCCCCCATCCCTTAATTACCCTTTCCCACTTTGCTAACCCTGTCCCACCCTTCACTAGCCCAGCCCCAACTCTACAAGTCCAGCCCCACTCTCACTAGCATTGCCCCAACACTTCTAGCCTAGCCCAACCTTTTACTATCCCTGCCCCACTTTCACTAACATTGCCTCACCCTTCACTAGCCCTGCTCTACCCCTACTAGCTCAGGGAAATCCAAGGATTTTACTCAGAAACTTGAGCCAACAAATGTTGATTTCATTATAAAATTTAGGAATTGTCAGAAGTATCGTGCACTAAATTGACTAAACACACTAAGTCTTCTTAAAAATCTAATTGAATTGATGGAATTATAAGAATTAAATCAATGTTTAATTATAAGAATTAAATCAATGTTTAATTATAAGAATTAAATCAATGTTTAATTATAAGAATTAAATCAATGTTTGCAGTAAATAATAAGAATGTTAACTTTCCTGAATCAGGCACAAATTTAACTTATCTTCTGCTTGGTACAATAACACATTAAGTGCATAATATCTATGTCCAGCTGATGATATTTGCCAACAGGACTTTTTCAAAGTCACATGATTTGGCATAGTTTAGCCACTAAGCATATACAGATAAGTGTGTCAATCAAGCTCATAATACGCTATAAATCTTACCAAATTAAAAGTACATCAGAAAAAGCACATGTCTCAAAAATAATGTCAAATACAACAAGCAAGGTTTTACGCAAGCGTAAAATAGCTGCCGAGAGAAAATAGTATTTTTTCTGGGTAGGAATTGGGAACAAAGTTTAACATAATAACAGACCAAGTGCTGCCGAGAGAAAATAGTATTATTTCTGGGTAGGAACTGGGAACAAAGTTTAACATAATAACAGACCAAGTCACGGGTGTTAAAACAATATTCAAGAGTTGTCACGGAGACGTAAACACGCCTTGACCGTTTTTTTTCTTCCCAATTTGTGCTATCAAACATTTTGAATCAAGGTGGGCGAATCCTTGACATGCCTTACAAATTGATTACATATTCACCTTTGTAGCACGACGTGCTAAAGTACACATCAGCACAGAAATACAATTACTCACATGTATGGGATGTGTTTGCGTTCGATAAACTGTTCATTGCTACCACGTGTAATTATAAGATTGCGTTTGTAATTATAAGATTGCGTTATCAAAGTGAAAAAACTCAAAGAAACTATTCATTACTACCTTACCATGTGCAATTACTAAAACAATATAAGAGTCGCTGCCGTTCCGGCAGCGAATAAAGCACATTTGGAATTTGAGCACTTGAAACATAAAGAATAGGGGGCAGAGCTTTAAACATAAAGAATAGGGGGCAGAGCTTGAAACATATAGAATAGGGGGCAGAGCTTGAAACATAAACAATAGGGGTGGAGCTTGAAACATAAACAATAGGGGGTGGAGCTTGAAACATAAAGAATTGGCTGCAGAGCTTGAGCTTGGAACATAAAGAATAGGGGTGGAGCTTGAAACATAAACAATAGGGGGTGGAGCTTGAAACATAAAGAATAGGTGGCAGAGCTTGAAACATAAACAATAGGGGTGGAGCTTGAAACATAAACAATAGGGGGTGGAGCTTGAAACATAAACAATAGGGGGCAGAGCTTGAAACATAAACAATAGAGGTTGAGCTTGAAACATAAACAATAGGGGTTGAGCTTGAAACATAAACAAGAAGGAGTGGAGCTTGAAACATAAACAATAGAGGTTGAGCTTGAAACATAAACAATAGGGGTTGAGCTTGAAACATAAACAAGAAGGAGTGGAGCTTGAAACATAAAGAATAGGCAGCAATGCTTGAAACATAAAGAATAGGGGGCAGAGCTTGAAACATAAACAATAGGGGGCAGAGCTTGAAACATAAACAATAGGGGTCAGAGCTTGAAACTTAACCAATATGGGGCGGAGCTTGAAACATAAACAATAGGGGGTGGCGCTTGAAACTGAATGTATGAACTATGTATTTAATATCTACAACTTGAAGCAACACCTATACTGAATGTCTAATACCCCTTATACTTCATGTCATATGTTATCACATATTCGGGATAGACCTGTCCATTGTTGTCGAAAATTACAAATATTTTCGGATCATCAATATTGTCCACGCACGAGTCGTAAAGATCGCTACAATGGTTGTTCTTGTCCTTGCTTGGTGGGCGTACATACTTGCTGTCAGCCAGGGCATATTCACCGACCAAGACGCGCACAATGAACATTGCTTTGTTCAAAGGGTCTGTGTAGGCGTCGGAAAACTTTGACGATGTAGCGAAATAACTACCTTTGCCATACCTGGTACCTAAACGAAAAAATCATAATACAAATTATCACTATTAATATCTGAACAAGAAACGTGGAAATTCCATGAAAACCAGGTTTTCCATAAGCTCACGACTAAGTTTCAATCCAGTATTTATATCCTTACAACCTACATACACACCAAGTTTAACTTCAATATCCTATAGAATCTTGTTTTTTCTATTTGTAGTAGCAGTGGCATGACCTTGATCCATATACGCTACCTAGCCAGCAAGTTTCGTACTTCATTCTTAACAAACATTATTGAGTGGAAACCATTTTTCTATTTTTAGTCACAGCGGCATTGATCTTAACCCCAGTGACCCCAAATGCAATCCCAAGCTTCCTGTCCAGATAAGCTACACACATAGCAAGTTTCATTTTTAATTATCTCACTAATAACAAATGTTACTGAGAGGAAAGTTTTTTTTCTATTTTTACTAACATGAACCCAGTGACCCCAAATGCAATCCCAAGCCTCCTTTCATATAAGCTACCTACTCAGCAAGTTTTGTCGCAATACCTCATTCCTAACAAATGTTATTGAGCAAATACCCATTTTCCTTTACAGCGACCTTGACCTTAAACCCAGTGACCCCAAATGCAATCCCAAGCTTCCTGTCCAGATAAGCTACAAACATAGCAAGTTTCATTTTTAAATATCTCACTCATAACAAAGGTTATTGAGAGGAAAGCATTTTTCTACTTTTAGTAACAGTAACCTTGACCTTGAACCAAGTGACCTCAAATGCAACCCCATACCTCCTTTCATATAAGCTACCTACCCAGCAAGTTTCCTAACAAAAGTTATTGAGCAAACCCCATTTTTCTATTTTTAGTAACACTGACCTTGACCCCAGTGACCCCCAATGCAATCAAAACCTGTCTTTCTAAATAATCTACCTACCCAACAGTATCGACGCAATACCTCAATGATAACAAAAACTAGAGCTATCATTAAAGGTGATTAATACCCCCGCTTCGTGACCTGTTTGAATATGTGTGTTTCTTTGAAAATGGTACTGCTTCTGTATTTGCATATAAATTAACTTAAAAACAAATTTAATGCAAATAATTTGAAGGTGATTAATACTACAGTATTGGTGTCCAGTCAGAATAAGTATCATTTTAATGGTTTTCATTAAGTATGTTCATATCATACCAAAATGGAAAAGCAAATATGCAACCATGCAACCATTATCTGATAACTCTCAAAAGTGATTATAACATAGCCCCCAATAAACCTTGTTTGGTGGGGGTATAAATATGTGGAGTCTTACATAAAAATTAGTGGAGTGTAACCTTATGAAGTCTGTATAATTAGTGGAATGTAACCTTATGTGTTTTTTATAATGTATTTTCACATCAAACCAAAAAGGAAAAGCAAATATGCACCATGCAACCATTATCTGTAAAATAATGCAACAGGACGCGATTTGACGGGAAGAAACGTATATTAGTGAAGAGTAAACTTATGAAGTCTTAAAATTTCTAGTGTATCATTTTATGAAGTTTTCATTATGTATTTTCAAATCATAAAAAATACAAAAAGAAAATATGAAACCATTATCTGTTAAATAACAGAAGAAATAATTAAAAACTCAGTGAGAATCGTGAGTAAAAATTAGTTAGTGAGTGCAAACCATTTCTCTATTTTTAGGAACAATGACCTTTACCTTGACCCCAGTGGCTCAAAATGTATTGCCAACCTTCCTTTCCATATAAGCTAGCTACCCAGCAAATTTCATTGCAATACCTCACTCCTAACAAAAGTTATTGAGAGGAAACCATTTCTCTATTTTTAGTAACCTAGTGACCCAGTGGCCAAAATGGCAATGCCAACCTTCCTTTCCATATATGCTACCCAGCAAATGTTATCACAATACCTCACTCTTAACAAAAGATTCTGAGCGGAAACCATTTTTCTATTTTAGTAACAGTGACCTTGACCTTGAACCCAGTGATCCCATATGCAACCCCAAGCTTCCTTTCCATATAATGTACTTACAAAGCAATTTTCGTTCCAATATCTCATTCCCAGATAAAGTTATTGAGCGGAAACCGTTTTTCCCTTGAACCCAAATGCAATCCCAAACTTCCTTTTGATATAAGCTACCTACATAGCAAGTTTCATTCTAATATCTCATTTCTTACTTATTATTGAACGGAAACCATTTTTTCTATTTATAGTAACAGTGACCTTGACCCAGTGACCCCCAAATGCAATCCCAAGCCTCCTTTCCATATAAGGTACCTACATAGCAAGTTTTGTTGGAATATCTCATGCGTAACTAAAGTTATTGAGCGGAAACTAAGAGTTTGACACAGCATGCACACCTGCACGCCAACCCAATGACATACACCAATCTAATAACTAGAGTTTTCCAAGGAAAACCTGTTAAAAACCTGGTTAAAAAAGCTCACAAGAGACAAAATTCATTTTATATGAAATAAACTCACAAAATTTATTCAAAATGAGTTTCTAGTACGTTTTAAATGTATCCGTTACTCAAAATAGACACTTATTATAAACAGAAACTATGTTAACATTGTGATTTGTCAAAAATATCTGATATGATTTTTCATAGTCCCTAGAAATTTAAAACAAAGATTTGATGATAACAATCAGATAAAGGCTAATGAGCCCCATGACCACTTTGACCACTATGTGTTGGTATTACTTACAGTACAGCTCACGCGAAACCCACACTTTACTCGTTCACGCCGAGTGAGGTAATTACACGGAGTTTCGATGATAAAACTATGCGGAGTGGGAATCAGCTACGCGAAAAGCTCTCTGCGTTATTACGCCAAGATACTTCGCGTAGACAAACTCGGAGGTAGCCGAGTTGAAACTGCATAGGTAAAAGGTGCAACTTTTTCTAATTGCAGTCATTTTAATGCATAATTATTCAATAACTTCGAAAAAATCGAAGCAGAAGACAATTTTACTTTTGTTTTGGAAAAGTGGATGTGGTCAAATTCGAATGCCCGGATTATGTATACTGTTCACGACAGTTACATGGTGGTCCTATTACTGGCTTCGCGGCGAATGAACTTAAAATTCAATCAGTAATTATTATACTGGAAATGATAATTATATTTTTAAATTAAAATTACTATTCTGCTGTTTATTATTAGTACATCGATGGGTTCTTTAGTCAGAAAAAATTCCGAGTCATATAGTCGTTGTTAGTGCCGCCTTGTTAAAAGGTGCATATATGGCCAAGGCATACATGTGATATTTTCAGGACCTCAATCTGGGAGTTTAGTGATTTTTTTAAGGGAGATTCAATAACCTGCAAAAATCTGGGAGTTTTTTTCGCGGGCTATAGCAGTATTATTTACCCAAATTCCATAAACGAATACTAAAAAATACACTTTTAAACAAGTTTCTTCATTGATTTCAGTGGAAATAACAAGAATGATAAAAAAAAACAATGTTTAAACGATGTTTTATTTTCATGCTTTTTTTCATTTTTTTATTTATTATTAATTATTAATTTTGATAATTATAAACATTAATAACCAAAGATAAACATGCAAGATCATCTAACTCTATAAATATTTGAGCTTTATATTTTGGTCTTGACTCTGAGTCTCTCAAATAAGAATCAAGTGTCATCTCTTGAACACAGCCCTATACACTTTAACAGGGGGCTGGCGTGGCGCAGTCGGTAGCACGGCGGATTTGTAACCGGAGACTCCGGGTTCAATCCTCCGTGGTGCCACTGAGTTCCGTCGGTGTGTTCTTGGGCAAGACACTTTACCTTAGCCTCGTCCGTCGGATGGGGACATAAACCGGGCGGTCCCGTGTATCGGTCTATCTTCCGAGCACGTTAAAGAACCATAGGAATCTATTCGATAATAAGAGTAGGGCAGGTTCCCGGATTCCTATGTATCCTTCCCCTCTCTCTGGGGCGGCTCTAAATAACCTATACTGTGTTGATGAGCCGTTAAACAACATTCAATTCAATTCAATTCTACACTTTAATACAGTGAACTTTCACTAACTGTCCTAAACTTAGTTGCACACACCCTTACACAGAACAAAAGCAACCAACATAAATCAAGGAACCCCATTTTTTTTTAAAGCAAAATCTTAAATCAAACATACATACAAACATCGAACAAAAGCAATGTATGTCAAATATGGAACTCCTTTTGAAGTAAAATCTTTATAAAATTCATTGATTAAATCAAACATACTCACTAAATTCATGCCGACAAAGTCTACTTTCGTTTTCGCTAGTAACCTTTAACAAACATTCATTTTCCACTTCTAAATAAATAGTTTCAAGTCGTATGGAACCTGTTTAATTAGACACATCATTAAAGACTTCATAAGTCTGCTGCTAATCCTCTGATAAGATCAATTAAGCCAATAAACTGTTTGCAAATACCACTTCCCCCAAGCCCAGTTATCCAAATCCAGGTACACAACTTGTTACGTGACGTTCTCGCGATTCGCGAGACAATACAATCAAGTTGGCTTTTAGGCAAACATGTACTAAACAAAGGAAATAGACCGATGATTTTCGAAAAATTGATTTTAGCAATTTTACGGGTGTTTTTCACACAATTCCGTGGGGCCGGGAGGAGGGTTAGAATTCCGTGAGATTTCATCTCAAGCCGTGAGGTATCACATGTATGCCAAGGATTATGGGTATTTATGTCGGTCGAAGAAGCGACTTTTGGACAACAGAAACGAACAAAACTTGTGATTAAATGCATTAAAAATTTAAAATATGTATTTGTTTCGATATGTATTTATTGTATTTATCAGTCGTGTCAACTTTGCAAAGAAAAGATGCACTCGGTGTTGCATTGTTTGTTTGGTGATTGGTTGCTTTTTCAAACTTGCTGTCGGACAAGTAGAAAAGTTGTCGGAAAATTCAGATTTTTTTTATTCCCAATAAAAAATTATCACAGTTGTGCACCCATGGTTAATTGGTACTTTCGCCGCGTGGATTCGCCGAGTCCAAACACTGACTTTGCGTAGATCCGCGCGCACTCGATACGACCAAACTCTTCGAATCGAGTAAAATGTGGGTTTCGTGTGAGCTGTACTATACAAGTTTAACAAAATAAACATGAAACTTTACCAGCTGTTTGTCCGCTTAATCTAAAGTCAAACCCCTGTCTGCATATTGGGTCCACATAATTAGCAGGAGTCCCGTGGAAAAGTCGTCGCTCGTCAACTTTGGTCTTGCTCTTCTTTTTCTTTTCCATCCTATGCTTTTTACTGTAAAAGTTACGGTAAAACATTGAATAGGGAAGAGGAGTAGTAGATTATAGAATCTTTCATGGGTATCTGGTGAAGATTGGGAATTCACACACGAGGTATAATTGTTTTTATCTTTGATTCTGATCCTTGACTTTCTTGTGTACAAATAATACATACCGGTATGTTGAATATTTTTGGAATAAAATTATGTTTAAACTAAATCCATCAGTAGCCAAAATCAACATTATTCAAATTTTACACATTTTATTGTCATTTTACACACAATAAATGGCCATTCTCTATTCCTTCACTGATTTAATGAAGATGGTACTTGGAAATTATAGTTTATCTTCTCATAGCATACCCACAGTTCCACATTCTCTATTCACAAAATTCATTTAATTTAATGGAAACGGTACTTAGCAATTATAGTTCCATAACCATTCAAAGCTTACAAACAGTTTCCCATTTTAGATTACCTACCTTTCAAAGCTTACTCACAGTTTCCAATTTTTGATTACCTACCTTTCAACACTTACCCACAGTTTGCTAATTAAGATTACTTACCTGTCAAAGCTTACTCACAGTTTCCTATTTTAGATAACATACTTTTAAAGCTTACCAACATATTCTGACTTTAGAATAAATACCTTTTAAAGCTTTCTTACAGTTTCCAATTTTAGATTACCTACCTCTGCAAGCTTACCCATTTTAGATTAAATAATTATATATTTCAAAGCTTACTCACTGTTTCTCATTTTAGAGTACCTACCTCTCAAAGCTTACCCACAGTTCCCCATTTTAGATTACCTAACTCTCAAAGCTTACCCACAATTTCCCATTTTAGATTACCAACCTCTCAAAGTTTACCCACAGTTTCTCATCTTAGAGTGCCTATCCCTCAAAGCTTACCCAGTTTCATGTTTTTAGTTACCTACCTCTCAAAGCTTACCCAGTTTTCCATTTTAGTTACCTACCTCTCAAAGCTTACCCACAGTTTCTCATTTTAGATTTCCTAACTCTCAAAGCTTACCCACAGTTTTTTAGTTACCTACCTCTCAAAGCTTACACAGTTTCCCATTTTAGATTACCAACATCTCAAAGCTTACCCAAAGTTTCCCATATTAGACTAACAACCTCTGAAAGCTCCCACAGTTTCCTATTTTAGAGTACTTACCTCTCATAGCTTACCCAGTTTCCCATTTTAGAGTACTTACCACTCAAAGATTACCCACCATTTCCTTCCCCTCAAAGCTTACCCGGTTTCCCATTTTAGTTACCTACCTCTCAAAGCTTAGTACCCAGTTTCCCATTTTAGATTACCAACCTCTCAAAGCTTACCTAAAGTTTCCCATATTAGACTAACAACCTCTGAAAGCTCCCACAGTTTCCTATTTTAGAGTACTTACCTCTCATAGCTTACCCAGTTTCCCATTTTAGAGTACTGACCACTCAAAGATTACCCACCATTTCCTTCCCCTCAAAGCTTACCCGGTTTCCCATTTTAGTTACCTACCTCTCAAGGCTTACCCAGTTTCCCATTTTAGATTACCAACCTCTCAAAGCTTACCCAAAGTTTCCCATATTAGACTAACAACCTCTGAAAGCTCCCACAGTTTCCTATTTTAGAGTACTTACCTCTCATAGCTTACCCAGTTACCCATTTTAGAGTACTTACCACTCAAAGATTACCCACCATTTCCTTCCCCTCAAAGCTTACCCACAGTTTCCCATTTTAGATTACCTTTCTCTCAAAGCTTAGCCACAGTTTACCATTTTAGATTACCTACCTCTCAAATCTTACCCACAGTTTTCCATTTTAGATTACCTACCTCTTAAAGCTTACCCATAGTTTCCCATTTTAGATTACCAACCTCTCAAAGCTTACCTACAGTTTCCCATTTTAGACTTAATACCGTTCCCTCAAAGATTACGCCAGTTTCCCATTTTAGTTACCTTCCTCTCAAAGCATACGCACATTTCCCCATTTTAGATTACCTACCTTTCAAAGCTTATAAATAGTTAACCATTTTAGATTACCAACCTTTCAAAGCTTACCCACAGTTTCCCATTCTAGATTACCTACCTCTCAAAGTTCACCCTTGGTTTCTTAATTTAGATTATCTACCTCTCAAAGCTTACTCACTGTTTCCAATTTTATATTACCTACATTTCAAAGCTTACCCACAGTTTCCCATTTAAGACTACCTACCTTTCAAAGCTGACCAACAATTTCCCATTTTAGATTACCAACCTTCCAAAGCTTACCCACAGTTTTCCATTTTAGATTACCTACCTCTCAAAGCTTACCCACCGTTTCCCATTCAAGATTAACTACCTCTCAAAGCTTACCCACAGATTCCCATTTTAGATTACCTACCTCCCAATGCTTACCCACAGTTCCCCAATTTAGATTACCTAGCTCACATTACTTACCCACAGTTCCCCATTTTAGATTACCTACCTGTCAAAGTTTATCAACAGCTTCCCATTTAAGAATACCTACCTCCCTAAGCTTACCCACAGTTTCCCGTTTTATATTACCTTCCTTTCAAAGCTGACCCCCAGTTTCTCATTTTATATTATCTACCTTTCAAAGCATACCCACAGTTCCCCATTTTAGATTACCTACCTTTCAAAGCTTACCCACAGTTCCCCATTCTCTATTCGCTCAATTGATTTAATGGAGACAGTACTTGGCATACTTTCACAAAATATCTTCTCAATGGCATCATATTCTTCACGAGTGTCACGATTCTTCCTGGATATCTGTAAAATACAATCACGATATCATGTATACAAGAACAACTGTAACAACGATACATATTACAGTGTTACCTGCCGAATCCGACCGCGCTCGGGCCCAATAAGTTTGGCCAATATAGACAGGTAGTCGGATTAAATTTTCAATCAAAATTTTCATTTATGAGAGAAGACGAACATTGCCTCAGTCCCAATCGCCAATGCCGGGTTTTCATTTATTTCACACTAAACAAAGCATTAGCATACGATGTACGCTACTTTGATGTATGTATACGACAATTATTTAAAAAGCATTTCCAGATTGTTTTAGTTAAGTTCGGATTTTTCTTTTAATATGCATTTTTCTGCAATACTTATGAGTTCATTTTTTTTTTCTAAAAAAACCCGTCGTTTTCATAAACAGCTTTTTTTTTCTTTTTTTTAATGTTTTCAAAACATCTGACACTGTCACAGACAAAGTCAAAGTGACAATTTTGTTTGCAACAGGTACACGTATCTACATGTATCTGCATGGCATTGCTCAAAATTTGCTCACCTCATTATTTGTCAAACACATTATCAATACAATGTACCGTAATAACCTGGGGATGAAAACACGGTTATTGATTATCACACCTTTCGTGACTAAAGTGACCATTCCGATAATTATAATTTAGCCAACAACACATTTAGCGTATCGGATTGGATATATGTTTTTGTACACAAAATGTTGTTTTGCTTGGAATAGACAGTGTTCGGATTATACGAGTTTTGTTTAATAGAAATACATAAGGAAGAAACCGGGACCGTAAAGATAGGTCGGTGTAGACAGGAATTCCGATAGGACAGTGCTCGGATTCGGCAGGTAACACTGTATATACTTTGCTCTCTGTAGTACACTTGTAAGGGTATCTGTTTTATATATTATATAAGAATTTCTGATATATGATAGAGGATTCTGATATAGAGGATTATAAGAATCTTTCATGGGTATCCGGTGAAGATTGGGAAATCCAACATGAGGTATAAATTAAGTGTTTTTATCAGAACCGAGGCTCTGCAGAGGTTCCGATTAAAACAGTTATACTGAGTGTTGGAATTTCCCTGTCATTGCTGATACCAGCGCGGAAAACCTTATCCGGTATGCAAGAAAAATCTTTTTAAACATTGGATTGTGACCAGATCAACCGAAAAGTTGAAAGTGTGTCACTTTCTGTCTTACACAAATATTTTAAATGATTATCAAAAGAGAAATTAGAAAATTAAAGCAAAAGTAGTTTCCCACAAAAAGTGGTTTGAAATTTCATGAATCCTGCTCAGTGTTCATCTTGCATACACACAAAAGCACTCAACAGTCATTTTGCATTCACATCGCACACATTGTTCATGGCATCCTTACAATGTGGAACATCTTTAGTCCATTCACATTTCAAATGCTTTCATTTATTAAAATGAGATTCTTCAACAGACAAACTACGGTCACTGGCAACTTATGTAAACTTGACGTTTGAACCCATACTGTATTTGAAGTTATAGGGAATTTACAGTTTTTGAGTTAACTAAAGGTCTTTGTACTTTTGAACCCATACTGTGTCCCTGATATTACTTTACATACAAGCTTTGATGAAGAAATATGACAAAATCTTTTTTATTTTAGAAAACATATATTGTACCGTAACTTTCTGGTAGTGGTCAAGTACATCTCCTGCGGCATCACATTTCCAGTGTGGAGGAACTGTCACCGGCACTACCTGCTGATTCACTACTCCTTTAGCTCCACTTGGTGGTAGAGATCCCATTCCTCCACGAGTTGCTTGTCTGAACAAATATAAATATTAGCCAGATTTAACATTCTTATTACAGTCCCTACCCCACCATCAACAGGCAAATGTTACAAAGATGTACATAATATGTACAGTGTTTCTAAACCTACTGATGACAATGTTTATATATAACTTACATATTGTGAATCCAAACTCTATAGACACAATATAAACGGATTTAATTAGCCAGACCAAAAACAACAAGAGGCATAAGAGGGCCTGTGGATGTTCTACTGGCTAAAACGGCTCTTTTATCAAGGATTGCCATCATATATATAAAATTCTCACCAGTATTTCTTTTAAAACAAAACAACAACACCCACAACAGAAATTTGAACCCTTGACCCATGCTCTATCTAGCTGGCCTTCGGAACGTCGGTGGTTCTACCTAGGTGCCCGCCCGTGCACGAAAATTGCCCTGAGGGGCACCTGGGGTCTTTCTCCACCAATGGAAGCTGGAAAGTCGCCATATGACTTTAGCTGTTGGTGTGACTATAAAATCCAATTCAATCAATCAATTGACCCATGCTAACAATTTAAACAAGCGGCCCTAGTTCTAATTTGGTAAGGTTATTTAGGGACTCGAGGCATAACAATTTTATATATGGGTTTTGACAGCCTGTAGAGGGGCCCCTTTATACAGGCAGTCAGAACCCATTTTTATATAATTGTTGTGCCTTGAGTCTCTAAATAACCATACTAAATTAGAACTAGGAGTTGTTTTGAGTAAAAACACATGTCTCCCCCACTGGAGAAAGTGCCATAAATCCGCAAAAATCATTAAACTGGAAGGCGATGAAGATATGTGCAACTAGGCTTGGTAATGGTCATCTCTACCAAGTTTCATGAAAATCCGGCCAAGGGATCAGGACAAGCAGTCGGTACAAAGTTTATGTATTAAAAAGAGAACTCCACCAAATATCATTCAACCGGAACATGACAATGATATGCGCAACTAGGCTTGGTACTGATCATTCCTGCCAAGTTTCACTGAAATCCAGCCAGGGGTTCAGGAAAACTAGTCCGAATAAAGTTTGTGTATAAAGGGCCATAACTCTGTGAAAAATCATTAAACCTGAACATGGCAATGACATGCGCAACTAGGCTTGGTACTGCTTGGTATTGATCATTCCTGCATTCGTTGAAATCCAGCCAGGGTTCATGGGAACTAGTCTGTACAAAGTTAGTGTATTAAAACCTTTACAGGACCATAACTCTGCCAAAAAACATTCAACCAGAACATGGCGATGACATGTGAAACTAGGCTTGGTACTCATTATCCCCGCCAAATTTTGTTGAAATCCGGCCAGGGGTTTAGCAGAACTAGTCCGTATAAAGTTTGTGTATTAAAAACCTTTAAAGGGCCATAAATCCGCCCAAAATCTTTCAATCGGAACACGGTGATGATATGCACCATTAGGCTTGGTATTGATCATCCCTGCAATATTTTGCTGACATCCGTCCTGGAGTTCAGAATAGACTAGTCTGGACAAATTTTGTGTATTAAAACCTTTTATGTATTAAAACCTTTTAATTAAAGGGCCATAACTCTGCTAAATATTCATTCAACCAGAACACGGTGACGATATGCAAAACTAGGCTTGGTACTGATCATCCCTGCAATGTTTATGCTGAAATCTGGCCAGGGGTTCAGGAGAACTAGTCCGGATAAGTTTGTGTAGTAAAACCTTTAAAGGGTCATAACTCTGCCAAAAAAACATTCAACTGGAACATGGTGATGATATGCCCAACTAGGCTTACTACTGATCAACCTTGCAAAGTTTCACTGAAATCTGGCAAAATGAAGGTCCTATCGTCTTAACAAGGCAAAATACAGCATTTTTAACTAAATCAAGGGCCACAACTCTGGTTTTACCGACATAATTTGTCTGGTTTTCAAATCTGTTCGAGCTTTCATTAATATTAGTAATCTGGTAAAGTTTGGTAAAGTTCCGATGAAAAAAAAATGAAGACCCTATCTTCTTAACGAGGCAAAATGCTGACTAAATCAAGGGCCATAACACGGTTGTTACTGCTTTGATCTGGCTGGTATTCGACCTTGTCTGAGCTTTTATTAATATGATTACATGTGTTACTATAATACATGTAGTTAACAAAAACGGCCTGTTTTTCGTGTAATACAGGCACTGTCTCTGCGGTCATATTAGATAAGTATGTGAAACGGCTGCAACGAAATCTTGATTGATATGACTAGCTATGTCATTGTCATATCGTATATTCAACAAGAGGCCCAAGAGGGCCTGTAGACACTCTACTTATATGATGTGATTCAAAAGCATACACATGATAGAGGCCATCCCATGAAACATGTTTCATATATATAACTCTATGTAAACTTTGGGTTATCGTGGCGGCCATTTTGAATATTTGACGACAACGAAAAACACAAACTTGATAGAGGCCAACAACAGGAACATGCATATGATAATTAAATAGAATGGAATAAGTGATAATATGTCGTTTGATAAATGTCCTTAAATTTTACCTAAGTTTAGCCATGGTGGCCATCATGGATGACTGGAGGCCCCTAATCTGAGGGGGACTAACCCAAAGATCATTGTCATTAAGTTTCATCAAAATCCTTCAAGCAGTGTCAGAGAAGATGTATTTTTTAACGTTTTCCTATATAACTCTATGTAAACTTTGGGTCGCTGTGGCGGCCATTTTGATTATTCAACAATAACGAAAAACACAAACTTGACAGAGGCTAACCCAAGGAACATGTATATGATATTTCACAAGAATGGAATAAGTGGTTTCGGAGAAGATGTCGTTTGAAATTTCCTTAAATTTGACCTAGTTTTAGCCATGGCGGCCATCTCGGATGACTGGTGGCCGTGAAAAACACAAATCTGAGAGGGACTATCCCAAATATCATTATGATTAAGTTTCATCAAAATCCTTTAAGCGGTTTCAGAGAAGATGTCATTTTTAAACTTTCCCTATATAACACAATGTAAATTTTGGGTCGCCGTGGCGGCCATTTTGATCATTCGACAATAACGAAAAACACAAACTTAATTGAGGCCAACCCAAGGAACATGTATATGATATTTCAGTAGAATGGAATCAGTGGTTTCGGAGGAGATGTCGTTTGAAATTTACTTAAATTTGACCTCGTTTTAGCCACGGCGGCCATCTTGGATGACTGGTGGCTGCAAAAAACATAAATCTGAGAGGGACTATCCCAAATATCATTGTGCTTAAGTTTCATCAAAATCTTCCAGGCAGTTTCAGAGAAGATGTAATTTTTAAACTCTATGTAAACTTTGGGTTGCTGTGGTGGCCATTTTGATTAATCGACGATAACGAAAAACACAAACTTGATAGAGGCCACCCCAAGGAATATGTATATGATATTTCACAAGAATGGAATAAGTGGTTTCGGAGGAGATATCGTTTGAAATTTACTTAAAATTTACCTAGTTTTAGCCATGGCGGCCATCTTGGATGACTGGCGGCCGCGAAAAACACAAATCAGAGAGGGACTATCCCAAATATCATTGTGCTTAAGTTTCATTAAAATCTTTCAGGCAGTTTCAGAGAAGATGTAGTTTTTAACCTTTTCCTATATAACTCTATGTAAAATTTGGGTCTCTGTGGCGGCCATTTTTATTATTTGACGATAACGGAAAACACAAACTTGATAGAGGCCAACCCAAGGAACATGTATATGATATTTCAGTAGAATGGAATAGGTGGTTACGGAGATGTCGTTTGAAATTTCCTTAAATTTGACCTAGTTTTAGCGATGGTGGCCATCTTGGATGACTGGCGGCCATGAAAAACATAAATCTGAGAAGAACTATCCCAAATATCATTGTGATTAAGTTTCATCGAAATCCTTCAAGCGGTTTCAGAGAAGATGTCATTTTTAAACTTTTCCTATATAACTCTATGTAAATTTTGGGTTGCCGTGGTGGCCATTTTGATTATACGACGATAACGAAAAACACAAACTTAATTGAGGCCAACCCAAGGAACATGTATATGATATTTCAGTAGAATGGAATCAGTGGTTTCGGAGGAGATGTCGTTTGAAATTTACTTAAATTTGACCTAGTTTTAGCCATGGCGGTCATCTTGGATGACTGGCGGCTGCAAAAAACACAAATCTGAGAGGGACTATCCCAAATATCATTGTGCTTAACTTTCATCAAAATCTTTCAGGCAGTTTCAGAGAAGACGTAATTTTTAAAATCTATGTAAACTTTGGGTCGCTGTATGTGGTGGCCATTTTGATTATTCGACGATAACTAAAAACACAAACTTGATAGAGGCCAACCCAAGGAACATGTATATGATATTTCACAAGAATGGAATAAGTGGTTTCGGAGGAGATATCGTTTGAAATTTCCTTAAATTTGACCTAGTTTTAGCCATGGCGGCCATCTTCGATGACTGGCGGCCGCGAAAAACACAAATCTGAGAGGGACTATCCCAAATATCATTGTGCTTACGTTTCATCAAAATCTTTCAGGCGGTTTCAGAGAAGATGTAATTTTTAACCTTTTCCTATATAACTCTATGTAAAATTTGGGTCTCTGTGGCGGCCATTTTTATTATTTGACGATAACGAAAAACACAAACTTGATAGAGGTCAACCCAAGGAACATGTATATGATATTTCAGTAGAATGGAATAAGTGGTTTCGGAGATGTCGTTTGAAATTTCCTTAAATTTGACCTAGTTTTAGCGATGGCGTCTATCTTGGATGACTGGCGGCCGTGAAAAACACAAATCTGAGAGGGACTATCCCAAATATCATTGTGATTAAGTTTCATCAAACTCCTTCAAGCGGTTTCAGAGAAGATGTCATTTTTAAACTTTTCCTATATAAATCTATGTAAATTTTGGGTTGCCGTGGCGGCCATTTTGATTACTCGACGATAACGAAAAACAAAAACTTAATTGAGGCCAACTCAAGGAACATGTATATGATATTTCAGTAGAATGGAATCAGTGATTTCGGAGATGTCGTTCGAAATTTACTTAAATTTGACCTAGTTTTAGCCATGGCGGCCATCTTGGATGACTGGCGGCCGCGAAAAACATAAATCTGGGAGCGACTATCCCAAATATCATTGTGCTTAAGTTTCATCAAAATCTTTCAGGCGGTTTCAGAGAAGATGTAATTTTTAACCTTTTCCTTTATAACTCTATGTAAAATTTGGGTCGCTGTGGCGGCCATTTTGATTATTCGACGATAACGAAAAACACATACTTGATAGAGGCCAACCCAAGGAACATGTATATGATATTTCACAAGAATGGAATAAGTGGTTTCGGAGAAGATGTCGTTTGAAATTTCCTTAAATTTGACCTAGTTTTAGCCATGGCGGCCATCGTGGATGACTGGCGGCCGCGAAAAAAAACAAATCTGAGAGGCACTATCCCAATTATCATTGTGCTTAAGTTTCATCAAAATCTTTCAGGATGTTTCAGAGAAGATGTAATTTTTAACCTTTTCCTATATAACTCTATATAAACTTTGGGTCGCCGTGTTGGCCATTTTTATTTTTTGACGATAACGAAAAACACAAACTTCATAGAGGCCAACCCAAGGAACATGTATATGATATTTCAGTAGAATGGAATAGGTGGTTTCGGAGGAGATGTCGTTTGATGACTGGCGGCGGCAAAAAACACAAATCTGAGAGGGACCCTCCCAAGTAACATTGTGATGAAGTTTCATCAAAATCCTTCAAGCAGTTTCAGAGGAGATGTCGATTTTATAAAATTGCTAACAGACAGACAGACAGACGGACGGACAGACGGACGAAAAGTGATCGCATAAGCCCTCTTGGTCTTTGGCCAGTAGAGCTAAAAACAACATATTTATAGGAAAGTATATGATAAATACATTTAGCATTTAATTGTAGATATTTTTTTAATAAACAAACCAGTCATATCATGCATTGGCACATACATCTAACGACAACTGCGACGGTTGAAAATGGCAGCCAGAATGCTCACTACCCTGTCAAGATTACCCTAGTACACGCAGGAGATTGTTAGTAGACAATACAAAGATGAGGACGGACTTAAATAATGAAATTGTGAAAAACAAGAACGACTCGGTCTAAATCCCAATATGACGTGAAAAAAATGTGTGACTGGCTCGGAGATGTTGAACGGCTCAAGGAAATCTGAATATGCATTTAGAACTGTTTTATTGACCTTTATGAAAAAAGATGGATCAACGGCCAAACATTCATTTCCTTTTGGGTCTGTCATGCGATAATTTGGAATTAAATGCAAATCTAGCAATCAATTTCATATGAAAATACCACAGGAATTCGAAGATAAAGCTGACCTGTTAACCGACGAAGAGACATTCATACTACGTACCTAAATACTTTTGGCAATGGTGCGATAGATTTAACCTATTAAATTATACCTGTACATTATCAATACATTGTTTTTGATCGAACTGTCTTCAACAACCTATTATAATATGTACTGGTTAGGGACCTTTTTCCGTCCAAGCCCAATTTCCGTCATTCTCATTTAAAAACTGTTTTTACACTGCAAACCGCAAACGTGATGTTACTTATCGACAAACGTTTAGCACTGACGATTGGAAACAAGAAACAACCAAAAGTAAATAAGCGGTATAAAAATGGAAGTGGGAGCACTGAATTAAGAGTTAACAATTCGTAATTCATTTTATGCATATTCAGTCACAGGTATTTTAAGAACCTGTGAATAAATCTATACTTTTAATCACCACACATATATTATTATATGACCTGAACATCTGGGATTCGAATGTAGTTTTGTATTGGGAGTCTCCCTCCACCCCTTAAATCTGAACAGTTATAAAAGTGTGTTTTGGTGTGAAAATGCCCCTTACTATGGGAATGGGCTGAGAATGTATAATTTTGCATGTCAATTTGTTTTGGAAAAGTTACCCATTGGATCGGACCATGAACTTAATTTGGAAGTCTCAAACATTGTCCATCCAATCATTTCAAATTCCAGTAAAATTAAATAAGACAATAAAGTAATTTTAGTTTTACATTAAATACAAATGCCAAAAAGTGATTCACGTACCTCTTCATCACTTCAGCTTTGTCAAGGAATCTGGGCCTTCTTCGTACCTCCCTTTCTGTCTTATAGTTTAAATTACGCTGGACCATCCTCGGGAAATCCAGGATATACTCGTGCCCTAGCGTATAAAAACTCATCTGACCTTCAGGATTTGCCATGAATGCCTGCTCAATTTCACTGCTCGAGATTGTTGCCTTGTAGCCTCCGTCAATCTGAATCATGCAAGCAATATCGGTATTTACATTAAAGTGACATATGTAACTAGTCAAACTTTGTTGAACTGAACTCGTCTATAATGTGAAATCTTTTTCGAGAGATTGGTAGTTCAGGCCATCTGTATGACTACATTGAATATTGTTATACAAAACGTTTGAATGTTTCAGATGTTGTATAGGTGTATAACGATCGCCTGTTCACTAGTGAGTATAACCTGAACAAAAGTTTTATTACGAATTGTTATGACCTAGTTTAAGTTTTATGAAAAGGGGCATCATTTTGCCAAAATGGAAGTCAGAGGTATTGGACATGTGTATCGACCTTTATTGAGGTAAGATGAAGATATTTATGAAGTTTCATGAACATAGGACAAATACTTTTAAAATTATGGCCAAGGTCAGGTTGCAGGTTTAAGTGTGATGGACGGACAATGATAAACGACAACAAAGACGGATGACGACAGAGGACAGAAAAGTGATCCCGAAGTGTCTGCCATGCTAGTCATACAACAAATAAAATTATGTTTCACCACATGTTTTGTTGATTCTTTACAAAGAACTGTCATTAAAATTTTGCAAAAAAAAATATAAGAGGCTGGAAATTTCAATGATCAGGGATTTTTCCAAAGAGCAGACTGGTTTACTGAATATCGTATTCATCTTTATGATACAGACGACCAGTAATATTAGCTCAAACACAAAATTGTAATGACTGAATGATTTCAATCTATTTATTATTTCGATTTCTTGATTATAGTTTAATTTTCATCTTTTTGCTTTTGCTCCTCCATGAAAGTAGCTTTCGCTCATTTTTCAGTTCTCTTTTTGGTTGTGGAGCCAATGTTTACCGGGCGTGCTGATGGCCTTCGGGCAGTACAGCTAAAATCATGGGAGTCATAAATCTAAGGAAGGTTCGGCCATAAGAGCTAAAAACTTAAATGTAAACTTGAATGGTTGTACAGACAGAATGGATAGGCAGCTGGACAAAAACAACAACACTACATGCATGCTTCACTTTCATGGCTGAGCAATTTCAACAATTTAAGTCTTTGTTTTTAGCTTTATTTGAAATGTTTTTGTGATCAGGGCTATTCCATTAAAACATGCCTGGGACCTCATGTACCCTGACAGACCTATAAACTATCAGTTACTGAGCGTGTGTACAAACAAAGTAACAGAAAGCGAATTGTACCTCTCCATACTCTTTCCATCCTCCTGTCTGGTTATCCCACGACCAGATCCATTCTGTGGCCAGAGGCTGCCGCTCTGCAACAACAGACGACTCTGTAGACATTCGTCGGAATGTGAACTTAAGGCCATCTATATCGGTTCCAGTCATAGAGTTGAACTTTATTGGCACCAGTCTGCCATCACTATAAAATAATGTAGTCATGATAAACATATATTTATAACATGAAT
Source organism: Cyrtodaria siliqua (assembly GCA_037043455.1). Taxonomy (NCBI): domain Eukaryota; kingdom Metazoa; phylum Mollusca; class Bivalvia; order Adapedonta; family Hiatellidae; genus Cyrtodaria; species Cyrtodaria siliqua. The sequence continues at coordinate 109,469 of JAWPHD010000022.1, read as the reverse complement.
AAACTGTCTTACACAAAGTGAACTTTGTTTGTTTAAACAAACACGTGCTACAGATAAGTTTTCAGCACACTGCATGTTGCACGCATAAAAAAAGAGAGTACATTACATATTTACATTTACAAATGTATCGTATTCTTAAAAGCAAGTTCTGGACAAAGCATTAATGTAAAATTGTTACTCTATAGTCACTGCCATAGAAATACTACGTATTTCCTTCACCTTATATTATATATATATTAATTCAAAATTGCTGTCTGTCTTTTTAAATGGCATTAATTTGTGTAAAACAGCCAAAAAAAATCTTTTTTTATTTGCTGGAGGCACTTTATTTGTCATTCAGTACCTCAAACTTCAGTAAGTATCTTTTGAGTATGACTGGGCGCACTGGGTTTTTCTAAGCTACTGAAGTATTACCGTATGCGGGAATTTAGTTTCAATATTTATTGTCAATTTTTTAATGCGTTTTTGTACGCACAGTGGTCGAAATTAGCACTACCCTGAAGGTGAAAAACTAGTATATATTAATTCGGACTAGTAAAAATCAAGAAATTTTATATATCGGGCTTACGAAAATTGTAATAGTCCAATTGATTATATAATAATTCACTGAAGCATTTAACAAGAAATATCACTGTAAGTGACAAATGCCATTTAAGTGACCTTTGACCTCTAAGTATGACCTTAACCTTGGAGCCATGGACCTGGATTTTGTGCGCGACACGTCGTTTGGTTGTGGTGAGCACTTGTGCCAAGTTATTTGAAAATCCGTCCAAGCATGCAAAAGTTATTGACCGGACACAATTTGACCTTTGACCTCTAAGCATGACCTTGACCTTGGGGCCACAGACCTGGATTTTGTGCGCGACATATCGTCTTGTTGTGATGAGCATTTGTGCCAAGTTCTTTGAAAATCCATCCATGAATGCCAGAGTTATTGACCGGACACGACTTGACTTTTGACCTCCAAGTGTGACCTTGACCTTGAAGACCTGGATTTTGCGCACGACACATCGTCTTGTTATGCCAAGTTATTTAAAAATCCCTGCAGTGGTTGCGACATTACGGTCCGGACACGAAAATGCGTACCTGTTTCTGACCTATGAACTGCAAGTGTGACCTTGACCTTTGAGGTACGGACCTGGGTTTTGCACGCGACACATTGTCTTGTTATGGTGATCACGTGTGCCAAGTTAATTAAAAATCCATGCAGGGGTTTTGAAGGTACAGTCCAGACACAAACTGAAGAATGACGGACGGACGGACGGACGGATGGTGCATTTAAGGGCAAACACTATTTTTTTTTTTTTTTAGAAAACACACATTTTGCTAAAAAGGGTAAGTATAGACCTAATTCTAGGTAAACCAAAAAGGTATCAAGAAACTATCTAAACAATGTACCTCATTTTTAAATAGTGCTCTGTAACCTTTGGATCACAGAAATCCAACTCTAATTCTACATTGTCCTTGCTATTGACCTCTGTCCAGCTGTCGTCTTGTTCCGATTTGTACAGCCATTGGTAAGGCATGTCGTAGTGAACATTGCGACAGGACTGCCCAAATGCACAGCGACGTCCACGAAGGTGAAAGAGACATATCTTCTCATTTGAACTGTTGTCTGTTGAAATTTCTCTGCAGATTGGCTTGTTTGCTGAAGTATACACATTTGTTTTTGGAGTGTTAGATTACCCTTTTTAATGATAGTTCACGAGAAGGTAAATACCTAAAACTACTCATTTGATAAAGATTAGGTAGATTGTGTTGGCTTTGCCCATCAATAATTCATGAAAGTTAAAGAACTGACTTGTTCTTTAGAGGCCCACTAATATATTTCAGGTTATTTCAAGTCACCACACACAGGGAGAAAAGATACATGTATAGGAATCCAGGAACCATGACCCAGGGTTCTCAAAGAGCATTTATACGATGGCGGGCCGCCACACTCTCGGACATACCGCCATGCAAAACCAACAACGCCAGGTAAAAATCGTCAAGCACCACTTTAAAAAAAACAACCTACGGTAACAAATTTAGCAAACTTGATGTAAAACACAAAGGGCTTTACCAGAAATTCATCTGGAAGGAAAATGGGTCTGTGCAACTGTAAATTGACGCAACAAACACCATAACGTAACCTGAATCTAGACTGATTTGGTGCTCTGTGGTTACATGTAGTTCAGTAATATTACGCAGACGCTTGTCATCCAGTCTTCAACAATAAAGCAAGCGCCTTAATCAAATTGAAAGAACCTGCATAGGGGAGGTAACTCTCCTCCAACATCAGGGTGTAGCTGTCAAATGCCATAAAAAAAACTCAAAATAACAGATTTGCACCGCCACCCTATAATTTCTAGATTTGGAGAACCCTGTGACCTACTGTTACTATCAAATATGGAGGCTGCGAGAAGTGGTAAAGGTTCCAAATCAATACCATTTATGGTTTTTGACACATAGTAACCACAAAAATGTATTTTTAAAATCTATTTTTAGCTGTGGTGCCATCTTGAATTTATGGCCAATCCGACTTAGGACCAACTAGACAACAAGAGCAATATTCCTGAAAAGATTCATAAAAATCCATCACTTAGTTTCAGAGAAGTAGTTGCCACAAGTTTTTCGTACATAACTCTATGTAAACAAAAAGATGTTTGACATTCACTCTAAATGGATTTTGTTTTATTTTGATAAAGGTTTCAAATCAATACCACGTTTGGTATTTAAGAAATTGTCGCCACAAAATTGTATTTTTAAACCTTTTTTTAGCTGTGGGGGCCATCTTGAATTTCAGGTTATCCTCATTTTTGCTTGGGATCAACTAAAAATCAAGAGCAACATTCCTGTGAAGTTTCATGAAAATCTATCCAGTATTTTCAGAGAAGTAGATGACACAAAAACATTTATGGAAGGATGGATGGACAGGGACAGCGACACCATGGCAAAAGCTCTGCTGGTCTTTGATAAGTAGAGCTAACAATATCATCTTTATTTCATATTTTGAATTTACAGTTTATCATTTATGGGAGTGTAATAATCATTCCCATGATATAACTATCATAATAAAATGTCAGTAATACGAATACAGAATTACGGAAATCGACCAGGCAGGTCCGACTGCTCGGTGTGCTACGAAGAACTTGAGTCTGAAGCAACACATGGCATCATCACTTGACAATGGTATATACAGGCAGCTACATACATAAATGTGTGTTATAAATGTGATATATATTTAAAGTTATGTGATAAATAGAATCTCACATTCCTGCCTATTTAATATTGAATTTATTAAACTCGTTAGATAGAGCTGATATAATTTTATTCAATTTGTTTAAAGTAGCTATCCCGGCACCAACAGCCAAACTTTACAATATATGTAAACCTTTTCTTACTGACGAGGTATATATATAATTTACCTATTTTGAGAAAACAAACTCTAAAGATACAATATAAACAGCTTTAACCAGGCAGGCCAAACCCAAAAACTGGAGCGTCTAATTAAGAGTTAACTGTACCAACTTATAATTCATTTTACGCATATTCAATCACAAGTATTTTAAGAACCCGTGAAAGAAAACTTTACTTTTAATCGGCACATATACAATATTATATGACCTGAACACATGGCTAGAGTTTTTATAAATGGTATTGTAGCATAATTTTGCTGTTATTTGGAGGGTTAGTGTCTTTAATAAATTCAATATTGATACTGAATTTATTCAGTAAAATTAAACTCGTTGATATGATGCTCGAATTTATTAAACTTGTTGGACAGAGTTGATATGATGGCCGAATTTATTAAACTCGGACAGAGCTGATATGATGCTCGAATTTATTACACTCATTGGATAGAGCTGATATGATGCTCAAATTTATTAAACTTGTTGGACAGAGCTGATATGATGCTCAAATTTATTAAACTTGTTGGACAGAGCTGATATGATGCTCAAATTTATTAAACTTGTTGGATAGAGCTGATATGATGCTCGAATTTATTAAACTTGTTGGACAGAGCTGATATGATGCTCGAATTTATTACACTCATTGGATAGAGCTGACATGATGCTCGAATTTTATTAAACTCGTTAGACAGAGCTGATATGATGCTCGAATTTATTAAACTTGTTGGACAGAGCTGATATGATGCTCGAATTTATTAAACTTGTTGGACAGAGCTGATATGATGCTCAAATTTATTAAACTTGTTGGATAGAGATGAAATGATGCTCGAATTTTATTAAACTCGTTAGACAGAGCTGATATGATGCTCGAATTTTATTAAACTCGTTAGACAGAGCTGATATGATGCTCGAATTTTATTAAACTCGTTAGACAGAGCTGATATGATGCTCAAATTTATTAAACTCATTGGATAGAGCTGACATCATGCTCGAATTTATTAAACTTGTTGGACAGAGCTGATATGATGCTCAAATTTATTAAACTTGTTGGATAGAGCTGATATGATGCTCGAATTTATTAAACTTGTTGGACAGAGCTGATATGATGCTCGAATTTATTAAACTTGTTGGATAGAGGTGATATGATGCTCGAATTTATTAAACTTGTTGGACAGAGCTGATATGATGCTCGAATTTATTAAACTTGTTGGATAGAGGTGATATGATGCTCGAATTTATTAAACTCGCAGCTGATATGATGCTCGAATTTATTAAACTTGTTGGACAGAGCTGATATGATGCTCGAATTTATTAAACTTGTTGGATAGAGCTGATATGATGCTCGAATTTATTACACTCATTGGATAGAGCTGACATGATGCTCGAATTTATTAAACTTGTTGGACAGAGCTGATATGATGCTCGAATTTATTAAACTTGTTGGATAGAGGTGATATGATGCTCGAATTTATTAAACTTGTTGGATAGAGGTGATATGATGCTCGAATTTATTAAACTCGCAGCTGATATGATGCTCGAATTTATTAAACTTGTTGGACAGAGCTGATATGATGCTCGAATTTATTAAACTTGTTGGATAGAGCTGATATGATGCTCGAATTTATTAAACTTGTTGGACAGAGCTGATATGATGCTCAAATTTATTAAACTCGTTGGATAGAGCTGATATGATGCTCGAATTTATTAAACTCATTGGATAGTGCTAACATGATGCTCGGCACCGTCTTATATCATATAATTTTATTCAATTTGTTTAATTAATTCAATATTAAGCATGCACTCATGTAAGACTCTCTATGCACATGATTACTGTTGGGATATCAGTTTACAGGGAGGTCAATGCCAGGACAATACAGGCAAAGTTTCATCCCAATTCGGCCAAATGTATCAAAGGTGATGTCGTTTGAAATGAAAAGATTACGGTTAGAAAAACATATACTTATTGTTTGTCTGAATGGCATTTTACATCATATTTTAGGCCATATATGATGGTTGACTTTTTTTTTTGCCGATAAAACACCGCATTTGTTCTGAGTAGAATCAGTACTGTATACATACCTCCTGCCATCCATAAGAATCAACACTTTCTCACTTACAAGACAGATAGTCAGAACATGATCACCATAAGCTCACTGCAATCCCTTTTGGGTTGGTGAGCTAACATAGAATTGGGTTGGTGAGCTAACATAGAGTATCTAACAAATAGCAGAAGCTTACCAGTGTTGGGTCTCTGTTGGCTTTTACCTAAAGAAAATACCAAGAACTTCATTGTAATACATCTACAGTATTGTTACAAATAACTCAAAATAAAAACAAATCATAACAATATGTGAGAAAACTTTCAGTTAATTTTAATTACCACATAACTTCCATTGTTGTTTTGTAACACGTTCCAAAAAGCAGACAAGATCGAATGCAAACCTAAATGTAAAATTTACCAAGTTAATCTCTGTAAGCTTACAGGTCAAGGTCAATATACATAACACTATGGTATAACACTTGAAGAAAAAGTTCTCTTTTTTTTTACTTTTTAATTTCATTTCCACTTTCCAATTTTTACTTTGCAAAATTTATGGGCAAAAACCACATACATTTTTGCATTGATAATGGGGCTGTATTTAACATTACGTGGTCCGAGTATTAACTTTCATACCTCATCCAACCCCTTCTCCATTGCAAGAAGCAAAAACGGGGTTGAATGTGGGGTATGAATTAAAACCTTGATGTCGGCTTAAAAAGTCTGCATATTGTAAAGTTAAAACACTTAATAGGTAATTTTAAACTGGTTATTGCATTTATTTCAGAAAAAAATGTTTATAAGCTTGTTTTAGTGTCGAAATATCCATTATAAAATCCTGCTTATATAAGCTTTAACATCACATGAATACCCCACATCCCTAACAATCGCAAAAAAATAATAATAGGTGTTAACATAGTTTACTTTTATTTTAATTTAAATGGCTGACTTTTCATATATATAACAGGAGACTTGTTTTAAAAATATTACCTCTTGGTCTCTGTCTCCGTCTTTTCTTATGAGCAGGAAGTGAGCTTGTACTCTCACCAGAGCTGGAGAAATTGTCAGCGTCATCGTCTGGACGCAAACTAAGGTTTGACATTCCATGCAGCATTGGTTGTGATGACCACCTTTATGCCAAACAAGAAGTCAATACATTGTATTTACAACTATACAATTTAAGAAACAAAGAGCTCATTCAAGCATTTTAATCATAGAAAATGTGGGTTCACTAGGCTCTGTCAAATCAGTTTTACTGTGTTTTGTACTGCAATCATTAATATTATAATGAAGTGTTTTGGAAAAATAAGAAAATTACATTATGTATGATGAATTATACATAAAGTAGGATGAATTATACATATGTAGGATGAATATACATTATGTAGGATGTTATACATTATGTAGGATGAATTATACATGGATGAATTATACATTATGTTGGATGAATTATACATTACGTAGGATTGTACATTATGTAGGATGAATTATACATCATGCAGGATTAATTATACATTATGTTGGATGAATTATACATTATGTAGGATGAATTATACATTATGTAGGATGTTATACATTATGTAGGATGAACTATACATGAATGAATTATACATTATGTTGGATGAATTATACATTACGTAGGATTGTACATTATGTAGGATGAATTATACATCATGCAGGATTAATTATACATTATGTTGGATGAATTATACATTATGTAGGATGAATTATACATTATGTAGGATGTTATACATTATGTAGGATGAACTATACATGAATGAATTATACATTATGTTGGATGAATTATACATTACGTAGGATTGTACATTATGTAGGATGAATTATACATCATGCAGGATTAATTATACATTATGTTGGATGAATATACATTAAATGTAGGATGTTATACATTATGTAGGATGAATTATACATGGATGAATTATACATTATGTTGGATGAATTATACATTACGTAGGATTGTACATTATGTAGGATGAATTATACATCATGCAGGATTAATTATACATTATGTTGGATGAATTATACATTATGTAGGATGAATTATACATTATGTAGGATGTTATACATTATGTAGGATGAACTATACATGAATGAATTATACATTATGTTGGATGAATTATACATTATGTAGGATTGTACATTACGTAGGATGAATTATAATACATCATGCAGGATCATGCAGGATTAATTATACATTATGCAGGATGAATTATATATAATGCAGATTAATTATACACAATGTAGGATGAATTATACATTATGTAGGATGAATTATATGTTATGTAGGATGAATTATAAATTATACAAAAACAGGCGTAACTCTGCAGAAATGAAATGTAGAGTTATTGGTCATTGGTAACAACATTCCTTGTGGGACGATGAATATGTGTGTGAAGTTTTATGAACACAGGTCAAATACTTTTTAAGTTATGACCAGTTATGAGCTTAGATTGCAGGTTAAAGTTTATGAAAAGTGGCACAAATCTGCCAAAATGGAAGTCACCATTACTTGACATGTGTAACAACATTCCTTGGGGTAAAATGAAGATGTGTGTGAAGTTTTGTGAACACAGCAAATGCAGGATGAAATATATATTATACAGGATGAATTATTCATTATTAAGGATAAATTATACACAAACGTAGGATGAATTAAATAACCAGACCAACATATGTGTAAATTTAAAATTGAAAATGTTTATAGTAGCTATGCCATTATCAGTTACCTTTGTGGGGGACCAGCAACACTTTCACCATCATTGCCATCATCTCCTATTGCTTCTCGGAGTTCCGACAGGATTTCTTTCGGCGTCCTTTTCGTGTTGAAGCCAAATCGCTCAAGTGCCTGCCTCACCCCAGGATCCATGATATCGTGACTCCTTTTGCAATTCTTTCCAAACCTACAGCTGTTGTGAATGTAATGTTTGCAAATATGCAAATTTGGACATGGCTGTCCTTGCGTCGTAGCTCTACACCCATTAATAACATTATAAAATTTGCAAATTTTTGGTACGGTTACAGTTGTTCGGTTGTCGGCTTGTTTTAGAAGAAACTGCAGATCTGAAGAAGTGACTCCATCTAGGTTATTCTGTTGCAGAAGGTCGATATTGTGCGATGTTGTGAGATCGTGTCCGAAGTGACACTGACCACCGAACTTGCAGCTTCCAGACAACAGATAAAACTTGCATATATGCAGTCCGTCACAGTTACCATTGCAAGTTTGATTTTTAGCGCAATGAGTTTCACACAATCCAAGTGTTGTGATCAGTTTAACGTATGTACAACCACCTTGATTAATTTTTTCAAAGTTGTCCGGATAGTCATTAATGATTTGAATAAGATCGTTCTTGCTTATTTGTCTCACGTGACCTTGAATTGTACTAATCGGCAGAGGCTGTTTTGCTTGCAACAGTATGGCAATAACCCTCCGGACATAGCCCGACGACGACGGTACATTGTACATCTGTTGCGTGTTCTGCTGCTGCTGCGGAAATTTCTGCTTAAATGGAGAATAACCTGCTGCACACATGTTTGGTTTTACTTTTAAAAAATCCTCTTTTAGAGTTGTCTTATGCACCTGATATCCCAGGAGAATGAAACAAGAGTTTATATTCAAAACAAGTCACGAGAAACTACATTGTTTGTTATAATGTATGCTGTTTTTTTTAGTTAAATTTATTCGCTTCCCTGAACTTTAGTCATTATGTGGTCTTATTGACTTTGATCCTTTCTGTTTGTTTCTAGTAACCTTTAACTGGTCTAACCTTTTACTCTAGGTGCCTTTGTTGAACTTGAAATTTGCTCATCTACCCATTTATATGTCATCCTCTGAAACTGTAAAGAAATAAGTACATGCTTAGAATGTCTGTAATCAAATTATACAAAGGACCATGACAGTGTTTTTCCCCAGCTATAAACATGATAAAGGGGTCATAATAATTTTATTTGGCCTGAGGTTAATTATAATATCAATCAGAGTTAATCGACTGTCAGTTGATGATGAACGCCAATCACGATCATTGATTATAAACTTTGCGAACCGATTATTGTTCAAAACAAGCGCGCCTGTAAGTGAAATCACTCCATAACATCAAGCTGCTCAAGCAGACGGCAGGCAACTAGTTAAATATACACAAACTAAGGCAAATCAAATGTACGGAAAACATTTGATTTTTATAAATGATGAAAATGGTCCTACGGGAATAAGAATCTAAATTTAATGGTTGCCGACTTTGTAGACTTTGCTGAAAAACATATAAAAACACCTGGCAGTATGTTGGCTCTATGTTTTGTATCCCTATTGTTAGACTTAATGCAACTTTAGATCGATCGTTGTAAGAAATCAATTGATATCGATGTGTACTACATCTATAAATTGAATTTCAAAATGAGTTTCTTACATCTCAGTTTATACAATAACATTAAAAGGCATAATTGTGTAAAATGTTGTTGTTGTTTTTGTTTTTTTTGAATTGTGCTGTAAAATGTGTTTTGCCCTATTTATACAGTTTCCAAGACACATCAGTTAGGTAAATTAAATTAACTTGAGCCAAACTGAACAAGAACATCTGGTATTTTAATATGTATCGTAAACAAAATGAATAACAATTGGAACATTGACATGCAACAAAACATAATAATAAACTAAATGTATTTTATCTACCATAATAATAATAAACTAAATGTATTTTATCTACCATAATAATAATAAACTAAAAGCAAAAAGTCTCGAGTAAACGAGCATGCATTAACATGATTAAGCGATAAAGTAACAAATAAAGTTTAAAATCTTGTTGAAGTTGTGACATAAGCACCCTCTATAAATAATGAAATTACTTACTTACATTAGTAAGACAAATTTATCTAATTATCGACTGAAGGCAATTGATTATAACTGATAATCAGTTCTGATTTTGAACCAATTTTCCATCACTAGTCTAGTCTAAGGTTGTTTGTACTGTAGCAGGACTCAGTTGGGGGTGTATGTACATCGATAGGTTTATAAGCATGTTACTACTGTCTTGCCGCAGAGCTAGCTTTTATGGCGATATCGGTAGAATATCCGCTTCACAGGCAAGGGGTCCTGAGTTCAAACCCACTGAGTGCCTAAAATATGTGAAAATTTTCCAGTGGGATTACATTGGTGGAGAATCCGAGTAGGCGTTGTATGAGGTTATGTCTAGATGTATATGTGTTGTGTGATATTTGTAGGGTGACAAATATTATTTTAAATGGAGGTATGTAGTAGGATTCAGATGGGGGTGTATGTTACTATGCAGGCCCTTTTTACCCTTCTTTGTAGGCGCCGATAAAAATTCCCCTCTTTCAGAATAATTCCCCATTCAAAATGTTGTTCTTCGTAAAACCATCTATTTATAACCGCATTTGAAATAACAGAGCGATCCAAGGGAAATTTTATGAATCGCCTCGGTTTTCATCGTAGCAGTAGTCTAGATCATCTGCGATGCTTGCTTGTTTTCAAGACAAACATCTAGATAGTTCTAAACAAAGTTTGCCTTTTGCCGAAAATTCTGGTATCGTTTCTGGTTTGTATTTGCACTTAAGCATGGCTGAAGTTCATGCGATAGTCGTAGCATTACGTGGTCCGAGTATTAACTTTCATACCCCATCCAACCCCTCCTCCAAGAAACGAAAATGGGATTGGTTGGGGTATGAAATAAAACCTTAATTTCGGCTTTAAAAGTTTGAAAAAACATTCATAAGTAATTTAAGCAGGTTATCAATTTTTTTTTAGCAAAATACGTTTTAAAAGTGTTTTATTGTCGAAATATCCGTTATAAAATCCTGCTAATATAAGCTTTCTGATCGCTTAATGGATTAAAGGCGGGACCACAGATTAAAGGCGGGACCACAGATTAAAGGCGGGATGTAATGGAGAGTAGTAGTACTTCAGGATCATTATTCCACATGGTGATCGAGGTGTTGGGAATGCACGATTTTATGACTTTACGACAATCATGATCAACCACAGACATATTACTAGGTCTGTGGATCAACTTACAAATGTACGTTATCAAAAACAGATTGTTTATAGATTCGGACTGAAAAAAAAAAAATTCTACAAGCAACAAAATGATAAAAAAATTCTTTAAGAAGACAAATAATGTAACACCACATAGTGAAACTGAAAGCAACATAAAAAAGATAATTGTAAATTAAAATGAATAAAAATTACTGTTTCCCTTTACTGTTTCTCTTCTTTAAAAGTAATGTTTGTGCAAGTAAAATTTATACATAAGGCCAGAAAAAAAAATACCTGTGTTTCTGGTAACCCATCCGTCCCTATTTTTTGGCGCCAACCTTATAGTTTTTTATCATAAAAAAAAAAAAGGACGAAAGAAATGGGGGCGCGTGTCGGTAATGTATGAAAAGATTGAGTACGAAACTTGCGCTAAAACATGGCCGCCTCCATGGTGCACTGCACGTCCCTTTTGGCTATTAGAAATGGAAAATGCAGCCATGGGACAGAGCAGAAGTTTATGAAAAACATTAATCATGACATGCTGCCAGCTGATTTGTTCTTCCAATACCACCCAGCCTCAAGAAATGATAAAATTCAATCTTTCAGAGCCACAGGTAAGATGGAACGTTCAGGCACAGACCTAATAACAATTAATGTCTGTGGTTCAGGGTCAGAGCTATTGTGATTACTTTTTGCCCGTCAATCCATCTGCCGTCCGTCAACAAATAAACTCATAATGGCAGAAAACATTTGTTTTTAATTTATTTTATTCAAAACAAACAAGTTAGATATCATGAGGTTATTTTCCTTCTATCCTTGCAAAATCACTACAAATTAACTACTTGACAAAGTTAAAGATACCTTTATCATCGTCCAAACCAAATGGGCAAAAAAAAGAGAAAAAAAACAAATACCTGCCTACCTACCCTAATTTTTTCAGCTGTCAGAGTAACCAAAAACACAGGGTTTTTTTTCTGGCCCTAGAAAGAAGTTAGATATATAACCTTTTTACCAACAATTTATTGCGACTATTTTCCCCCAAAACCTGGAAAATCAGGCTTTTTTTCCCACGAAAAAAAGCTCAGGGCCCCTTCCCTAATTTCTGAAAAAAGGCCCTGCTATGTACATGCCGGTAGATAGGTTTATAAGCACATAACTACGGTCTCGACGCAGAGGTAGATTTTATGGTAGAGTGTCCGCTTCACAAGAAAAGGGTCCCGAGTTCAAACCCGCTGACTAAAATATTTGTGCAATTTTTATGGTCCCATTTATACCAATTTATATAGTCCGACAGGACAGTTCGATGCCTGAATGTCCCCTGTCCAATCAATACAACCTCTGCTATAATGATTTACCATTATAATGATTTACCAGGCACTTATTCTATTATGAAACTTGGACAGACAAATTCAGAAATAGCTTTAGCAGCCAGACCTATTGGCCAAACCATAATCATATGACTTGTCATGATAAATTATTATATTGTCATAAAGACATAACTCATATGTTTATAAACGAATCCACTTACGTAAATTACTAGGCTCTCTGACACTTTTCCTCAAACAACTGCAAAGGAAAACAACTACAAAAATGTCAGACTGACAAACAAGGGTCAAACAACCGTTACCAAGAGCTTGTCAGGAAAATTCCTTATAAGCTTGAAACTGAAAGTAGAACCCGGAAGTGTTATTCTGACTGGTCCCTGGTAATGCGGTCACTCGAATTACCAAAATGGACCAAATCGAGTTGATTTACCGAAATAGAACGAAATGGTCTAATAGACTGGTTTCACTTTAACTGTATGCGGGCCAATCCAGACAAATTTCAGGCCATCGCTCGTAAATAAATCGCCAGTTTTTAACTTAGGCAGTACAAACATATTTGGGATAAGGTTGTGAAACTGTTTGGGGTTGATATCGATTGCAAACTAAATTTTGACTATCATATTGGAAACCATGTTAAAAAGCTGCTCAGCAAGTAAATGTATTCATGGATATATATGTACACTGGATTTGAAACTCCCTATACGCCCCTTGTTAATTCCCGATTTATCCGCCAAATGGTCAATAAGCTGGTTCCCTGATTATTTTGCGGTAAACAACATGGTACCTCCATTTATTTCCTCCATTTATAGGAGAGCATATATATAAATAATGATGCATATGGTCATATACCACTATTGCATTTTACATAGGGTTACATTATAGCCTTTTGGCCCTAAAACACATTTTACATACCCAAGGGAACCTTTTAGGCTACTTTATTTTCAAGAACTATCCTAGACACTCTTAAAAAAGTGAAAATAATTGGGATTTTTGTAATGCTTTCACCTACTTTCGGTTTGATGAAGGTGCTGACCGTCGGGCTCGCAGCAAATAAATGTGAATTTCTGACAATTTACTATACCTGCAATTTTCTCAATAAAATAGTCCAGATGCAAGAACAAATACAGTTTGATTTTTTTTTATCACCTACACATATTAGTTTGACATGTTATGTACATCAGTTATGATTAAGGCAATTCTACCCAATCAGAATATAGCTCTTTCGAAAAACATATACCCTAATACACCCTATACTTTTTTCAGCCAATCAGTAGCCCCAAAACAATAGTGGTATGTGACCTAAAAGAACAACGGTACAGTAATTTTAGCTGTCAAAAATATTAAACATATTTACATAATGTATAGATCAGTATTTAAATTTAATTATGCGCATTCACTCCTTTCTACGTGTTTGAAAACCGTAGTAATAATACTCGGCTGTATCACAATATCATAAAGCACTAAACATGTTAGCTAACCATTGTGTATGTTAAATAATACAACAATATTTTTCCAAAATAGTAACAATGTATATGTAATTATCTATAAGGACAAACTTTTAACTATGGTTGTGACCTGCTCAGTAGTATTTAACTGAGTAAGTGTCATCCATCGGGATATTTTACTTTGTTTTGAATATGTATAACAACGAGCCTGTTCCCTGTAATGAAGCCTTGCCGAAACGTAATGCAAGAGTTCATAGGGATATGAGATGATCTATTGACAAATATTTGTTTTGATACATACTTGCAGGGTAATCTGCATAATTGTGAGAAAAATTGCAATTTTCTATAGTCAATTTCATATTCAAATGATGTAGCGCCTAGCGCATGCAACGCTACGTCTGTCCGAATATAATGAGGTAAATTCTGCATAAATTTAATACAAAAACGATGACCTCGTTCTAATTGATTCAAGTCAGATATCGATAACGTGTTCCATAATTCACACCCGAACAGGGCTTTTGGAAGAACAACCGATTTATAAATTGTGAGTGACGTTAATGGATTAAGCCCGTTAGGATGAATACCGCTATTAACAAGGCTTAAAAACGTACCTCTTAATTTCTTGTTTGATTCGCGTACAGAGTGTTCGATGTTTAAATATTTATCACATATAATAATATTACTTGATTTTGGCATCAGTTGCCTTGTTTAATTAAACTATGATGGATTTCGTGGTCTATTGTTTCATATGGCACATCTGGCGGCTTCCAATTAACACCGTTCGATACCGAATATACAGTGCGGTCGACGTGTCTGTTTTTATTACACCCTATTTTTATTTCAGCAACCACTGGACAGTGAAACTTGAAATATTTCATCAGTACCATCAATGACACTAGTAGACACATGTTCCATAACTCTGTATTATCATGACCATTTTCTTACTTTGAATTTCTGGTTTAAATGTTCTTTTTTGACAAGTCCATATATTTTAACAACTGAAAGTCGTACATCAACAAAACTTCAGTAAAGCTTGGAATAACACGGGCGCTAGTAGACACATGTTCATATTAACTCTGTATCGCATTTAAGCACAGTTATGTTCCTTTTTCAACTTCAAAATTCTGGTTAAAGTTTTTAGGCAAGTCCTTGAATGCCAATAGGTGATTGTTACTTATTAATACAACTTCAGTAAAGCATGGATGCTAGTAGACACATTTTCCATAACTCTGTATTGCATTTTAGCAAAATTATGGCCCTTTTTCTGGATAAATATTTTCTCTATTGTATTTTAGAAAAGGTGTAGACTTTTTATTTTATTTTCTGGCAATCCATTTATTTCAACACCCTCTAGCCATATATCTCTGTCAAAGGAGTTTGACAAGTGTCACTCAGAGTCATCAAGGACACTTACAGACACATGTTTCATAACATTTTATTTCATTTTAGCCAGATGATGTTTATTTTTTCAACTTAGAATTGCAGTTAACATTTTTTAAGCAGCTTCATATATTTCAGTGAAACTCACTGCATACATCAAATGACAATGGCAAGCCTGTAAATATCATTAGCCCCATAAACGCCCACACCTTCCTCACTCCTACACCACCATCACCACAGATAAATAGACACATATTTGTTATATTCTTTTTGTTTCTCTTCAGTTACCATGTCTGCATCCTGTTCTCTTCCCCCCACCCTCCCTCATATTCATTCTGGGGTAGTATTGAAGGTCTTTCTTCGATATTTGGTATACGTTCACTGACCACTAGTGTTGTTCCGATTAATCGATTTGATCGATCATCAATCATTGTGCCTTTGATCTGATTATTCGATTAAAAATGTTCATGATCGACTTTATTCGGTTGTTGAAAAATTATGGCTTATTTCATTCTCTTGTACTAAAGTATACAATAAATAAAATAAGACATAATTGTGCAACAAGTAATCAAATATTTATAGCGGTTATCACAACTTATTTTTTAAAATATATGTTGGTCAGTTTTATTCTGTTCTTTTATTACCAGAACATATTTGAAATGTGATTCTTTTCTTCATTTTAGTTTGAAAAATGCTTACTGGGACCATATGCCGTACGACATGGGGAAGACGTCAACTCCATGTCCACCGCCATATGCATGCCATCTTCGGGATGGATAACATTGTGTGCTGTTGATTTTATGAATATTGAGTTCTGCTCAACCCGGGGCTAGAGGGCGTGAGCGGTAGCTAGCATATTTCACTACCGCTCACGAACAGTCTCAATCAAACCGAGACTGCAATATTTCGTATGTGTCGTGCTCGGCCGTTTCCAAAGGTCCATTATCATACTCTTTTTTTAGAGCACAGTGGCGTTGCTTGTGCAGTGTGGCGGCAGTAAAACGTCTCCCCGCGCTTGCAGTCAGTACTGTTATTCATTCGATCTTTGGAGATCGCTGAGCCCGATACTTATAGTTAGTTATCTGTGGTACATTTTCAATTTCTTTTGTTTTCTTACTTAATTTTTGATTCGGTGGTTCCACTACTCCGGCCGATAAAAGGCTCTGGGTATTGTTTAACCACTCATAGGATATGTTGTCTGCTTTTTATACGCTGCTCCCAACTAAATTCCATTATGTTTATTTCGCTCTTCGGGGCATTTCATTTTATTAGATACTGGGACCATACGCCGTACGACATGGAGAAGACGTCAACTCCATGTCCACCGCCATATGCATGCCATCTTCGGGATGGTTAAAATTTTGTGCTGTTGATTTTATGAATATTGAGTTCTGCTCAACCCGGGGCTAGAGGGCGTGAGCGGTAGCTAGCATATTTCACTACCGCGTATGAACAGTCTCAAACCGAGACTGCACTATTTCGTATGTGTCGTGCTCGGCCGTTTCCAAAGGTCCATTATCATATTCTTTTTTACAGTTGTCTTTTATAGCAGCCATGTTTAATCGATTAATGGTCGATCATTGGTCGGTTAAATATTCAGATAATCGATGATGAATTTTCAGCCGATTTTCAACACTACTGCGCACCCCCTACACACTCACCTCACTACCACCTTAACTCCACAATTAAGACTAGACCTTGTGAATGAACTGGCACCATGGTTGGTGAGACAGAAGTGTCAGTGGCCTTGTTTAAAATTGACTTTGAATAGTGGAGCATTCTGTCCTTTTGGCAACTCTTGTTTAATATGGATTTTCCATGTGCTAGTTTTAATCTTTAGTTATGCTTGTCCTTGTCTGCTTTCTATGTGAGCCCCTTTTGCTCTTCTAGATTACTACCATGACCACTAAATACTCCATTCATTACTACCATGACCACTAAATACCCCATGTATTACTACCATGAGCTAGTCTATGCATACCATATTTATTATTGCCATGAACACTGATATCATATTTAATATTTATTAATAATGAATGTCAAACACCAATGTTAAATACTGTTATTTTCCCATTTTTGTAATATCTCATATCGCTTGTAATGTCTACATGGAGTGAGTCACTGAATGATAGTATATTTTGTAATGTCACCCCAGTATAATTAGTACTGTCTTATGAATGTGAAGTCAAAGCACTGTCCTATGCTGAACAGTGTATCACTATGTATATACATATGCAAATAAAAATCAGTGAACATTTACTAAAATGGCGAACACTGTTTGCACAACCTTCTGAAGATTATTTGAAAATTTTACGCACGAGTTCACAGCTGAAGATTTCGAAGGAACACAAAAGAACCATCCACAGAAATTTATTTTCTAGCTAGGTGCTGAGAATAGTGATTTGGAACCGACAGATTAGTAACAATGTTTTCTCCTGTTTTATTTCAAAAGTATATTTAGCAGGACCAAATTTCTTTTTCAAACATATTTTCCAGTATAATAAAACAAATAACTTTAGTAGGTTTACAAATATATTTACGTACTACCATTACCAATGTATAACACATTTAAGCCATTATTTGTTATTATTTGTTTTACGAACCATCAAGACAGAGAATTGCTGCAGGAGGAAGGGAAACAAATAAGTAAAAACAAATGGTAAAGCATAGTTTAATTTTAGTTTAAAGGAAGGGAATGAAATGTTCTATTAAAATCTGGGAGGATGTAAAAAGAATAAACTATCAAATTCCCTATTGAAAAATAAAACACCCAATTTCGTTTTGTGGTAGGAGGGTTCGTAAAACAAATTTATATCAAAAACAAAAAATAATGGCCTTATTACAACCATGACTTATGTATACCACATTAATTATAACCATGACTTTATATGAATATCACATTCATTACTACCATGACCAATGTATACCAAATGTACTACTATGACCACTTTATAACACGTTATACAAAAATAGTATGATAATGGACCTTTGGAAACGGCCGAGCACGACACATACGAAATATTGCAGTCTCGGTTTGATTGAGACTGTTCATGAGTGGTAGTGAAATATGCTAGCTACCGCTCACGCCCTCTAGCCCCGGGTTGAGCAGAACTCAATATTCATAAAATCAACAGCACAAAATTGTAACCATCCCGAAGATGGCATGCATATGGCGGTGGACATGGAGTTATCCTTCTTTAACGTATTCCCCATGTCGTACGGCGTATGGTCCCAGTATCTAATAAAATGAAATGCCCCGAAGAGCGAAATAAACATAATGACATTTACTACCACCATTGCCAGTGTTTACCACATTTATCACATTTATAACTACCATGACAAATGTATACCATATTTATTACTACCGTGATCTATGTACATCACATTTATTACAACCATGAATACTATCACTCACAATCTTCTAAACACATAAACTTCTGAGCAGAAGCTGTGGATGTAGCCAGATTGTGGTTAAACATTTTTATGTTGAATCCAGTGGCTAATGGAATATATCTACATTTATCATAGACTGAATAGGGAGACAAATTTTTCCCCCCTCTAATTGGACTCCCAACAAGAGTAATATTTTTTAGGATATGAGAGAAGGCTGGATTATTTTTTCAACAATTTAAGAGACTGTTTATTTCCCTCAAGTCAGAGCCAGGATATTTTTTTTCAACAATTCAAGGGCCAGAATATTTTTTCAAAAAAAATCCCAGGCCCCCACCAGAAATCAAAATGGTCGGTACCTTATGACTTCTCTATACTATATAACACCTTACCACATCATCTTATTAAAGACAAACAATTTCTCTTATTCAAAAAACATTCGCTAGAGAAAATACTACATTTTTGGCATGTAATACTATTAAAGCGTTTTTTACTAACTGCAGTTTAGACAATTATACTATGTGGACTTGCTATGCAGTTTGTGAAGCATTCATCTTCCTATTAGATAATATTTTCGTCAGATATGTAACCACCGTTTATAGACAAATTGTTGGTATCCCTGTGGGTACGAACTGTGCACCACTTGTCGCAGATTTGTTTTTATTTTGCTATGAAAGAGATTTCATGTTGAGTCTTTCACCAGATACCCAGGCAGATGTTATTGAAGCCTTTAATGACACCTCTCGGTATCTGGATGACATATTGAACATTGACAACCCTTTCTTTCCAACTATGGTTAATAATATTTATCCTAAAGAACTTCAGCTTAACAAAGCTAATATATCTGATAATAACGCTTCTTTTCTTGATTTAGATCTGGTGAAATAATTAGCAAAATCTATGACAAGAGAGATGATTTTAATTTTGACATTGTTTATTATCCCCACTTGGATGTGGTTGTTCCCCGAGCAACTTCTTATGGGGTGTATGTGTCTCAACTTATTCGTTTTTCAAGAGCTTGTACTCGAGTTGAGGACTTTAATATTCGTAATCTTTGTATAACTAAAAAGCTACTCAATCAGGATGACCGTTACCATAAACTTCGTAAAACCTTTGCAACATTTTATTATCGTAACCCTGATCTTCTTTCGAATTATAAAAGTAATTTAAGGACTCTTCTGCGACAAGGACTATCACAACCTGACTTCTATGGTGATGTGATTTATAAACTTCGTAAGATTGTTGGTCATGATCACTTTCATACTATCTTTGTTAAACTTGTTAAAAAAGTTATCAAAAGAGGTTATGACACTATCATTTTGCAACGTACAGCATGCTTGGTGGTGGACCCTTTTACAGTTCGCCACTATGCTTTCCTCTTTAATTGTACGATGACCGGACAGGCTGTGGACCCTATGATGACGCCTACATAAAGCCCATTGGGACGGTGACGTTTGATGTTTGTCTATGATCTTTCTTGTCGTGTCCTTAATGGTTTATTCTCTTGTTGCTCTGGCTTCTGCCAAGTCATTGAGTACCTTCATTGTGGCTTTCTATGCTATTGTTTTTTTTGTATTATATTTACACGAGCATATGTGTGTTTTACTTATATTGCCTATGGATGCTGCCTTGTTGGTTAGAGATAAGATCATGGCGGGGATTTATTTATTTACACTGGCCTGTTTTAATGGGATGACAGTAGGGTTAGTGTGATGTTTGGTGCACCCTAGGTCCGGTTTAAACCCCCCAGTGGCCTACTTTGCCACTGACCGTTCCAATACGGTAGCCCTATTGTCAACCCTTTTGTGTTTGTGGTGTCGTTTGCATTTGTTGTTACTTTTGCCCATGTTTGCCTGTTTGCGTGTTTGTTTCTGTGTTTTGTGGTTGACTGTCCTCCTTGAATGCTACTTTCCCTGTCCGATCTTTTTATATTTCATTACACCACCCAGACAGTTTCGCACCGCCCGATCGGCCAGTGATTGAATACAGTCCATTTCGCGAAACTGTCCGTGCACCGCCAAGAGGCGTTCACATGAACCACTGTACCAACAAGCATGTTTGTGATGATTATCACAACCTGTAAAAATTAAATTAGAAGTATGCATGGTTATTACAACCATAATCGATTTAGTAAACCATTTAAGCATAAGCTCTACAAGTCCACAACGTTTCATTCTTTCCAGAATTAACTGCAATTGCTTATACATTATGGGAAAACAAGACTTATACATTCATCATGGAAAAACAAAACAAATATATTCAGTGAAAAACGTAAATCAAGCTTTAACATGAGTGCTATTTCGTTGCATGATGTAGTCATTGCTAACAGTGTCGTATATAAATATTTAACCTTATTGTAAATACATATACGCATAAAAATCATATTTATTCGATTATCGACTGACAGGAACAGTCTCCATGCACAGTACTGAGTCTCCATGCACAGTATGATCGACGTACAAATGACCGACATGGTCCAGTAAATATCAATTGGTCGCTTTGTCACGTGGGTTTGTTTACATTATGTAGTCTGACAGCTATCAAAAATGCATATACTAAATACTACTCCCAAAGCATGGGTCATTTATTAGCGCTATGATTTGTTAGAATTTGAAAATTTAAGTTGCTGTTCTTTACTAGCTCAGACGGTCGTTGTACTGGCTTTCTATAACCGACCAATGACATATTCATCTATGCATGCATACACGTATATTCATCTGCCACCTTCTTTCACCCATTTCATTCATAAGCATGCTAACATAACTAATGTCACCATATATAAATCGCATTCGTTGTAGAGTTGTTAATGCTCCTGGTTTCCTTTTGTAAGTCACAACGTTAAATGCTTCACCAAATTGTCACTATCATAAATCTTCACATTATGTCGTGTATGGTGAAGCTTCTTCTGTCGGAGTAGTTCCGTTAATTTGACAAACTTAACTAAAATTAACAACATAAATACGTGGCCTATAACCTTTCTTTTCAACTAATATTTCAGTATCTGACCATCCTTTACATGTCCCATTAAGCACTCGACTCGTCATTTCATATTTCGCTTATAAGAACACATATTACTCCAACTACATCGTCTAAACTTAGGCGAACACTGCATCTTCAACACCTAAACACACAGTTTACTAATTGCGTAACAGTACCCACTGGTGTTCTTACAACAGTTTGACAACCAATTAACTAACTAAACCTACAACATCATTCCTATCTATCTATGTTGTACTGCCGACTCCTTTTTCAAGTGTTACAGGCAGGAATAAGTGCACACCGTTAGTAAGAAGTGAGAGGATAAAAATTGTCAATAAAGGGTTTTATTATCAAAATTGAGAAAGGAAACAAGATGTGTTAGGTTAGGTTAGTGAGACTAAAAAGTTAAAGATAAAAGGTGAAAGATAAAAACAGTGCGCTGGCCTAGTACTGGATTGTAGCCACAGTCTGCTTGAACGAATCAAGATCAGGGCCTGGGATGGTTACAATGTGACTTGGCAGTTGATTCCAGAGTACAATCGAATGTGGAAAAAAAGAATATTTCTGATAGTCTTTGGAGACTTGGATCTGCCTAAAGCTTAATTGGTGCAGTGATTTTGTTATTCTGAGGGGTTTCTGAATATAATTAGGCAAATTAATAGCGACATGACCATGGTAGATCTTAAAGAACATAACAAGTCATGCATCAAGTCTCCTGTATTCAAGCGTTCTCCAGCCCGGACTTTCCTGCATAGCAGTGACATTTGAGTAAGGCGAGAAGTCGTGCTTTACCCATATGATGGCCCGTCTCTGGGTCATTTCGATTTTTATTAATGTTGGTCATTGTATAAGGACTTCAGACTGTTGATGAATATTCCACTTGTGGACGCACTAGAGTTGTATAGGCAAGCTGACGGACCTGTTGGATTTTAGTGGTGATATTTCTTTTTAGAAAGCCAAGGGTTTTATTTGCAGTTGTAGAGATCCTGGAAGTGTGGGTGTTCCAGCTCATGTCAGTTGATATATCCACGCCAAGATATTTTGCATGTGAGACAGATTCCAAGATATGGCCACGGAGATAATATTGATGCTTTATAATGTTTTTAGATTTTGAAATGTGAAGAACCTGGCACTTAGAGGGATTGAATTCCATATCCCAGTTATTTCTCCAGATTTCAAGCTGATGGAGATCTTGTTGGAGTGTGTTGCAATCGGAAATTGAATTGATGGTTAAGTAAGCTGCTGTATCATCAGCAAATAGGCGAACTTGTGAATTTATATTGGATGGTAGGTCATTTATGTATAGAAGAAAAGGTAGGGGGCCCAGAACTGATCCTTGGGGCACCCCCCTGAAGTTACAGGAACAGCAGTGGACTGATCGCCTTCTAGAACCACTGTCTGACTCCTGTCTGAAAGAAAGGAGTGTATCCTGTTGACCACCTGTGGGCATACACCGTGCTCCTGTAGTTTGAAGATCAGTTTGGAATGATTAACTTTGTCAAATGCTTTACTAAAGTCAAGTAGTATTACATCTGTTTGTTTTCCAGAGGCGGTGTTATTAATGAGATCGTCAGTCAGTCAGTTGTAATAGTTGTGTTTCACATGAAAGTTTTTCTCTAAAACCATGCTGGAGATCATATATTGGTCCAGTCGCTTGGAACAGTACCTGTGGACAGAGATTTGTTAAAAATGATGGTAATTATATCTGCTATCTCATTTCTCAGCTCTTTGAGAACAACAGGCTTGATCTGGTCGGGTCCAGCAGCTTTATCATCTTTTAGGTTTGCTAACAGTTTTAGTACTCCAGGTATTGTGACGTTAATATTCTTGGACTGTGGAAATTTACAATATTTTAGTGGGTTTAAGTGTCTCAGGTTTATAAGACATGACTGTTTCAAAGAAAGCGGAGGAGTTTTAGAAAAGACAGATTGGAACTGGTTATTTGATATATTTGCCTTGTCAGTGTTGTTTGTTTTTAAGTTTCCTGTGACTGGGTCTTGAAGTGGTGAGGTACTTTGGAGTCTTGTTTAGAGTTTTTAATAAGTGAGTACAGCCTCTTAGTTGAGAGTTTACTTTTAGAGGTTGACTGTCCAGGCTCTGCAATGTTGAGAATGTTCTCAAGATATGAATCATGTGACTTTTTGATTTTTGTTTTCTATTAGTAGTTTCATTGCCTTGAAATAATTTTGTAATTTTATATCTGATTTATTTTGTTTTGCTTTAGTGTACAATTTGTCTCTTTTGCTAATAAGCTTTTTTTATTTCTTTAGTGATCCAAGGTAGGGACTTTTTTGAACCAATTTTCTTCATGGGTACGAACTTAGAAATCCCAATGTTGATGCTGTTTGTAAACTTGATCCAGAGATCCTCAAATGAGATGTTGTCAGAGTCTTGCAAAATTTGCACTTTGGAAGCAACCATGTGGCGTTTAAAATCTGTCCAGTTAGCCTTGTGATAAAGTGGTATATTCCGTGGTTTTTGTTTGAGTATACTGGGTCTGGCATTGACCTCGGCCA